>JAPYYM010001495.1:0-13414 GCA_028534135.1 Potos flavus | reverse complement strand
ATCAGAGAGATCATATGATAATTGTCTTTCTCTGATTGACTTATTTCGCTTAGCATAATACCTTCTAGTTCCATCCATGTCATTGCAAATGGCAAGATTTCGTTTCTCCTGATGACTGCATAGTATTCCATTGTGTATGTATATATATATATATATATATATATATATATATATATATATATATATACACATACATACAACATCTTCTTTATCCATTCATCTGTTGATGGACATCTAGGTTCTTTCCATAGTTTGGCTATTGTGGACATTGCTGCTGTAAACACACAGGTGCACGTGCCCCTTCGGATCACTACATTTGTATCTTTAGGGTAAATACCCGGTAGTGCGATCGCTGGGTCGTAGGGTAGCTCTATTTTCAGCTTTCTGAGGAACCTCCATACTGTTTTTCAGAGTGGCTGTACCAGCTTGCATTCCCACCAACGGTGTAGGAGGGTTCCTCCTTCTCCACATCCTCGCCAACATCTGTCGTTTACTGCCTTGTTAATTTTAGCCCTTCTGACTGATGTGAGGTGGTATCTCACTGTGGTTTTGATTTGTATTTGCCTGATCCCGAGTGATGTTGAGTACTTTTTCATGTGTCTTTTGGCCATTTGGATTAGACAAGATGAATCTTACCAATTTCTTTCAAATTGGGAGAAAATTTGTACTGTTGCATCATTCCAAAGCTGATTCTGAGTAATTTTTATTGATATATATTGTTTTTAAAGATTTTTTTTATTTATTTTAGAGAGAGAGAGAGGGAGTGTGAGAAAGCATGTGAGGGGAGGGCAGATAGAGAGAATCTTCAAGCAGACTCCCCGCTGAGTGCAGAGCCCTACCTGGGGCTCCATCTCATGATCCATGAGATCATGACCTGAGCTAAAATCAAGAGCCATATGCTTAACCAACTGAGCCACCCAGGTGTCCCTTTTTTGATATTTTTATGTCAATAACTGTATAGTGCCTCTCAGTTAATATCAATAACTGTATAGTGCCTTTGAGTAAATCTGGGTACCAAAATGTGTGCACTACTGCATTAATTTTTAGTTTAATTCAGGAAATCACATTAAATAGTAGTATATAGTATTTCTGATTTGTGTAATATTTAGAGTAGCCCACTGGATTCCCATAGATGTTTATCTAAGAACCTCTACTTTTTCTCAGAAAGTGATTGTTTCTGACTGTTGCAGCCAGAATGGAGTCTTGTTTCAAAGACATTTGCTTTGTCTTGCCTATTTTCTGTGCATCATTCTGCATCACTAACCATTAATTCCAAGTAGTGAATTTCTGGTTCTCACTCATCTCTTGCCCCCAAAGCCAGGATGTTTCTCTAAAGTGCTGTCCCAGCGAAGCTAAGTTTTGCTCTCACAGAACCAGGTTCTACTCTTGTGGAATCAAACTGATGGGTGTGCTGGATATAGTTGAACTTCTTGAATATGGCTGAGCAAGAATGTCCCCGGCTCTACCTAAGAGCCCTTCAATATGAGATTGTGATGCTTGGAGAAAGGAGGTGATTTCTGTTGTTTAATTTCTGAATCCATTCTGGACTCCCAAATTTTTCTGTTTTCAGTTTTATTTCATTCTATTGATGATTTCTTTCCAAATTAGCAAGGAAACACACGTTATTTGTAATAAAAGCCAAGCATTGCTGAAACCTGTAAGGTAAAATAGTGAATAAATAAATATTTATTTATTTATTTATTTGACAGAGAGAGAGATCACAAGTAGGCAGAGAGGCAGGCAGAGAGAGAGGGGGAAGCAGGCTCCCTGCTGAGTAGAGAGCCCGATGCGGGGCTCGATCCCAGGACCCTGAGATCATGACTTGAGCTGAAGGCAGAGGCTTTAACCCACTGAGCCACCCAGGCGCCCCAATAGTGAGGTTTTAAATCCCCAGGAGAATTTTTGGTGTGGATGTTTTTGGTATGCACAAGTTGTATGCTTAAGTGGCATGTTGATATCAAGATTGCTGGTGGGATCCAAGTATAAGGCAAACAGTTTTTTCCCTCTTTGTCCTTTAATTTGTTCAGTGTGATTAGTTTTTTTCTTAGATAGGAACTTTGGTGTTATTTTAAGACACAAAAATCAGTTTGGATTCAGAATACCTGTTCCATAGACTAGTCCGTACTTGAGTATTCATTCAGAAATAGATGTCATGCTGCCTCCTTCCAGCTAAGGCTGCAGGGGGGTGAGCCTAATCCTTTTACAATCTCTCCATCCCCCAAGCTGGATACTGAGAATTCTTCAGAGGTCTCGTAGTTCAGCACATCTTAGAAACAGAGGCCTGACTACTTTTATATGGACATAGTTTTGTTCCTGGATATCCTATTTGTATAGCAAACGACCTTGGGAGGTAGAGATAGTTTCTCCCTAAGAGTAAAGGATGTTATAAAAAAACTTGGGTTCCTTAAACTGGGGGATTTGTTCAAGGCTGAGTATGAATGTATCCCTTCCCTCATAAAATGGATTCCACTCTCAACCCCCTGACTTTTATGATTCAGTAGAACTGTCATAATAATCACCTCAGGTGACATCATCACTTCATACGTCCTGGTCAGATGGTCAGTCTTTACTAGAGCGACCAAAGTTGTTCACTAGTAAGGGGGGCACTTTTGTGTTCCACAAACTTGGAGTTGAGTTTGTACCTAACATAGTGTCATTCAGTTGTGCTGCACCACTTGAGACCCCTTTCTGTGCTGAATTTCCTTTGTAACTCTGTCAAGGCGATCGACTCTGTATATGTGTGGGGGCTATTTCTGAACTCTATTCTGTCGGTCTATTTATCTTTAGACCAATACCACACTAGATTGATTACTGTCACTATTACTGTGTAATAAATTGTGAGATCAGATAGTGTAAGGAATCCACTTTTGTTCGTCTCCCTTTTCAAAGCAGTTTGGACTATTTTTGGTCTTGTATTTTTGCATGAATTTTGGGATTGGCTTGTCAATTTTAACGAAAAAATCTGAAATTTCTCATTGGAGCTGGGTTGAATTTACAGATTAGCGTGGCAAGAAGTGACAATATGTAGTGTGTTGATACTTGGACATACCGTTTATCTTCATTTGTTTGGATCTTTAATTTTTCTCAGCGGGATTTTGTACTTTTCAGGGATCAGATCTTGTACATCTTTTGCAGAGTGGTCTTTGCGTATTACATATTTGCAATTCCACTATAAATGGTATGTTTTTTATAATTGCAGTTTCTGATTGATTATTGTTAGAATAAAGAAATACAGTTGATTTTTGTGCATTGCTCTTATATCTGCCAGCATTGCTAAATTCCCTTTTTATTGCTACTCTTTGTCGATTCCACAGAACTTTGTACTTAAATGATATTATATGCAAATATAGTTTTACTTTTTCCCTTTTTATCATTCTTCTTTGTTTATCTACATATATTTTTTTCTCTTTTTTAGAAATATTTTCTTTCTTTCTTTCTTTTTTTTAATTTTATTCATTTATTTGACAGAGAGAGAGATCACAAGTAGGCAGAGAGGCAGGCGGAGAGAGAGGGGCAAGCAGGCTCACCGCTGAGCGGAGAGCCTGATGCAGGGCTCGATCCCAGGATCTTGAGATCATGACCCGAGCCGAAGGCAGAGGTCTTAACCCACTGAGCCACCCAGGCGCCCCGAAATATTTTCTTTTTTTATTGGTTTCAATAATTATTATGTGCTGTGGTGCTTTTTTTTTTTTTTATTTTTTTGTACTTAAAGGTTTTTTTGTATTTCTAGGTTCTGTTGGTTTTTGTTTTCATCAAATATGTCATATTTTTGGCAATTATCTTTTCAGTTATTTGTCTTCACCTCACTCTTCTTTGGAAATTATAATCATACTTATGTTGGGCTACTTAATATTTTCCCATAGCTTAGTAATGGTCCGATTATTTTTAAAGCATTTTTTCCCTCTCATTTTGGATAGTTTCTTCTTCTGTCTATAAGTTTACCAATTTTCGTCTGCATTATTTTATCTGATGTTAATCCCATCCACTTTATTTTCCTCTTCACTTCACTTCCCATTCACTTTATTTTCCTCATTATAGTTTTTCATCTTTAGAAATTCCATTTAAATATTTTTACATTTCCCAGTCTCTACTTATTATGTTTATTCTTGCATTTAGCTTTTTGAACATGTATAATTCAGCAATAATATCTTTGTCTACTAAGTCAATCATCTATGTAATTTTGGGATCCATTTTGATTGATTGATATTTCTATTCATGGGGCCTTATTTTCTTACTTCTTTGCATGCCTGATAATTTTTTTTTATTGGATACCAAAAATTGTGAATTTAGCCTTGTTGGGAGATGGCTATTTTTCTATTCTTATACATATTCTTGGCCTTTGTTACCTGACCTCGTTAAATGTTATTACAGTTAAGTGACTTGGAAATAGGTCGATTATGGGGGTCTTGCTTTTAACCTGTTAGATGGGGTGCATGCAGCATTTTTTGGGGGACTGATATTACTCCAGTATTGAGGCAGTTTCCATGTGT
Organism: Potos flavus; assembly: GCA_028534135.1. Taxonomy (NCBI): domain Eukaryota; kingdom Metazoa; phylum Chordata; class Mammalia; order Carnivora; family Procyonidae; genus Potos; species Potos flavus. The sequence continues at coordinate 8,924 of JAPYYM010001495.1, read as the reverse complement.
ATTCTCTATCTGAGGACCCATGAATTATTTCTACTCTGGCTGCTAAGAATAGGAAATATTGCTGGTCTTACATGAGTTCCATAGATTTATCCCTTATGAATCTTGTTTTGTTGGCTCTTTCCTCACGTAGATCGATCACATGCATGTACTGCTAAATACTCAGCTGGAGATTTGAGGGTAACCTTTTAAAAACCTTCCAAACTCTCTTTCCGTGAAGTTCTCTCCTCTCGTATGCTCTGACTGTGATTTGTAGCCATTGTGCTTCCCCAGACTTTCCCTATTCATCCCCACTACTCAGGGAGATTCCATGGCCTCTGTGAACCTCTGCCCAGGTTCTCTGTCCCTGAATTGTGGTCTGCACATCCTCTGCAGGCAGTAAAATGGAGAGTTGCATTGTTCTCATGGTTCATGTGATAGGTTTTGGGATCACTGACTTCTTTTTGCTTGCTACTTCATTTTTAAAACCATTGTTTCAGTTATTCGTCTGGTACTTTAATTGATTTCTGGCAACACAGTAACTCTAGCCCTCGTTACTGCATTTTGGCCAGAAGTAGAATTCCTTGACTTTATACTTGGATTCTGTTCCTGGGTCTTGATAGAGAACCAACACAACATCTTTCTCCATTACAGATATTTCTAGCACCATTGAATCTTCAGGATCGTTTGGCCCAAGATATAGGGAAGCTTGCACGATAGCCTGGACTTGTTGCAAATCCCTTTCTTAAGCTCTGCTCAAAATGGATGTGCTTATGGATCATCCCATAAACGACTCAAAACAACATTCCCATATGCGGCATATTCTTCCTCAAAAATTGCCTCAAGCTTGCCAAATGCTCTACCACTTTCATAGTGGTAGGGGACATGCATTCAACAATTTACCTTTTTTTTTTTTTCTTTAATTAGGGCTATCCCGGCATTCCTCCATCAGGTGGACCTATAAATACTTTGCTGGTATGACAAGCCTGTGAATCTTCATAATATTTAATCTGAGATTCTCTAGTATGTAAGCAGTGGACCATCTAAGTTATTACACATCTACTAATCGTGTGCAATTAGCCTGATATTATCAGTGTAAAGGGTCAACCTGGTGTTCTGAGAGCACATTAAGTTAGTTAAGGTCCCTGTCGTCTGTATTACATACTATAATAAACATGAGAGATAGTATAGTTTTGTAGTAAAAAATGTTAATATTTACTATTGTCCTTGCTTAAAAAAGCACACTGATTTTGGTCATCTGTATTCATAGATATAGAAATAAACATTTGCTTCATCAGTAGTTACATATTACAAAGAATCAGTTTTTCCCTTTCTTAATGTATAGTTACCCTAGTCAGTAGCTACCCGATATGATAACCACATCCATTTGGCCTTGGATGGTCAAGTACTGCCGTATCCTTTGGACATTCCAGAATTTCACCATTCCTGCTAATATTAGGGAGTCCACAATAATTTTTGTATTCACATTGCTTGTAGTTCTTGGCCATGATTTGAATTTTTAAAATAAACTTTTTGGGACACCTGGGTGGCTCAGCCGGTTAAGCCACTTCAGCTCAGGGTCCTGGGATCGAGTCCTGTATTGGGCTCCTTGCTCAGCAGGGAGCCTGCTTCTCCCTCTGCCTGCTCTGCCCACTGCTCCCCCTGCTTGTGCTCTCTCTCTCTCTCTCTGACAAATAAATAAATAAAATCTTAAAAAAAAAAAACTTTTTATTTTTGAATACATTTTGATTTATAGGAATGTGACAAAGATAGAACAGAGACTTCCTCCATAGCCTTTATTCAGCTTCCCCCATTACCATTACCTTACGTTACCACGGTACGTTTGTCAAAACTGAGAACCAGACACTGGTATGTTAATACTAAATGTACCCCAGAATTTATTTGGATTCTATCAGTTTTTCCTTTTTTTTTTTTTTTTTTTAAAGATTTTATTTATTTATTTAACAGAGAGAGAGATCACAAGTAGGCAGAGAGGCAGGCAGAGAGAGAGAGGGAAGCAGGTTCCCTGCTGAGCAGAGAGCCCGATGCGGGGCTCGATCCCAGGACCCTGAGATCATGACCTGAGTCGAAGGCAGAGGCTTTAACCCACTGAGCCACCCAGGCGCCCCTTCAGTTTTTCCTTTGATGTGTTTTTTTCTGTTCCAGGATCCAAACCAGGTGACCACACTGTAAGTAGTCATCATATGTCCCCACTATCTTTTGTTCTGCGACATCTCCTCAGTCTTTCCATATTTCAAGACTTGATAATTTTAAGGAATACTGGCTAGATATTGAGTAGAATTATCCCCCCGTCTAGGATTATCTAATGTTTTTGCACATCAGACTGGGATTACTGGCTTTTAAAGATTTTATTTATTTATTTGTGCGGGAGAGAGCACACAAGCAAGGGGAGCAGTAGGCTCCCCGCTGAGCAAGGAGCCCGATGTGCCACTCGATCCCAGGACCGTGGGATCATGACGTGAGCCAAAGGTGGACACTTAACCGACTGAGCCACCCAGGCGCCCCTGGGATTACTGGTTTTTTAAAAAGGAGTATCACAAATGGTAAAAGGCTCTTCTGGTTACATCCTCTCAGAGGGTACATGACAACCACCTGAGGTCAGTGGTGACGTTAACCTTCCTCACTTGGTCCAAGTACTATTTGCCAGGTTTCTTTACTCTGAAGTCACTATTTTCCCCTTTTCCTAGGAAATCACTGCCTAACCCACTGCTGGGGAGTGCAGTTACATTATTTCCTGGGTAGGGAAGTATGTCATTTAGAATTCTTCTGTAAGGAAGATTTAGAATTCTTCTGTAAGGAAGATTCAAGATCTTCTTGAAATAAATGACATTTATTTCATTTCATAAATGAAATACTTCTCATTTATGTAAGTATTCAACTAATTATATCCATATACACATGTACATGTACTTTATGGTTTGAGTTAAAATCTAATGCCACAAATAACCTTATTTTATGATTTTATCATTTTTTTTTATTTTTAATTTATGTATACAAATAACTTTCTTTTAAAATCCTATCCCAGGTATAGTTATGTATACATGTGGAGTCCATACTGGCTATCCCTGACATGTTCTTGTCTAGTCATACCACGCCCTTTGAACTTAGGGAGCTCTGCAGTGTCCATGTTGCCCTTGGGCAGCAGATTGTTTGATGAGGCTGGAAGGTAGTTCTGGGCCTGCAGACTCACCCTGCACATATTACCCGGGAAATTGCTGGATTCTAACCCTGAGATTATACTTTTTTTTTTTTTTAAGATTTTGTTTATTTATTTGACAGAGAGAGAGCACAAGCAGGGGGAGCGGCAGGCAGAGGGAGGAGCAGGCTCCTCTCTGAGCAGGGAGCCTGACGCGGGGCTCAATCCCGGGACCCCAGGATCATGACCTGAGCCAAAGGCAGATGCTTAAGCGACTGAGCCCCCCGGGTACCCCGCAAGAGTACATGTTTTTTATAAAACCCGGAGAATGTCATTCATTTTCTGGTGTTAGTACCTTTCTGTCTTGATGCTTCCACCTTTTAGAAGAAAAGCTATTTAACTTCAAATTGCTGGAATTAATATTAATTAGCTTGCCCGGCCGTGGCTCTTTAAGATCATTTGTTACCTTACCATGCCATTCTTCTAATGGTATAGGCTTCAGATTTTCCCATTTGGGCTGCACCTTGCAGCTACTGTTGGATTACTAGGGATAATTTATTTTATTTAATCATTTACGACGGTCCTGAACTTTTGAATGAAAAAGTAAAGATAATCTGATACAACTCTAAGCAGCTAGAATAGAAGCAGATGCCTCGATTTTACTTTGAGGGACTAGTTTCGGACAATCAGATGTACATGTGTCTCATTTAAAAATAATTACACATAATTTACGGAAGTGAAGAAAAAATGCCATTGTTTGATGATTATAACTCTTTAAAGATCAGACTCACGTGTCAGATACATAGAAAAGTTCAAAACTTCCAACTTTTAGATTCTTCTAAACAGGCTCTGATCTCTTTGGATTATGGTGTTTCTCTCTAGAAACAAAAATGTTTCTGACACCTGCTGAATTTTGCTCAACTTGAGCTGGAAGTATCAGGTGTTCTATTCAAGTGTCATTCCTTGCAATTCGTTTCTTAGCAAATTCACTCTTCCAACAGGTGGCACTTGGAATGAGTAGCACTTTACACTACCTAGTTTGAAGCCCACTCATCTTCCTCTTGTTTTACTTGGCATTCTAGCAACCTCTTCACTTTGGTGGCATCAGTCGAAGATGCGGAAACTGGTAAAAGCTACAGTCCTGGAAAGAACCTTCCGCATCATTCCAGACTTCAACTTCCACCATTACTTTTGTCTTTGTGTACATTCAGGAAATACCTATGAAAGTAAGCCACCGTTATAGGAATGCACCCGCAACATTGGTTGTGAAGCTTTTATTTCTAAGTTCATTGTACATAAAATTCACATATTGATATAATATATTAAATCAAGAGACTGTGTAAGAATCCAAAAGAAGAATTAACGTAAAATGCAGAGTTTGATATTGACGCTGACGTTCTCCGTCTGTGGGAATGTCACTCAGTCTACTAGACCTCTTTGGTTTATGTCATCTTACCTAATTGATTATTTTAAGGATCCAATGAATATAATTTGAAAATTTGATTGATGGTGTGATGCTGGGGATGTTTTGATTCGGGTTACTAAGTCTCAAAATAAAACAAAGTTTTGGACTCAGATTTCATTAACATTTCCATATTCTAAGGTCTTTACATATAACATTCCATCATCATTATCATTATTGTTTATAATTATTATTACTATCTATGTTAACTTCAGCAGGTTTCTTTTTCTGTAGAATGCTAGTAATACCTACCTCCCAAGTGTATGGGGAAAATGTAAATTTAAAATTGCTGAGCACAGTTGACTTAGTATGTATTGTCTTTAAATTTCTCTCCCTGCTCCCCCTCAACCTTGAAGGTAAGGTCAGCACTTCTGAGATCTTTTGTCTTAACCTCTCAGCTTATGTTACTCTTATAATGAATAACAATCAGTTGTGGAAAGTCTTCGATGATGGAATGAAAGGCCTGAATCCATTAAAATAAATTCCAAAATGGACAAAATAGTAAAGAGAAGGCAAACTCGCTCATTGGCAGACTACACTGTCTGTGTGATTGAGAGTCAAGTTTATTCCTTTTAAATATCACAGCTCATGAAGCCTTTTCCTTTCTCTTCTGCTACTGTTACTCATCTTAGGCTCCTAAACTCTCCGGCCAGAACTTGCTACAAAGTTTTTTCTAGAGTGTTCTTGCTGCCCCCCTTTTTATTGTATCTGCATTAATGAAAATTTAGTTTTCCTAAAGCAGTTCTTGTGTAATTCCCTCATCCCCAAACGTTTTTTGATTCATTATTCCCAACAGAATAAAGTCTACATAACTTAGCCTCACACTCAAGAACCTCACAGGACATCCTAGTGCCTCTCCTCTTCCATTTGCATCTCCAGGTTCATTCTCTATGCTTCTTCAACTACTCTGTGGCCCTGGTGGCTGATCTCTGTGAGCTGTGTGAGTCAGAACCCTGGTAGGAAGGAGGAGGGAAGGAGGAGAAGGACATCAGGGAATTTATTCCCTCAGATTCCTCCTTTCTACTAAAAGTCTTATATCTTCTCTGGCATCTCTCTCCATAAGACTCTGTCCTACTGGGGTTTGGTAACTCCCACTCTCCACTCCACTCTGAAGGGCGGAAATGGTTTTACTAGTGTTGGGATACTGCCGTATTCTGGTGGCTTTTCTATACCTTGCACACACCTTTGTAAATATTCTCCGTAACAAACTCAACTTGAATAACCCAATTGAATGTGCCATCTGTTGCCCGGCTGTTCCACTTCCTAAATTTATCTCATGCCATACTCTGCATCCTTTAAAGACAGATGGTTTATTATTGTTGGCATGCTGGTTCAGAGCACCTACTTTGGAATGATAAAGCCTTGGGTTTGAATCTTGATTTTACTACTCAGTTCAGTGACTTGGATCAAATTATTCAGCCTCTCTCAGCCTCAATATCCTCATCTATTAAATAGAAATAATAATAGTAGCCACCTTGCAGAGTTATGTGGGAACCAAAGAAGTATGGAGAAGTTCTGTTTTGTCGCAGATGCAAAAAAAAAATGTGGTTTTGGCCATGAGTATGTTTTGAGCTCATATACCTCTTGCGTTCATACCACCAAACCTTTTTCTCCATTACTCCTGTTGTCTACTTCTGCCTGTCCATTCTAGGCTTCATTAAAGTCCTTGTTCTTTTGTAATCTCTTAATGTTTCTCACTTCTTATAACACCTGCTCCCTGGAACTCTCCTTTATGTTTTTATCTGTATATGTCTCCTCTTCCTGATTATATTGTTAACAATTTGATGATGAAACAAGGAATTTTCATTTCATTGTATTTGCACCTAAGGTGGTATTGTGCCCCTAACTCACTGTTGTGGAGATAGTAGAAGCTCAATAAGCATTTACTTAATTATTTAATTTTAATAATTTAATTTTAATTAAGGTAGGCAAATTTTATAATGCAAGTAATTTCAATTAAGTTAGATAGACAAAACGCATAATGCAAGTCTCCAGAACAGATTTTTTTTACTATCCTAGTGCCCATTTCAGAGTAGATACTTATGAATATTTGATGATTTGGGTAATTATTGTACAGACAAATTATCTGTAATACCATCTAAGCACCCCATTGACTACTGTGTAGACATAGTCTATACATATAATGAGATACTTTATATTAACCACCAAAGGTTAATGATCTAAGCAGGTTAAAAAATGCAGGAAGGAAATAGTACTAACAGTATTGCTATTAATGGCACTATACCAGTATCCCAATATTTTTGTTATCTTTTTTTTTTTTTTTTAAGTAGGCTCACACCCAGCCCAGAGCCCAACATGGGGCTTGAACTCATGACCCCAAGATCAAGACCCAAGATGAGATCAAGAGTCTGTTGCTTAGCCGACTTAGCCATCCAGGCACCCCTTTTTGTCACCTTTTAACCATACCAGCTTGGACAGTCTCACCACCATCCTAAAGAATAGATAGTTAAGCCATTTCCTCTGATAATAATATAAAAACTTTGGTTTCTGTTTTATTATTTTTTTTAACGATTTTATTTATTTGAGAGAGAGAGAGTGAACACGAGTAGGGAGGAGGGGCAGAGGGAGAGGAAGAAGCCGACTCCCTTCTGAGCAGAGAGTTCCATGCGGGGCTCCATCCCAGGACTCCCAGCATCATGACCGGAGCCTAAGGCACCCACTTGACCAACTGAGTCACCCAGGCGCCCCTCTGTTATATTTTAATTCAGGAGGAATTAATTATTGGTCTCTAAAATAAAGGCAACTGCAGAAGAGCCAAAGTAGAAGAATCCACTTTAGCTTCTGGTGAGCAGTGTCATTCATCGCCTCTTAGGTACATTGTCTTTTTCTTCTGAGAAAAGAATTAGGTAAAGGTATAGCCTGTAGGTGGCACTAGAGTCCACTGATCGCTAGCCTGCGGTCTCAAGTAAAGCAGCATGGTTATAATTGGTGTTGGCCTCTCAGCAGGATGATGAGGTCCAGTGATATCTTGGACTTGGGGCAACTGTGCAAAATCCTCATTGAACCTTGCCAGGTTCCTGTTGGAATGTGGCAGCTCCCCAAACTTCTGTCCTGTTAGTAGAAATGAAGTATAGTGCAGAGGGAGCAGTGAGGATTATCTGAATGTGATGTGCACATCTCTGAAAATGATCTTGGTAATAAGTGTGTGGTGGGAATTAAAAGTTAATTGATTGTAAACAGTGGGCTGGTTGGTGATCGGAAGGGATTGGGGATCGTTTCTTTTGAGACTATCCTAGAACACAGTAAGATGAGTCTTGTTCATTTTTTGGTTTAACATATTAGGAGATTTGGATTTTCAAATTAGGATATTAATTTTCCTAATCACCCAGGGTAAAAAAAAAATATATACATATATATTTTTTTTCTTTTTTTACTCCAGGGTAATATTTTTAAGCAAAAACAAATGTAAAAGTGGGAATTAAAATATGTATTTCAGTAACTATGTGCAAAATAATTCAGTGAATGTAGTTTTGTTTTTTTTTTAATGGACGTGACTGTACGTAGCATATGAATGAGAGAGAGAGATGGCTTGGGCCTCAAACATACAAATCCTCTTTTTCAGGTTCACATGGGATGTGACAAAGAAGGCTTTGGACCAAATTACTTTTTAGTTGCTTTTCCTCTGTCACCTTTACTCACATACCGAAAGTACCACCCAAACTCTTTATATGATCGGAACCTCTGGAGTTGGGAGGATAGTAGGGGAATGTGCAGTGACCTTCTCCTGTCTTTTCTCTACTCCCCAGTGGAGAAATACTGCCACAGGGCTTTGACTCCAAAGACCTAGAAGACTTCCCTGGTCTTGGTGAATCAGGTACATGTGAAGCAAGAGTGTTTCTTCTTGCCTGACATAAAAGCCATTTCTTTGGTCCACTTCCCTTGGTTCACATCCAAATCTTGGTCCCAGTACTCTTAGCATTCAGAAGTTCAGCAGCACAACAACAACAAAAACAAAAAGTAGGCCAAAGCAGTAGGGTATCTTTTCAGGGTTCCTCCTGAAATCTAGAGCAGAATTTATAAGCTGCTCATTTGGAGGCCTTTCTTGGATGGGAGATGAAAGCCTAGGTGGGTGAGGGACCTGCCCAATGCCTAACAGTAACCACATTAAAACATCATGAGGCAGAACATCCTCTTAGAGAAATGTACTCCAAAATGTCTACAAAACAGACTTCAAAGGCTAAGTATGAATTGCGTTGATGCGAAAGGAAGCATACTAAGTGGGGGGGGGCGGAATATAAAAGATTAAGTAATAGGTATAAGTACAATGTATTTGCTTAGTGGTTTTGCTAATGGAAAGGTAAAATTATG
>JAPYYM010001494.1:0-13414 GCA_028534135.1 Potos flavus | reverse complement strand
CACTGGGTGTAGTACATGAACAATGAATCTTGTAACACTGAAAAAATAAAATAAAATAAAAGTATTTGGGAAAAAGAAAGAAATTATACTGGCAGAAATATCACCAACTTAAGCTAAAAGAAATAGAGACAGTACAGAATGAAAGAGGTATTTGACACTTGTACTTGCACAGGCAGGAAAGAGGAGGAGAAAAACACTCCCTTCAAATACAGGCTATTTTTCAAGGCAAAGGCAGATGACCCAGAGTGTTTGAACTGAAATCCCAGAGGCCAGAGCCAAGAGACACAGGAATAGACACAGAGCAATGTGTGTTTGTGTTGGGGAAGTTTCTACCTGATAGACTAGGCAGGCTCCCTCTCAAGCAAAGACCAGGGACTGTGGAAGGAAGATGCTTAGTGACTCAGAGGATTCGCCATGCTTTACGGCCCTTCCAGAGGCTCACAGACTAAACTTGCTGGGCTCACAGAGAATAGTTTCATCTTCCAGGGGTAGACTTACATTAGCCAAACCCATTCAATTGATTCATTAAATCAGAACTCTGAATTTGTGGTGAGAAATCACTGTCACTGGAATTTAAATACTCAAAAACAGTAATGATCAGAATATTCTCTTTTTGTTGGCATAATCTTTCTCCCAGCAATTTAGGGCATAACTTAAGGTCTCCTTAATAAGCTGAAATTAGAAAAAAAAAAAAAAGTGTGTGATTGGATGGAATCAATTAGATGAGCTGAATGTACATTGGTCTCAGGCTTCACCTCGTCTTCCAGGCTCATAATAGGGGTGGCTTGTACTGTCCATTAGGTTAGAATTCCTTGCCAGCATCCCAATATTAGAAATGGTTGCCAAATGGACTAGAAAATGGAAAATATGAGGTTAAATCCTCCTTTTCCCTGTGCTGTGCTTGAGTGGAAGCTGACAGTGTTTCCCCCTGCAACTCTCATTTACTCTGCCTCTACAGCTCATAAAATACTCCCACTGATTAAAACATTCTTCTTTTAGACATGTCAATAAAGTCAATCAGGCTACATTGAAGTCTTTGATATCTAAGGACCGTTCTGTATTCTTGAAGTGTATTTGCACTATTATTTCTCTTTACTTTTTGTGTACTTCCCAAATCCTTCAAAAGCCTTCATTCTCTACTGTCCGTGGAGTTATACCACACTAGGAGATGATACATTTATCTATGATTCATTGCGTCCATGAAGTATTCTGCACTTTTTAAATATTAACTCAGATGCGATGTCATAACACACTGAAACTTTTTCCTAGTAGCCTGGCATTCTTTACTTTTTCTGACAAGCCTAGGCCCCAAATTGCTCTTTATTTCCTCCTTAATCAAATCAACCATTGGTCTAATTATGATAATGGCATGTCTTACTTTTTGAAATTGTCTGATTTCATTGGGATTTTGTCATATCTACACTGAAATTTTATTGTTCCAAACTCCTTTGTTTACAAGCATTAGAAATTCACTTTCAACTAGATATTAAAAAGAGTTTATTGTTGTTTTGTAACTGAAGGCTTGATCCTGGGCTTCAGATTCTGTCACTGCGGTGTTGAACATTCTTCCTGTTCTTTTATTTCAATGATCTCATTTGGTGATACTACAGACGACTTCATTCATGTAGCCTTGGAAGATGATTCTAAAGAATCCCAAGTTACATAATTTTTATGGCCTCACATTTTAGAAGAACAAAGTTATCTCTTTTAGTATTCATACATAATCAAAGTTTTGTAGCTTGGTCTTGTCCTTGATCTTATTTATTTATTTTTTTCTACTAGTAGAATTACAATACCTTGATTAGGTTATGTAGGCGACTCTGGAGTATTGAAGTCAAACTATGGGAGCTACACCAGCATCCACGTAATGGGAAGGAGTGATTTCCCAAAGCAGATTGGGGGACTTTTGCCAGAAGAATGACAAATAATTCTCTGGGAATGAAATTAACAGCACGTATTTACATAAATAGGCTATATCCTGTAATGATTGCAGAGACACTCGTGATTTCAGCTTTTGCCCTATGTGTGATATGTATAAAATAATTGTGAAATTATCAGAAAACATCATATGTGACCGAAGTAATGTTCTAGTAAAGAGGTCAGCAAATTGTATCCCGTAAGCCAAATCTGGCTGCTGCCTCCTTTTCTAAGTAAGTTGTATTGGAACACACCAATACCCATTCCTGTACTGTCTATGGCTGCTTTCACTCTATAACAACAGAATTGAGTAGTTGTGACAGGGACCAGTTGGCCTGCAAAGCTGTAGATATTTACCATCTGGTTCTATACAGAAAAAGTTTGCTGACTGCTTTTCTATTAGAAAGATTTTCTTGTTCAATTGGGTAATCTCTCGCCAGTAAATAGGACTAGGAGGAGGCAGATAATTAATCTGATCAACTGATTCTCTAGAAGTAATGGACATAAGGGCATATTTTACAGGTAAACTAGATTTTTCTGGATAAACAGAGATTAATTTATTGAGGAACAGAGAACAGAGAAACATCCTTTCTCTGTCTCCCATCTCAGAGACTAAGTCTGTTCTGAGACATTTCTAGAAGTAGAGATTAGTGGTTGAAAGGAGGGAGAAATGGGCTGGGAGTATTGCCATGTTCAGAGGATTTAAAGATACTTGCATGGGGTTTCAGATGAGATCTCTAATAACATCATCTGGGGATGAATCAGAACTGAAATTGCATCTGGAATTTCTCAATTCATTAAATCCTGCTTTACCAGTAAACTTCATGTCTTAGTCAGCTTGGGCTACCATAACAAAATAACATAAATGTGGTGGTTTAAACAACAAAAATTTGTTTATTATGATTCTGGGCACTGAAAGTCCAAGATCAAGGTGCCTGAAAGAGAGGTTTTATTCTGAAGTCTCTTCCCTTGGCTTGTAGACAGCCATCATCATGCTTGTGCACTCACGTGACCTCTTGTTTGTGTGCGTGCGGAGAGAGAGAGAGAAGAGAGCACGAACTCTGGTATTTTTTCTTAAGAGGCACTAATTCCATTATGAGGACCCCAAATTCATGAACTTATTTAACCCTAATTATCTCCCAAAGGCCCTGCCTCCAAATACCATCACGTTGGAGCTTAAGTCTTCAACATATGAATTATATGAAGGGGACACAAACATTCAGTCCATAACATTTCCAGTGTCAAAATTTTGTTTGTGCGTGTAGGTGACTAGGTGGTCCACAGTCAGACAAATGGAGAAGAAATTATTTTAATCATTTAATAAATACTAGTTGAACTCTTACTAGATATTTTAGTTTTTGTCCTTCACTTGTATACAGTTCTTGATTTCAAAGGTCCACAGTAATACTCATAATTTTCCAACCGAATTTAGTGCATTCAGAGAATGATATATTCATTCTGTAATAAAGACTAGAAACTAGAAATCATCCTTCATACCTCCTTCTTTTTCATTCCTGCCAAGTTCCATCAATTTTACATCCAAAATATATCTTAAACCCACCCACATTTCGCTATATCCATCACCGACACCCTAGTCAAGGAACCCAGGCAACCATCTCCTACTTGTGCTTTTTGCAATATCACCCTTGACTACTCTCTTTTCTCTTATTCTCATGATTTCCACTTGTTTATCTGTCCTTCAGACAGAGTAAGCTTTCAAACCTGTCAAACATACCTGGTTATGTCACCCAATTTCAGTAAACATTACTTTACCTCCCAATTGTTCTTAGGTGCTGAGCATGGCCTCCCCCACCTTGTGTGCCTCAGCTTGACCTTGTAGCTTCTTCTCATCCTTGCTCTGCAATCATACTGACCATCTTTTTATTCCTTAAAATGTTTCTTCCTTATCTCCCCTACTCTTCTCTTTTACCTATGGTCTTAGTCCACTCAGGCTGCTATAACAAAATGCCCTAAGTGTGGCCTAGGAACTACAGAAATTTCTCTCTCACAGTTCTGGAGGATGTCAGATTCAGTGTCTGGTGAAGGTCAGCTACCTCACTGACAGCATCTTCTCAATGTAACCTCACATGTGGGAGAAGCAAGGGAACTCTCTGGAAACTTGTTCATCACCTTGTTCATGAGGTCTCATGCCCTGTTCACCTCCCAGAGGCCCCACCTAAAAGTGTCATCACACTGAGGATCACATTTTCAATATATGAATTGTGGGGGGACACAAATACTTAATCTATAGCACCAACCTATTTCTACCTACATTGGGAATTATTTCCCAGGTTCACTCCCTAATCAAGTTCTTGCCTGTGCGGTTCTAACTGGAATATCCATAACATCACATGGTGGACTTGTTCTTGACATTTCAACCTTGCTTCAAATATCATTCTCTTGAAGATGTCTTCCCCAACTAAACAATCACTCTCTGCTATATCATCAGGTTCATTCTCCTGGTAGCACATCTCTCTTTGTTTTTTTGCTTATTTGTTTTCTTAATTTCTTATATGTCTCTCCCAGCAGAGATAATAATGTGGCTGTGTTTGCTCAGCATAATGCAAGATTGAGCAAATGAATGAAAACATTAAAATTATATCCCCCTTTCTCTTAAAAATCATACCTTATGGAAAGTCAGTAAAATCAATAATTAATATACATTCTAAAGCAAATAGCTTGAGTTCAAATCTCCACTCTACCACTTACTAGCTGTATAATCCTGTATAATCCTAGATTCACCCCTGAACCTTGGTTTTCTCATATTAAGAATAATGGGTATGATAATAATATCTACCTTGGAGGGTTGTTATGAGAGTCACATCAGTTACTACAAGTAATGAACTGAGAATACTTCCTGGCACATGGCTAGCTCTCAGTATTTATTATTAGTAAGAACATATATTAAATTGATATACATTAATTGATAATATTAATATTACTAAGATTACATATTAAAATGAATTTGACAAAAGTTTACTGACAAAATGACTGAACACTGTCTGAAATTTTGTAATTTTATATTTATTATTTTTTTTAAAGATTTTATTTATTTATTTATTTGTCAGAGAGAGAGAGCACAAGCAGGCAGAGTGGCAGGCAGAGGCAGAGGGAGAAGCAGGCTCCCTGGCGAGCAAGGAGCCCGATGTGGGACTTGATCCCAGGACGCTGGGATCATGACCTGAGCCGAAGGCAGCCGCTTAACCAACTGAGCCACCCAGGCGTCCCTGTAATTTTATATTTAAACAAGCTGGAAAAAACCAGAAAGAATCCTCTTTACATTTTTGCAAAATATGATACAGAGAAAAACATAAATTCTAACTAAAATGTTAGGATCTAACATTTGTAAATGGTATTATACCATTTGTCAAAACTTTGACAAATATAGCCACCATCGAACCACAAAGCCAAGATACCATATATTCTATATTCTCTTTGTAAATAGTACCATACCATTTACAAAGAATGTGCCTTATGGCAGTTCCCATCACACTCCCAACAACCCAGAGGGTAATTATCACTGGTTTAGGGATGGGAAAATGGAGGTGCCAGAAAGTACACCAGCTTGCCCAAGGTCCCTAGCTCCTGACTGACAGAGTGAAACCTTGAGCACAGGTATCTGTATTCCAAATTCAAAATTTTTTCAATATGCTGACTTTTACATTTTCTCTTGTGATGTTCGATATGCAGCCTATGCGCATATTTGGGGCATCGGCAAAGCAGGAGTCCTCTACAAATTAGAAAACTATTTGGAAGTAGATTTTTTTCAAAGGTTTTCAGTTCTGTATTTTGTTATGTTTCCTATACTTGTTTCATGGTTTTGTCTGTTTTCATTTTGATTGATATATGTATGGGTGGCACTGTAAACTTTTTCAGTCCTTAGACTCTCTAAAGATCTAGAGACCTGAGCGTGTGATCTTGCATAGACCAACACACTGGCTTGGCAGAAGTAAATTCTTGGAACTTACATATCAACGATAACTGTGAACACTAGTTCTCTTGGACTTGAACGTATCTCTGAAAGATAGGACCACACATGGAACAAAAATAATGATTTAGTCTTCATCTCAACCAATTTCTTGGCTTTGGTGCTGCTGACGGCAGTAGGAGGTGGAGGGGTGGGGCGAGTGATGAAGCGTTGATACTAACAACATGTGACTTACAGGGCCCTGCACCCCTACGCGGAGAACGGTCAATTCTTCTAACCTCTCATTCTGGCAGGCAGACACCATCAGATAATAACTCAGAATTCTTTCTCATTGGGGCCAGCTCTGAACTGGTGGTCTGGAGAGAAATTCTGTATTGAATTACCAATGAGTTCCAACAGAATCATTTCCAAGAGTAATTAGGGCTGATGGAATGCCCATTCCTTAAGAACAGTACCAAATTCCAGATTTTTCCAAAAAGAAAAATTAGAGCCCAGCTTCTTGCCTGCATTCCTCTTTTTCAGCCTGTGGAGAGATCTGTTTGCAAGAAAGTAAAGCATGACCTTATGGACATGAAGATGCCTCCACATTCTCTTCCCTTCTGCTACCGTAAGCCTCCCATAACATTCAGGATCATAACGGAGAGAACTGAAACATTGAGAGGTTTGACTACTCTTGATATAAGTGTCTCTTTCGCTCAATATATAATAACGTGGCGTCTTGGCTTTGTGGTTCAATGGCGGCTATATTTGTCAAAGTTTTGTGAATCTGAAGTAAACCATTTTTAATGAGAGTTATCTCAACTGATAGAGTAAAAAGACAATGTTATCTACTGGACTAAGATATTCGGCACTATTCTCATCAAAGGAAGAGACAGCATTCTATTTAGGACAAGGATGAGGTAATGGCAGTTGTTTGTGAGGAGAGGCCTCATTCCTAATTATTAGCGTATGGTTGGGAAATGCTGAGGAGTTGGCTTGGTTTGATGATGGCTTAATAATCTTTGATGGGAACTTAGAAAGTTACATTCTTTCTCTGAGTTTATCATTTTTACCTTTCCTAACTCCAGGATGCTTAACAGTAGCGACTGGATATACCTTATAGCAATAAGGACCAGATGGGGCTTGGTAAAGCAAGCTGAAAACACATGTGTTTGAGAAGCTGATACTAAGATTATAAGCCATTTCTGTTGGCTCAAAAAGAGAACCACAATTATCATGTTTTTGAGCCGATTCTCACATTAAGTAATTTCTTGAAGAAATTGGATCCTTGCTAATTCTTTTTTTTTTTTTTACCAGATAAGTTCCAAAAGAACATCCCATCCCAGATTCTTAAAAGTCAGAAATGCTGTTACATAGCTCATTTGAATGAGTCTCTCAGGTTCAGATTTTCTCATTTCAGAAGTAAAAAAAAAAAAATTACTTGAATAATAGTTTCTGTTACCCAACATTGGCCTTTTCTTCTCTTCTTTTGTGCTCTATTGGCCCCATTTAAGACAAAAGTGCTGAGGATTCATGTGATTATCATATTCAAGGCAGAAATGCAGCTTTAAGAAAAACCAATAAGCATAATTACTTGCAAATGCACGTACAAACATTATACCATGTGAAAGGAGATGAAAACTTGAAATCTTGCTAGATTTTACAAATCAAGTTTATCTGTCATCTTTCTGACCCCTGAGGCCATCTGTAGACCACTTCTCACTGAATTCAACTCTGAAATACATCTTGACTTGTATCAAAATGGGGAGGGATTGTCAATGTATCTAAACTGTTAAAGATTAGTAATGAACAAGGAGTAGTCAAGAACCAAGGCAATTTGGTACCAGGGGCTTCGGTGTTGCACACTCAGGCTTGATTCCAGGCTGGATCTCTTCATGGCTGTGTGATTTCCATGATTTGCTTACCTTCTCTGATTCTCATTCTCCTCTGAGACGAAAGCAGGATGATAGAGGGCTCAGGGGAGCTGGCGTGAGAAGCCTGGCTCTGCCACTTACTGTGGCCAACTGTGGCACTTCGGGCAAATCGTTTCATTGAGACTTCCTGGCCCTTTGGTTACTCATTTATATTGTGGAGAGAAAACTAATGCTTACCTCATCTGGCCTTTGTGAGGATTATGTTCATCGATCAAATACCATTTATAAATGCTTAACATATCACCTGGCACTTAGTCAATGAGCCATGCATGGTAAGACACTGGAAGCAGTCACTCTCAAACTACCAGACTCTGGCTTATCAAGAAAAAGAGAATAAAGTGACAATCTGTTCATGCCGTCAAAACCTTTCTTTTAATTGACCATAACATATAAGGCTTTAGGCACCCTGGAGGTCAGATTTTATAAAAGCCATCATTCCAATTAGCTGCTCTAGGAGGCTGGGTATGGGTAACAGTTGTGAATGGCAACTGACCTGAGGATTTCATGCTCTATTTTCTTATGTAAACTCTAAGGTTCTGGGAAGGGAAGTGGCATCTTCCATAAACACCTGAATAGCGATCCCATTGTGCAACAGATTTCACTGGGGTCATTCATTAATAATACATGGTAATTGACATGAATTGAGTAAACATGTTTTTGATTCTGGGCTAAATTGATTTCCCTCTGCCACTTAATCTTCACAGCAACCCTTGGAGATTACTTCCCTCCTTTTTTGGAGATCAAGGTCAAATTCCCTAACCCAGTGTATGCAGCCTGTCTGGTTTGACTTCTGCAGGCTTCAGTGAAGTTACTTTCCCCTCTCCCGCAACACTCTTTCGATTCATTCATCCCTCCATCCATTAGCCTTCCATTCATTTATTCCACAAATATTTACCAGGTGCACGGGTGGTGCTCCAGCAGTGAATACAGCAAATCCATGTCCTTTGGGAGCTATGATTTAGTGGAGGAAACAGGCAATCAAAATAAGGGTATAATGTTATGAGAAAAATAGTAATTCAAAATACGGGAAACAGCGAGAGGTGCTATTTTAGACAGGAGAGGTGAGATTTGAACAGAGATTGAAAAAAAAAAAAACATGGGGGAAGCATGAGGATCTCTATGCGATGGACATTGGATGCTGTGGGGAAAAAGTGCATTAGCTCTGAGTCAGGGGCATGTTCAGGAGTGAATGAGAGCCAGGGGACTCAGTCTCACTGGAGAGTGTAGGAAATAGAATTAGAGACTATCTGATTCAGCTGAGGTCACACAGAAATGGAGGGCCACACACTTCCGGGGTTTGTGTCCCTTCCCCCCACCAACCCATGCTGCTCTGCTGCTGTTCTGTGTCTTTTCCCTTCTTCGACCCCTAGGGCTCTCCCTGCAGCAGGAGGTAAGATAGTAAATTTGTTGCTGGGGATGCAAGTTATGTACTGATGCCTTGTCATGGTTTTTTTTCTTCCTTTTCCCAGTGCAAGGGGGGACTTGTTCACTAAAACATATAGTGCTTCCTTCTACTACCTCATTTGGTGGGAACAGTGATTCATGCAAGGCTGATTCTCATGTCTTTTCCGTGGATAAATATAGAATGTACTATCTTTCTGTGTTATGATACAATGAACAAAAGATAAGTTTTTTTTTTTTTCTTGTTCCTTCCACAGGTATATAACTTAATCTACCCATGACTATTATGCTAAAAATGCCACATGAAATCAATCCAGTCCACACGCTGGATATACATTTTCCTGAAAATTGCAGTCTTCACTCTGGGTAGATGAATAAGTCAAGTTGAGTTTTTTGGGGTTTTTTTCCCTCATTTGGCAATACCACTGATGGAGTGGACACAAGTCTGATCCGATTCTTCCTTAGTTATGAAATGTAACCCCAACAGAAATAGGGAAACAGAGAGAGATATCTTAAGAGGGGAGAGATTTATTAAGATCAGAGTATAGTTATGATGAGGGAGCAGAAGGCTGGCTGAAGACAAAACACAAGCCGACACTCTGCAACCTCCCCCTACCTCCCACTCGGGGTGGGACAGGTGTGACCATCTTCCAGGGATCTCCCAACATTATCTTAATGTTAATATCTTGCTAGAAGGAAAAACAACCTTAACTAGACAATGGCAAGACCTCTGGTATTTTGTAGGTCAGTCCTCTTTAGCATATGAAAGTTCTTTTGAAACCTCCCTTTACCTTGCTTCCACCAACTCCCTATAATCAGCCACTCCTCAGGACCCCGGGGCAGCAGCTCTTTCTGCCCATGGGTCCTGTCCCCGTGCATTAATAAACCACCATTTTGCACCAAAGATGTCTCAAGAATTCTTTCTTGGTCGTTGGCTCCAGATCTCATCTCACCAAACCTCACCTATATTCCAAAACCACATCGGCTACTTCATTTTAAAAATCTCAAACAGATGAAACATCCCTGTGGATGAATAGAAGACAAAGGGGTGTGTTGATCCCCATGGAGATCTTTTGATTGTCTTATAAATGGCTTCCTAGAGGTCTTTTGATTGTCTTATAAATGCTTCCTAATGAGTCAGTGAAGCAGAGCAATAAAGTAGCCAGTAACTGTTTCTTCTGTAATCTCTGAAAGAATGGTTGAAGATACACAGATATTACTCATTTTGACTGAAATATGGACATTAGTAATTTTACCGAGCAGACTAAACCTACCATGCTGAGGTATGGCGGTTCCACCAGTGCAAGATTTGAGTTATAATAATCTTTCTTGTCAACAGTCTTGTTTTATTTATTCTGTACCACCTGGCACCAGCCATGTGTCCAAATACTATCCTTGCATGAAAAGCTCTGCTATTTTCTTATATCATAAAATATCACCCCCAAAGCCCACAAGATCTGTGGCTTGTAAAATCCTTTGCAAAGGCTGCAAATGGTTCATATTTTAAAACTGTTCTTTATGTGAGATTCTATTGAAAATCCAAAGATCCCTGCCAAAAAGAAGTAGGATGAGATGTAGCAGGCACACACACTCTGAGCAAAGCATTTAGATCATGTTTTTAGAGTATTTACACCTTCCAGAGGTAATTAAAAGATAAATGTGTATAAAATCTTTAGTAATAAGAATTGATTTTTTGGGACCAGGTCCTTAAAGTAATAGAGAAAATGATGGTTTACTTTTTTATACAACACTTAGAGTCTTTCTGATGCAGGAAGGCAGAAATAATGTGTTTGCAATGGCACTGACTTGATCAGATCTAATTAGGTATTGATTCTGAATTCTAGTCAAGCGGATAGTGGGAGAAGCTGGAGAAAGATCATGGGTGAGGGCCTGGGCTTTCTTCAGCTTCCCCACGGTGAGTTCTTGAGTTACAACAAGAAATCAGTGAATGGCCATTTCTTAAAGAAACTGAGCCGCAGGTATATGGTAAATGTCAGTTAATACAATGTAAGCTTACAATCTTATAGTTGTTTTAAATTCATAAGACATCTGAAGGATAATCTATTTCAACACATTCTCAATTATTCGCTTCTAGATATAGTCACTAAATCAAATCCAGACTACTATTTTTCTGAAAGAATACATTTTGAATAGGTAGGCTTATTACCAATTAGAGTATTGATTATTTACATATTAAACATTTGAAAGCCATGTGCTTTCCAACAGATTTAAAATATTATCCTCACATATGGTTTGTATATTACAGTTATGTAGGTTAATTATTTCTGATCTATAGGGAATAAGAAACACCAGGTTAAACATTGTCTATTCATCAAATTCTCTAATTATTTGTAGGCCAAATAAGTGAGGTTTTACTCTGCTGAAAATGATTTTAAGCCATTACTTTACTTTCTGTAAGAGGTTGCCTCTCTTTATTGCTGAAGACAGTATCATTTTCATAGTAAAAATGGAAGAAAACAATTTTAAAGAAAAAATATGTACCCAACCATCCTAGATTCCGTCTGCGTGGCTACCAAAAATGTCATTTAAACGACTTACATCAAGATATGATGCAGACCTGGATGAAAGAATGTGACAACATTTTTCTAGCCTTGCTCTAAATCTGCATCTTATTTGAAGAAGGAATAAAACCCAAAGGAGGTTCAAGTTTTGCTCCAAAAATACGCAGCCTCTTTACATATGCATTTCTAAAGAATGTCTTGTTTCATAAAGAAAATCAAATATCGGAGTGATATTTCCTGTACTTTAAGCTATATTTCAAATAGTACCCTGGATTCTTCATCAGGGAAAGGGCTTCTGAGCTTCAGATTCCCTAGAAATAGTGGGAAAGGTAAAGTCCTTGCAGTGCCTGCTTACACGAGAAATTCTGAAGGGAAATGAGATGGTCTGTGGATGTGTTTTTAATTTCCTGGAGGAAAAGAATGTTCATCTGAAATCGATTTTATGGATGCGTTTTAAAAGCTAGTGGATCTAGTACAGTCTATTTGACCTGAAAAATTGTCATCAAGCCTACCCACACTTACCTGGGTCATCCTTCTTTTTTGACTTTCAACCATCCTAGGCTAAGCAGACATGAACATCAGTCTATAAAAAACTAACCTAGATTCCAAAGGAACCAAATAAAAAGGGAATCATAGAATATTCAATGCCTTCAGGTTTTCCATTAGATTTTCACCAAGTCCACCCAATTTATCTCAAGACAATAGCATCAAAGAGTGTTAATACTCGATCATCTAGAATTGTATTAGGCTTTACTAGCCATAGAAAAGTTGGTATGTGAAGTATAAGCTGGGAGAAAGTTCTAGTTTCTGCCACATACTGACTGAGTTAACAGAAACCTGTCTCTCACCACGCATATATGGAAGTACGGGATAAATTATAACCAAAGAATATGTGCAAATCTCGTCTCATGGATGGTTCCATGTTCTGTAGATGAAGAGGAAAGACAAAGCTGGGATGATAAAGAGGAAGTGTGTCTGCTGGTTAGGGTCACAGACTCCGGGCCAGAAAACCTGGGTCTCAATCCTGACTGCTGTTTGCTGCTCCCTCCAATATTAACAACAACAAATTGAATTTGTAAATGATTTGTTAGTCAAAGTAGAGATCATAATGGAAAGTAGAAAATACTTAGAAATGAATGTGAATATAAACATTGCGTAGCAGATCAAGGGGGACACGGTCAAGGTGTCATGCAGGCACACATACGTAGTCTCTAATTTATGTTTTTGAAAAGAAGACTAAAAATTAATGATAGATAAATCCAAGTCAAAAGATAACAGAGCAAAACTATGGAAAGAGGAAAAAAGTCATCATACAAATAAGAGCAAATATTAATGAAATAGAAGTGAAGAAACAATAGAAAGGTTCAACAAAGCTCGAAGCAAATGCATTACAAATATGGATAAAATACACAAATATCTGTGAAGATTGATCTAGGAAAGAGGATGGAAGAATATTGGGAATGTAAGGGGCATTACAAGAGGTGACGTATAAGTGCTTTAATATTATAAGTGTATACTAAAGCGTTCTATACCAACACATTTGGAATTTGGAAGGAATCAATATTTCTTTAAAAAATCAAGACATGAAAAAAAAAAATCAAGACATGTATTACCACAAATGATTTAGGAGAACATAAAAAATCTAATAGTCTCGGGGCCCCTGGGTGGCTCAGTGGGTTAAAGCCTCTGCCTTCGGCTCAGGTCATGATCTCAGGGTCCTGGGATCGAGCCCC
>JAPYYM010001493.1:0-13415 GCA_028534135.1 Potos flavus | reverse complement strand
AAGTAGGCAGAGAGGCAGGCAGAGAGAGAGGGGGAAGCAGGCTCCCTGCTGAGCAGAGAGCCCGACGCGGGGCTCGATCCCAGGATCCTGAGATCATGACCTGAGCCGAAGGCAGAGGCTTTAGCCCACTGAGCCACCCAGGTGCCCCATTCCAGTTTGGCATTATTATGAATATCATTGCTTTGAAGATTTTTGTTAGTGTCTTTTTTGGTGTATATGTATGCGTGTGTAGGAGTGGAATTGCTGGGTTCTAGAATGTGCCCGTGTTCAGCTCTACCAGACACTGCTAAAAAGCACTGCACCAGTTTATATCCCATGCACAGTGTACATGAATTAATTACTATTGTTCCACATTTTCACCAACACTCAGTGATGTCAGGTTGTTAAATTATTATAGCCCACCTGCTGGGTATATAGTGGTATCTTGTTTCAGATTTAACTTGCATTTTCCTGATGACTAATGATGTTGAATAACTTTTAGTATGTTTGTTGGCCTTCTGGACATCCATTTTTGGTGACATGCCTGTTGAGATCCTTTGTCCATGTTTTGTTTGAGTCGTCTGTGCATTTCTTTTTAGTCTGTAGAAGTGGTTTAAATATTGTGGATATGAGTTCCTTGTCCTTGGAGATAATCATCTTCTTGTTGTAGTCCTCTCTAAATGATGTCTTTAGAGGAACAGAAGTTTTCAATTTCTTGGTCTTTTCCTTTATGATTAGCACTTTTTTGCGTACTGTTAAGACATCTTTGCCTATCTCAAGATCCTAAAACTGCTCTCCCATATTATCTTTTAGAAGCCTTATTGTTTTATCTCTCACAGTTAAGTCATCCTCAATCTATCTGAAATTGACTAATTGATATTTTAGTGTAGTGTATATACAAGTTCAGTGTGTGATACTGATTCTTTGGAGTATCAGACATCTGAAAGTCCTAAATATCACAAGTACAAAGACTATGCCACTAGATACAAAAACATCTCCTCAATTTAGGGCAAAACATCTGTTAATTCTGTGGTTTGGTATCATGTTGACCAACTAAATGAACAATATTTTGACTAAAATTGTTCAGTTGCAATTTGATTTTGGCATTGTGGAAGCATTCAGCAAAGGGACTGAACATGAAAGTCTACTTAGAAGAAGAGAGTGATCTTGAAATTGGCTTCTGGCCCAGAGCTAATTATGCCCAAGATACACCTGTTAACAAAATTAGGCTTGATTTCCTTAGTCACCTCTCGTTATCATTATAAATTCATCATTTTCCTGGCAGGGGCTGAATTGGGTCTGTTCGGTTTCCTCTGGCTTTAATAGTTAGTGACTCCCGGCTTCTTTCAGTTTGAGGCAAATCAACTTATTATTATAAAAATTAAAATATAAATAGATTTAAAATGACCACAGGCCACAACGGATAATTTCAGATTTTGTGAAGGAGGCAAGATAATTTTTTAAGGTCCTTTTAGCTCTAAAAGTTGGTGTGTATATGAGTATACATGATATTAATATATACACTTACAGACATACACATATATGCATTCACACACACACATTTTTGTGTGTATATAAAATCTTAAGTATTTCTCTATTAGCAAACATAAAAATTTCTGTGAAAAAATCAGGTTACTTTCTTATTTATTTAACCTGACCATTACTAACGTAACCTAACATTTCATTAACTCTAGAGAGCGACCAGCTATAATCCTATCAGATACTACCGACTTTAGCATTTTAGGGGTATTTCTTATCGGTCTTTTCAAAATCTCTAATGGAGAAATATGTTTAATAGAAAAAAGTCTATAAATATTTTTTCTACCTGTTATCAAATTTTGCAAAAATTGAGAAGTAACATTGGGATGATTTAACTTAAAGATCATGAAACATGCTAAAAATTCACTTTGTTAGTGTTTGAGGGTAAGGGTGGAGCATCTCAGGGAGATTTATGGTTGTTTTCCGGAACAGTTGATACTGAGGCCAAAAACAAGTGATATGACTGCCAATTCGGCGAATCAGACCAGAATAGTTAGGTATGCCATGGACAGAGCAAGCAACAGTGTCTTCAGACATAGGCCCCAAATAAAAGTCCTGGGGGGAGATGGCAGCACTTGGAATTAAGATTCTTGATTGGACAGCTCATGCAGCAGGGATTTATTTAGTCAACAGCCGTCAAGGCTTGTCCTGAGAGTCTAAAGGCTACATGGAGGCTGCTTAGTTGTAGATCACTGGATTAGTTAAAATATTACCAAACAGTCCATATTTTCATTATTGTTGTTCCCTCTCCCTTCTCATCACTGAATTGCCCTGATGGCACTCTCAATACCAGTTATTTATAAAATAAAGAGTCCTAGATATTTGAGAAGAGACTTGGCATTAGTCTCTCCATCCCCTGCCCCCAACTCGCTATTCTTGGTTCCGAAATAGCCAACTTGGACAATGGGGTGGGGGGAGCGCTTGTTCCTAGGATAGAAGTTAAATGGGTTGTCCATGACTTCTCTTTCTTCTTCTTTTTTTTTTTTTCCATGACTTCTCTTTCTTAGACCATGTCTGAGCTCCATTTTATCCATTGTTAGACTTAAAATTTATGTGGGGAGTCTGCATCCATCTGTGGTTGGTAGCATCATGAGAATAAACAAGATATCTTTTTGTATATTAGGATTGTTCAGAGAAACAGAATACACACACACATGAGAGAGAGAGATTATAAAGTATTGGCTCAGGGCGTTAATGGAAGCTGATGTGCCATCTGCAAGTTGAAGACCCAGGAAAACCAATGGTAAAGTTCAAAAGTTCAAAGGAAGGCCTGAGAGCTAGAAAACCAATGGTATAGATTCCAATCCAATTCTGAATATCTGAGAACCAAGAGTGCCAAGAGCAGGAGATCAATGTCCCAGCTCAAAAGTCAGGCAACTTTCCTGCACCTTTTTGTTCTATTTAGCCCCTTAATGGATGGGATGATCTTGACTCACATTAGGTCTTTATGTGAGATTTTTTTTCTTACTAGTTTAATTTCTTCCATGGTTATAGGATTGTTCAGGTTTCTTTTTGAGCCAGTGTTTTTAGTTGAAACCCTTTCTACTAGTTTGTCTATTTCATCTCAATTGTCATATTTGGGGTATAAAATTATAATATCCTTTTATGATCTTTTGCAGTGTCTGCGGGCTCTCTAGTGCTATTAGTTGTGCTTCGTCTCCTTTTTTCTGGTAGTGTCATGAAAGATTTAACAGTTATGTCAGGTTTTTTCCAAAAGACCAATAATTGATAGGTTTCATTGCTCCTTTCTGTTGCATATTTGTTTTTATCTTTATCTCTTTGTTTATCTTTATTTATCCTAATTTTATTATCTACTTTTCTTTAGTCTTATGGGCTTATTTGTCTATTATTTTTCCAGGTTTTGAGTTGAATACTTAGCTTATTAATTTGCAGTCTTTCTTCATTTCTAACACATTTATTTCAAGACTATACATTTCTCTAAGTAATGCTTCAATATATCTTTCTCAACCTTTCTAGTGTTTTGTTGTTGTATTTAGATCTATCTCGTTTTAAAAAAAAAAACCCACAAATGGTTGTATTTTGTTTTGTTTTCATCCACGCTGACAGTAGTCAGTCAAGTAATCCATTTATGTATACATTTACAACTACTGATATATTAGGATCAAATCTACCAATCTAATCTTGTGTTTTCTAGTTGTCTAACCTCTTCCATGCTTTCTCTTCTCCTTTCTTGACTTCTTTTGGGCTTATTTTCCTTTTAGTATTTGATATTTTTCTTCTACGTATTTGTAATTATATATCCTGCTTTTATTCTTTATTTTTATTTTGGAAATTGAAATGTAGGTTAATCTATCAAACCCAATGTTAATTAATAATTTTATCCTCATCTTGAACAATACAGAGATCTTTTGAAAATCCTACCATTATTAACCTCCTTTTATCTTTTGTCAATATTTTAATTATACATTTTTTTAAATTCCAAAAAGCATTGATTTAAACTTTTTACAGTCAAACTCATTTAGAGTTAGTGTATATTTCCCACTTCCTTTGCTTTTTATCCCTTCTTATATTTCAAATCTTCCATCTGGAATCATTTTATTCTACCTAAACTATATGTTTTAGAATTTCCTTTAATGCAATGCTGGTGGTGAATGCTCTCAGTTTTTATTTGACTGAAAATAACTTTTAGGACTAAGATGAAATAAAGATATTTTCAATGAGTATGGTATTCTAGCTTGCTAGTTATTTTTTAAATATACATTGTAAATATTATTCCATGGACTTCTAGATACTATTATTTATGTTGAAAAGTCAGCTGTCAGTATACAATAGCTTCTTTAAGGATACTCTGTTCTCTGTCTGCTCTCATTTTGATTTTCTGCAGTCTCTCCGTAAATGGTCTAGGTGTGGATTTCTTCTTCTCTATCTTGCTTGAGATTCATTGGCTTCATGGGATCTGTGGACTAGGGCGTTTTACCATGTCTGGGAAGCTCTCAGCTATCATATCTTTAAATAATGATTCTCCTTTCTTTGGTCTTCTCTTGGGACTATGATTTCACATATGTTGCATATTCCTGCTCTGTCTCACATCACTCATTCTCTTTTATGTAACTTCCATTCTTTCTTCTCTCTGTGTCTTCAGTTTGGATGTTTCTGTTGATCTCTTTGCGTATTCATCAATCCTGTCTTCACCAAGTCTCATCTCTATTGAGTGATGCCTCTGTCTCATTCAATTTATTTTCTCCTTCTTGGATTTATATATAAAGCTTTTTCATTCTGTGTTCCATGATTCTCATTCTATCTTCTGTATTACCCCCAGTTTTGTTTACAACTTTTTGCTATACTCTGGATAATTTATTTTATCTTCCATTTTAGAATTCTCCTTTTTGGTGTTTCTAATTTGAAGTTAAAGCCATCAATTGTTTCTGAAAAGGTTAATTTCTTTTTAATTTCTAGAACTTCTATCTGGTTACTTTTCAAAAGTACAATGGGACATTTTTATAGTTTTCTGTTTCTGCAGGTATCTTTAAGTTTATCTGGTATTTCTTTATGCATATTCTAGTTGTTTCACAGTCTCTGTCTAATATTGTCAATATATGAATCCTTTGAAGGTATTTTGTTTTGTTTTATTTTGCTGATTTTGTTTATGAAGAGTAATTTTCTTGGGTATCTGATTACCTTTGGCTGTGTATTACATTGCATGTGAAAAATTATTTGTAGGCATTACTTGAGGCATATAGTATAGGCTCTTCCCTCAAGAAAGAATTTACTTTTACTTCTCCAAAGTACCTGGGGTCACTATAATTCCATGACCTCCTTAAACCAAATTCTAGGCTTTACATTATCTGTATAACCAAAGGATTTGAAACCATTATGAAATTCCCCATGAGCTTTGCCATTTTGATTTGCCCTGACCTTTGAGTGCATGGCTATTTGAAGTCTCAGCAACTTTTTGGGAAGGATGGTGGAAAGAATTGGCTGCAGAGAGTTTCTTATAGCATGCCCCATCTTGAACAGAGTCTGGGATTTTTTTTCAATCTCCTCTCACTTAGAATACCATCAAAAATAAGATTCTAATATATTGAGGTACCAAATCTTCAAGGCAAAAGAGACCTCTGTGCTTTTTTAGCTTTTGGGATAGTTGTTTATTTATTATTTATTTGGAACTTTTAGTAATATACTTTAAAATCCATCTAATTTTTTAGATCCTTTCAGCAGCCAATACAAGTAGCAAAAAGCTATATGAAACATTCTCTTTTACTTAAAATGTTGAATGAAACTTGGATATATTTTGGGATAAAACAAATTTGCAAGAGCTTTTAAGATTAAAAAAAAGACTTAAAACATCTTTTTTGTTCATTACAGATCAGTTGATATTCTACCCCTGGTCAAAACCTCTTCTTCATTTTCTACCAATTACTTTACTCCTCGCTATGTACACACAGATGCATACAAATATACTTATTTTCTGTTACTGTTTTTCTCTGGGAAAATGTATGAAAAGCACTGGCCTATTTTGTTTATATTATATCTCTTGGATCTATTCTCTTTGCTTTTTATATTTTTCTTATAGTCATTACTCGTGGGTTTTGTTTTGTTGTTTTTTGCTCTAGGAGGATTTCTCAAGCTGTTTATCTAATTTCTTGATTTACTATTCATTCTGTTCTTTAGAGCCTGCACTATATTTGTCATTTTTAGTATAACAATTTCCCTCTGAAAGTAATCTTCACTGCTCTCAATTTTTCCCTTTTTCATTTATATAGTATCTTAGGGAATCATATTGAGAATATAAATTAGATTTGAAAAACCGTTTTCTCCTGGATTTTGCTTGGTGCATAATCTGTTTCATCACAGAACGTTTCCTCTGATAACTCTGATGCATGCACTTCTTTTGAACTACAGGATTTTTTTTCCTGTATATTATGTTCTTTGTTTTCTTATCATTTCAGATGCTTATGTACATCCAGTATGTGGAGCTCAAATAAGTTGTCTTGAAAATGTATATATTAAACATATATTTATATATTCACATTTTTTACCCTTAAAGAAGAATGGGAAAAATCTATCTTTCTATCTACCTACCTACCTACCTACCTACCTATCTTCTTCTTGTCTACATAGAGTTTCATCTACCTGTTAAAAGAGTTATTCAGGAGAGAATTCTCTGCTTATTGAGGAGTTTCTTCCTGTGTTTGCCACTATACTGCTCTCATTAGGAGTCTCGACAACTCAATGAGCACTTGATCCATCCTCAGCCTCCCTGGAGTTAGGAAAACCAGTTTTCTTCCCCCAGACTATAAGCCAGTTTTTACTCACACTGAACATTTCTGATAATATCTCATAAAACGCACACTAAAGAATACTTCGCCTATTCACCTCACCCATGTTCTCTGTAAAGTGCTGCCCTTCCCTCTGGTTCCCCTCTGGGAAGTCCAGTGTAATCTCTTCTGTGAGTTTAGGCTTTCCCCCCAAAGCAGGAAGAGCTGAAGGCTTTTGCTTTTGGCCTCAAAACTTCTTTATGCAAGAAAATAGTAAGGGCTTTGCTATGTGCTTGAAATTGGAGAATTAAAATATACATGTTGTAAAATACAACTTAATAGGTCCAGAAAAGTACCTTGCTGGCAGGTATCTGATTACCAAAATAGAGCAAGTAGAGGTCATGTTTAAGTAAACATTGCTCAAAAGAAAAAAAGAAGTAAGAAAAGAAACACAAGGAGAGAAAGTCATTTATTCTGTTCCTTCAGGAAGCTCTTTGACCAGTATTGGGCCTGGGACTGTTTTATTTAGCCTGTTAATAGAAATCAAAGCAAATGAACATGTAGTTATTTTTCAACTACATAGGCTAAGAAGATGAAGAAAATACTTCCACTAAATGTGTGAGTCAAGTTAATATGTCACCACGGTGACTTAACTTCATGACATCAGCAACTCGAGTAGCCAAGAATGAGTTCTGCTTACTGCATAGGTGTCTAAGTTTATGATAAAATAATAAAATCAGGTGATTGCAGTGGAAGTCAGGGATCATCTCTATATTTTTGGACATTTCAGTGGGAATTTGGGAAGATTCAGGGTGCAAGAGTAAATCAAATTCATAATGTAGCTGTGCTATCATCACTAAAACCTGTAGGAAAAAAGGAGATTATTGGGACAGACAACAATACTTGGCAATACCGACAGATGCCAGCATGCTCCTTAAGTACTAGGCTGGAGCTCTCGAGTGCATATCATGCTATTGTGTATTGCCTCATGTTGAAGTTAAAGAGAAATCTTCCTAAATAATTATTTGAACACTTGTATAGTTTAGGATACTCCTGTAGAAGTACAAGAGGAAATAGATGATTTAATCTTAATACCATGGCCAAAACTAACGTTACTCACCCATGAGATCGAAGAGGAACAGTTAAACTAACTCAAAACCCAGTGCATCTCTTCATCTTTGGCATGAGCCAACTTAGATAGCTTTATCAAGTAAGTTGGACAAATTGAGATGGTGGGCCACTAGATTATGTTCAAGTGGTAGCGTGCTACTCTCAGCTTCTTAATGTGTAGTAGAGAAGCATAAGCAGCTCAGTTTGCTACATGGTTAATTGGCAACTGCCTGTTCAGCCTCATAGAGCTGGAGCTTTTTGACTACTGAGAGCAACTGCTGGTACCCCAGGCATGATGAAGAGGACAGACGTCTTTGAAACACAGGCTCCCCAATCCAGACATCGAACCATTATAAGTGTGAATAATCACCGATATTTGCTAACTATTATATCATCAACTTCATGATTAGAAAACTTAATAGAGTAATATGAGAGTTTCGATGAATCGCAATAGTAGTAACTGTCATTTACTGAATGCTTTGTAAGAGCTGCACACTGTGGTACATCACATACTTTTTTTTCCCTCCCTTAAGCCTTATAAACCTCATGCTCCATTTTACAGAGGAGACTGAGGCTTCAAAAGGTTAGGGAATTTACATTAAGTCGTATAGTGAGCTTGTATCAAAGTAGAGATTTGAACCAAATTTTTCTGATTCTAAAGTTGGCGTCCTTTTCAATTAAGCCATCGTGCCTCACATATAAACAATCTATGTAGGCTCTCTTTTCCTCTAGGATGCAGTTGACCCTTGAACAACATGGGGGTTAGGGGTGCTGATGGCCACACAGTTGAAAATCCACGTATACATTTTGATTCTCCCCAAACTTAACTACTTATAGCCTGCTGTTGACCGGAAGCCTTGCCGATAAAATGAACAGTTGATTAACACAATTTTGTATGATATATGTATTATGTGCTGTATTCTTAAAATAAAGTAAGCTAGAGAAAAGAAGGTGTTATTAATAAAATCATAGGGAATAGAAAATACATTTACAGCACTGTCCTGTATTTATCCAAAATATTTATGTACAAGTGGACCCATGCAGTTCAAACTTATGTTGTTCAGGGTCAACCTTATTTACATTTGGGTTTTTTATTTTCTTACCTTGAAGTGGATGCTTGAAAGGAGTCACAGTCGGTACATAAGGATTTTTCACACAATATCATAATCTATCATACCTCCCCTTATGTAAAGATGGGTCAACTCCACACTATATGTAAGGAAAATATTGGGCACGTTTTGGTGTAAAGTGTACAACAAACCTGTAATAATTTTGAATATGTGAGTACAAACTGATGGATGCTTTGAGTTTTAAGTGCTGACAGAGTTATCTTTTGAGCAAGATAACTCATTCAATAATATTTACCTTCCCATAACTGTAACTATGCCTCAGGAGAAAATAAATCAATGAGAGATATTCCCTGACTCGGATACAACAGCCCAGCAGCCGTGGAGAAGAGACACTGTCTAGGATCAAGTGGTGTGTTAGAAACATTTTTGTACTGTCTTGTGAGACTTGACTAATAAATTTCCAGGAATTTTGTGAGCAAGGTGTGAAATGTAGCTATTATTAAAAATTATAGAGTCTTGCAATTAAATTACATTAAATGCAAAGTGATAAATACTCAGCAACACTTCCTAACTATTTTGTGTAGTTTGGTGTCCTCTCTCCTCTTGCACTTGTTCCGTTGTATCTGTATGGTGGAAATTGACCTGGCGCTCTGATACTGCACATCTCTTCCCAACTTTGCATTCAGTGATGCCGCATGAGTCTTCTGAAATTGACCGCAGTGGGAGTATTTCCATCAGACAAATTGGCAAACCCTACATGTCAAGGCCTGATCGTTTTGCCGATTGCCTAGACAAGGTTTGGAAAACTGGAGCCAGTGAGCCAAATTCAGCCTAAGGTCTGTTTTCGTAAAGTTTTATTGGAAAACAGCCATGCCCGTTTATTGATGTGTTGTCTGTAGCTGCCTTTTTTACAACAGCAGAGTTGAGTAGTTGGTGAGAGCGACCCTCTGTCCCACAAATCCTAAAATGTTTACTATCTGGCCCTTTACAGAAACTGTCCCCCAGCCCCTGAATCTAGACGTATTAGGAAACTGATAGGGAAAATATTTGATAGTGCAGGTTAAACATAAAAGGCCATCATATGTATAGACATGACATTGGGGCTAGCATGAAAACTTGTAAAAATCTTCCAGGATTCAAAAACAATTATCCAATTCAGCAGAAGAGCTGCTCCCGTGGTGGACAAATGAGTGAAGTTCCCGTATCTGTGTGTAGTGCTGAAGCGGAAGTTTCATTTTAGTGAATAGCATTTGTTCGAGGTGGAGAAATAGTTTTAACAGTAGATAGTATATCAGATTTAATGACAGTAAATGTATTAAGGAAAGCATCAGTAGACTGGAATGCATTTTATCAAATCATGATTGAATTGCAATAGTAGATTGCCTATGGATGCAAGAGTTTGGGAAAAATCTCTGAAAGCATTCTGTGAGAATCAATTGGCTATATCAATTTATAATAAAAAGTACTGGACAGTATTGTATGTAAATGATGTGCTACATATTCTTAATATCAGTAAAATTAACAGTAGACGTATGTACTTACCTGTTTGCGATTTTCCCCAAAGAACCAATTGTTAAACATTTGCCAGCACGCTGCCCAGCAGGCTGGCACCAGCATGTAATAGCTCTTTGCCCCGGTGATGTTAGGAGTCCCGACTTGTCACTAATTATTTCCTCTGTAGACCAAACCAAGCAAATCGAAAATGAAACAGTAGGCAGTCGTAAATTGAACAGTAATAAAATTGGCCAGGGCAATAGACAAGCCTTGGTCCCCAAAGAGTCATAAGCATCATATCCTTCACAGCTCCATCCAACCAAAGGAGCCCCTGGTGTGATTTACCTTGAGACCAGGGTAAGTAAACTTGGGGGTCAGGTGGTGCCTACCTGTGTTGATTAGGAAATGAAAAAAAAATGCTGTTACCAACAACAACGCAGGCTGAGGGGTTCACAGAGCTTTCATTTTTGCTCATCTCACAGTTCCGTATGGTTTGGGGATTGGAAGTATTGGCTCCGCCCAAGGAGAGGCCCAGGCTCCTTCCTCCGCGGGGACTTCCGAGTCCTCATGGGGTGTCTGGTATCTGGTCGGCCTTAAAGGAGAGTGAGAGGCGGCTTCAGCAGGTGGCTTTAGAGACTAGGTCTCAACAGGGCGTGTGGCATTTCCGGTCCACGTCTCTTTAGCCAGAATGCAGGTGGCAGGGGAGAATGGGAAAAGGTGGCCTTCTCACGTGCCCGGGACGGAAATGAAATAGTAACTTGTGAACACATAGTATGGCCACTGCCACTACTTCCCTCTTTCCCTTTGCCTGGTAAGTCCCAGTGTGTGCAGGACATTTCGCCTTTTACAGCGCATGCCAGCGAGCGTGTTGATTTTGCCGAACTACATGGTGAACTTGAAACAAGTTGGGTCACTAGTTGTTAGTCATCTGTTACGGACATGCGGGCTTTTAGATGGTCCCCAGGGGTTCCGGTAGAGGCATGTTGCTGGAAGACTGGCGGGGGGTGGGGGGTGAGGGACTAGGAAGTTAAAAGGATTTTCTGGTTCTGGTAGGATTTCTTTTTACTGTAATTTTACAACATAATTACACAAAGAACTTGGCCAATTTACGCATATATCTTTAGGTGAGGGCCTTCCTTTATGTCATTGTGATCTCCTGGGTTGTTTTTTTTTTTTTTTTCCAAAACTTTATATGAAGGAGGGTGAGGGATAAAGAGAAGTGTTAGCCAAGGTATATGAAGTGTAAAGAACGCTAAGGAGATGTCAAAGATAGACACTCTAAGGATTCTAATTGCACTCTTAAAATTGCAAAGATAAACGCTCAACAATGTGAATTCGTGGTGATTTGCGTGTGCGTATTCTGTGTCCCTGTGTGTGGGGGGTGTGTGGGAGTGACTTGCAGAACTCTATTTCTGGAGCACGCTTCTATGGGCAGCACACTAGGCTTGTGCTGCTGGAACGATGTCAAGCCAACAGGCCACCCTCCCCCTCCCCACCTGGGTGCCAATAGTGACATATATGTGAGGGAGTGCTTCCACATGCCTCTTCCCATCTGCTTACTAGTCTTCGTGAACAGAATGGAGACCCTGAGAGGCACGGCAAAGCCAGAGCCACTGCTGTCAGTTGGCCCAAGGACACCTGTCCTCATGGTGTTTGGCACAACCTGGGTCATCCGTGCATCAATGAGAGCAGCAGTCCAGGGCTGTCCACTCGGAGCTACACATGCCCTAAAGGACTATTTTTCATAAGCTTCTTGCCTTAGGAAGGCAAAGAGGCCATGAAAAGATAGAGACAGTTGAGAATCCAGAAGCTGGAGCGTAAGGAATATCTAGCCTGCGGTGAGGGTCCACGTCAGCCCCTTGTTTCTTAGCCATGGAAAGACTCCCACCTGTGGAGTCCCTGCCTGCGTTCCTCTGCTGGGCCTCTCCTAGTGTGATCCTGCCATCTGTCACGCAGAGTATTCTGGGAGAGACCTTCCTATTCCTGTAACCTGCAGAGGAATGACAGATGAATGTGGGGGAAGGGAAAGCACATGGCCCCCTCTCTGAGTGGGCTTGTGTGACTTCAAGGGGAGCAGGGCTCACTGCACATGAGCTTTGGAAAGGAATATATTCCCAGTGTCAAGGGTTGCCTCTTCCCAACCATGTCTCTGCTTCCCATCTAGCTTTTTTCCTGACATATATTTTTTGGTAAAAGGGGATAATTCTGTTCTTAAGAAAAAGAAAAAAAGAAAAAGAAAAAAGAAATAATTAGAAGTAGGGGTGAGAGAGAACCTGACTATGAAAGAGCAGCACAGAAGAATTTTGGGGGTGTGAAAACTGTTCTGTGTCTTGACTGTGGTGATGAGTACATGACTCCATGCATTTATCAAACCTCACAGAAAGCTACGCCAACAAAGGGACATCTGCTGTTTACAAAGTAGAAAGTACATTTATAAAAAGTTTCAGACACGTCACTCACCCTTGTAGCTCTCTTTGTGAAAAGGATAATGATATCAACTAGAGGGACCAGAAAACATTTATTAAAATGGACTGAATGGACCTACTCCATCCAATATGGCAGCCTCTAGTCACATGTGGTTATAGAGCACTTGACATGGACAATCAAGTTGAGATGTGCTGTCTGTGTAAAATAGACACCAGACCTCAAAGATTTCATACAAAAAAATAGTTGACTAACTCATAGTTTTTATATATTGTTTACACATTGAGGGGATAATATTTTGGCTATATATTGTGAAATAAAATATACTATCAAAATTAATTTCATCAGCTTATTTTTAAAGACTTTGTTTACTTGAGAGAGGGAGAGAGGGCATGTGCATGAGTGGAGGGAGGGGCAGAGGGAGAGGGAGAAGCAGACTCCCTGCTGAGCAAGGAGCCCGATGTGAGACTTGATCCCAGTACCCAGAGATCATGACCTGAGCCGAAAGCAGACGCTTAACTGACTGAGCCACCCAGGCACACCATTTGTCAGTTTATTTTTACTTTAAAAAAAAAAAAAA
>JAPYYM010001492.1:0-13417 GCA_028534135.1 Potos flavus | reverse complement strand
TGTTACAAACTTCTTGTCCTGAGCTGCTTTCAGGATTTTCTCTTTGTCACTAAGACTTGTAAGTTTTACTATTAGATGATGGGGTGTAGACCTATTTTTATTGATTTTGAGGGGGGTTCTCTGTGTCTCCTGGATCTTGATGCTTGTTCCCTTCACCAAATTAGGGAAATTCTCTACAATAATTTGTTCCAATATACCTTCCGCCCTTCTTTCTCTTTCCTCTTCTTCTGGGATCCCAATTATTCTAATATTGTTGTGTCTTATGGTATCACTTATCTCTCGAATTCTCCCCTCATGGTCCAGTAGTTGTTTGTCTCTCTTTTTCTCAGCTTCTTTATTCTCCATCATTTGGTCTTCTATATCACTAATTCTCTCTTCTGCTTCATTTATTCTAGCACTAAGAGCCTCCATTTTTTATTGTACCTCATTAATAGCTTTTTTGATTTCAGTTTGGTTAGATTTTAGTTCTTTTATATCTCCCGAAAGGGATTTTATTTCTTCAGACAAGGATTCTCTAATATCTTCCATTCTTTTTTCGAGCCCAGCTAGCACCTTGATAATTGTCATTTTGAATTCTATTTCTGACATATTACTAATGTCCGTATTGATTAGGTCCCTAGCCATTGGTACTGCCTCTTGTTCTTTTTTTTGTGGTGAGTTTTTCAGCCTTGTCATTTTATCGAGATAAGAATAGATGAATGAGAGAACAAAATACTAAAAGGGTAGCAATGACCCCAGAAAAATTAGAAGGGAGCCAAAACCAGGGGTTGAAGAAAAACGGGGGAGAGGAGGAAAAAAAAAAGGAAATAAAAAAGAAATAAAAGAAAAGAAAAAGAAAAAAAATGTATATATTAGACTTGTGATTAGAATAGAGCCCGACACCTGATTTTGGGTGTTTTTGGTCTGTTAGAAGAAACTACCTCCCAAAATTTTAAAGAAAAGCTTATAAATATACAAAAATAAGGGTAAACACTGTGAAGGGATGGAATATGAGTGTAAAGATAAAAATTAAAAAAGATTCCAAAAAAAGAGATTGATAAGAGGTTGGTTCAAAAAAGAGGAATTAAAAAGAATAAAAGAGGAAAGAATGTGATCAGGCTGGAGACTAGATCCAAGCCGTGTGCTAGATTTATGGTATATTTTGATCTATTAGAAGAAATTGTATCCCAAAATTAAAAAAAAAAAAAACCCTATATGTATACTAAAAATAAGGTTAAATACAATGAGGGGATAAAATATGTATGTAACAGTGAAAATTAGAAAAGATTTTTAAAAAGGT
Organism: Potos flavus; assembly: GCA_028534135.1. Taxonomy (NCBI): domain Eukaryota; kingdom Metazoa; phylum Chordata; class Mammalia; order Carnivora; family Procyonidae; genus Potos; species Potos flavus. The sequence goes on along the minus strand of JAPYYM010001492.1, from coordinate 12,138 downwards.
ATTGAGAAGATACTAGTTAATAAATGTCAAAATAGTAAAGAGGAAAAATAAAATAAAAAATACAATAAGAAAAAAATAAAATTTAAAAAATTTAACTCTGAAAGACTAAAGGATCATGGAAAAAAAAACCATGAATTCTATGTGTTGCTTTTTCCTAACTCAGGAGTTCCGCAGTTTTCATTGATTGATGAACTTGGTCTTGGCTGGATATTCTTGCTGATCTTCTGGGGGAGGGGCCTGTTGCAGTGAATCTCAAATGTCTTTGCCCGAGGCGGAATTGCACAGCCCTTGGCAGGGGCCAGGCTAAGCAATCTGCTTGGGTTCGCTCTTAGGAGCTTTTGTTCCCTGAATGCTATCCGTACAGCTTTGGAGGAGGGGAATAAAAATGTCAGCCTCCCAATCTCTGCCCCATAGGAGCTGAGAGCTTGGGGCCCCACTCCTCAGTGCACCCTCAGAGAAAAGCAGTCAATCCCTCCCATCTCCCTGGTCTCCGGCTGTACTCCGAGCTCACCCAGCATGTGACAGAGTGTTTCTGTCTCTGGCTCACGGCCCCGTTTGGAGTCTCCAAACACAGCAGATTCCTGCCATGCACTGCTGCACTGTTTCTCTGGGAGGAGGAAGGAGGGGGTCTCTCCGGATCTGCCCCTTGTGGGGTCCCTGCTTGAAGAGCAGTGGCCTGACTGTGCCTTGGATCATGGTTCAAGGTAAGCCCAAGCTGGTAGCCCACTGTTCAGCTTGGTCTCTGCTGTTGGCTTCCCCATTCTGATACCTGGGAGCTCTGCCACCCTCAGACACCTCCGGTCTTTCTGTGACCCCACGGGTCCTGAAACCACGCTGTCCCCATGAGGGCTCCACCCCCTGCTTAGCCTCTGGAGTGATGTCCCTCAGTGGAGCAGACTTCTAAAAGTTCCGATTTTGTGCTCCGCTGCTCTGTGGCTTGCCAGGCCCCTCCCCCCACAGTCTATCTTCCTGTCGCTTTGGATTCACTTTTCCACATGTCCTACCTTCCAGAAAGTTTTTGATTTTCTGTTCCTAGAATTGCTGTTCTTCTTCTCTTCTATCTCCTGCTCAGTTTGTAGGTGTTTAGAGTGGTTTGATAACTACCTACCTGAACTTCTGGGATCTGACACTATCTCAGCCCCCTACTTCTCCGCCATCTTGCTCCTCTCTGAAAAAATCAATTCTTATCTGAGAGTAAAACCTGATGAAAATCATGCTTATTATATATTATTGTTCAATACTAAGATTTTATGAAGCCCTCTTTTTCTTTCCTTATATTTTCAATTTTTTAAAATGTTTCAATGTCTTTTTCTGGCTTAACTTCATTTGCATCAAAAGAATAAAGTATTTAGTTATGAAATTCTTCATTTCCTTAATTTTTATCATCAACCCTGCTTATTCGTTTTTTTTAAGATTTTATTTATTTATTTGAGAGAGAGCGAGAGAAAGGACACATGAGCAGGGGGAGGGGCAGAAGGAGAAGCAGACTCCCCACTGAGCAGGGAGCCAGATGCAGGGGCTCTATCATAGGACTCCAATATCATGACCTGAGTTGAAGGCAGCAGCTTAACTAACTGAGCCACCCAGTCACCCCCAACCCTACTTATTTGTTATCAAAGGTTCAGGTTCAAACTCCATTTGGGAAATTATTTTGAGAGGAAGTCATAAATTTAGTCTGAATATACACCTCATATTTTTTAAGCTTTATAGAAATCTTACCAATACTGGGTAAAGTAAATTTAGTGACCAAACAAAAGGATTAAAAACATTGAACAGAAATATATGGCTTTATTATCTCTTTTAATATCTTTTGATGCTCCTAGAAGTCAAAGTGCTTAAAAGTTGTTAGATTATCAATTTTGCTAGCATTTCTTGGCTGCAGGTAGTAAGATAATTGCAAGACAATGAAAGAAGTGAAGTAGGTGCCAGGTGAGTATTTCATTTACAGTTACCAGTAATCTAAACCTCTAACCCTGCCCAACCACACCACCATTTATGCTATGTAACTCCTTTTAATTTAGTACTCTTGAAGGCAGCAGGATTTATGTGATCATCTAATTTGAGTCAAGCACTGCAATGACTTTGGAACACTTCCAAGTATGTTTTCTTTTGACGGTGTTATTAGTAACCTCAGATTTTCATGGGCCCTTCCAGAAAGCTGTCCCTTCTCTGTGCTCTCTACAATAGGCTGTATTATTTCTCTTTCCATTTTGTGACATAATTATTGGTATAACTGTCATTTGTCTTACTCAACTGTGAGCTTCTTGAACACAGAGACTGCATTTTACTCACCTTTGTGTCTGAACTATCACCCAGAATTATACTGGCATCATAGTAATAAGGACTTAATAAATATATTTGAATAAATGAGTTGAAGGTGGGAAGGTTGGCATTAGGTGTTTGTGAATTGAATTGAAAGCTCTTAATATTTCCTTGTTCAAATCCTTCATGACTATTAAATTTCACTAGCATAAACATCCTTTCAGAACAAATTCTTACGGATTTTTATTTTTTATGTGTATTCAATCTAATTGTTTATATTTATGGATCTTGTTTCTATGTTTTGTTTCTTTTTTTTTTTTTTTAAGTATTTATTTGAGAGAGATAGAGCATGAGTTGGGGGCGGGGGCATTGGGAGAGGGAAAATCAGATTCTCTGCTGAGCAGGGAGCCCAATGTGGGACTCGATCCCAGGACCCTGGGATCATGACCTGAGCCAAAGGCAGCTGCCTAACTGACTGATCTACCCAGGTGCCCCTCTATGTTTTGTTTCAATTACAATTTTAATACATTAATATATTTTATAAGACGGAACAACCACTCACTTTTTAAAATCTCTGAGTACTCGAAATTCCATTTGTTGTGGGTCATATGTAAAGGTTAATCTGGGAATGCCTAATGAAAACTTGTCCTTGTTCATCTTCTGCAAACTTTAGTATATGTGCTGCCGAAGCGAGCACTCTTCTGCAAACTTTAAAAAACTGTCTCCATTTATAGTCTCTTTGTATAATACTTTTAAGCAAAATGTTTAATAAAAGTTCATTATCTGGGAGCTCTGTTCTTTTGTCTTTCTCTCCACCTTCGTTTTATTGATCTAGTTCATATCCTCTATGTTCAAAGAAGCTCACAGTGGTTTTGTCTGGACTGAATATTTCTTTTGTTGCATCAGGAAAGACCCTTATTTAGAGGAAATAATCAAAGCATTTTATATTTTATTCTTGGAATTGAGTCTTGCCAAACTAGTCTAGTGATAAGCTTGTGACTTGCCTCATTTTTTCATTGTCGAACACATGTTAAGCACAAAATAGTAAGTTCGATGTTGTAGGTATGATTTGTACTCCTGATATCTCACTTCAGCCACTTGGGTTCCAGAGAAACAGTTTTGCTTTTCTGAAGGAGTTTTACTTTATTAACCTCTGCAGAATACTAGAATATTCAGAGGAATCAAAAAGTCAATTGCTTGATTTTTCATTTACAAAATTCCAATCTTATAGAAGCTTTCAGTATCCAAATATTTTGTGTAATGTAGAGGCCAATGAAGAAGCCAACAAAGATAGACTTCGCTGGTTTGAAATGGAAATCCTTTGACAATCTTTCATCTCCTCTTTCCGTAGTGATTTCCCTCATTATTCCCTCTTCATTTAATCTATTACAGCTTCAGTTTTTCCATTTATGAAATATCTGTCACATAAAATCAAGAATTAAATAACACAAAATTTATTTTATACTATTATATTCTACACAAATATAAGGGATTATTTATTAATATTAATAAAGATCCTGCTTTCTCAATTTATTACTTAAAGCTAGTTTTTATAAAGGAAAGCAATCAGATAAATAAAGGTACACTAAAGCATAATGACTAATAATAGCTGAATTGACCATATAAGTTGCATACACATTACAAAACCAGAGAAATAAATTTCCAGTGGTGGAGATTCAGGTGCTTATATAACAAGCATGAAGGAGGGGTATTGTGTAAGATATTTTGAGGCAGAGTCCTTCTGGAACATCTGAAGTCACATCTCAGTAGTGAACATCTAGTTTTCCTGTAAATGAAGTTTCGTTTTGTTTTGTTTTGTTTTAGGGGGGAGGGAGTGCAGCATTTAGAGGGAGCTGCAGACACTTCTGTGTTGTTCAAACATGGATTGAAGGTGAAGGGGTAGACAGCTATGTGGCTGGAAGGACAGGTAGGACATTTTGTCATGGATAGCCTATCTGATGCTAAGGTGTTTAAATTTTTATCCTGAAAAAAAATGGTGAGTTCCTAAAAAAACTTAATCAAGACATAATCAGATTTGTGTTTTTTGAATTCTTTAAGAGAAGTAAGAGTAAGCCAGTTAGGATGAGAGTGACTGTGGCTGTAGTATGGAAAATAATTTGAGTGGGGGAAAGTCGAGGTTAGGGTCAATTGGGAGGCCACTGAACAAATCTAGGGCAGAAGTGATGTGGTCTTAAAGTATTTTCTAGAGAGAAGCAGATGCATCTGAGAGGTCAGGATAAGAAATATTAGTAATTTTAGGAACTGAATGTCACCCAGTAGAACTGAACATCTAAGTGCCAATAGGCTGTATTCAGAGGGCAGAGAGGTACTTAGGAATAAGATCATGCAAGACTATGCAAATTATATGCTATAGATTGAATGTTTTTGTCCTCCCAAAATTCTTGTGTTGAAACTAAATTTCCAGTGTGATTGTATTTGAAGGTGGAGCCTTTGGGAGGTGATTAGATCTGAGTGGGATTTTTGCCCTTCTAAAAAAGACCTCAGGGATCTCACTTGTTCCTTCCATCATATGAGGACACAGCAAAAGGATGCCATCTATAAATTAGGAAACAGGCTCTCACTAGACACTGAATCTATCAGCTCCTTGATCTTGGACTTCTCAGACTCCAGACTGAGAAATAAATTTCTATTGTTTATAAGTTACCCAATTTATGGTATTTTGTTGTAGTAGCCTGAATGAGCAAAGACATCATATTAAGGACTTTGGATTAACCCATAGTTCATTCTGTAATCAGATATATTCTGGAGCCACTTAAGGACTCTTATTTACCATATCCACAGGCCAGTGACACAGTGCAGTGCCACCTAAAATTAGCTTATTTATATCATTAATATGTTTTTTCTATGGCAAAATGGACCGAGAAGGTTAAGGAAAAGATTATTTAATTTCAGTCAAATGTGTTTTGTTTGGTTTTCCTCCTCCTCTCAAAGCTTCCTATATGACCTCAGTGCCACCCACCAAATTTGTGGTCAGACTGGGATACATTCACAGTTACATAATCAGAGCTGCCAAAGTCCCTTCTAGTCCCTCAGAGAAGCAAGGTGGCAGAGGGGTTGATAATAAGGGCTTTGAAGTCAGACAGACCTAGGTTCACATCTTGGCTCTGCAGCTTACTAGTGTTGTAATCTTGGCAAGTTATTTAACCTTTCTGAATTTCCATTTCCTACATGAGGATATTAATAGTACTTACCTTATAAAGTTACTATGAAATGTAAAGATTATGAGATTATGAACGTAAAAATTTTTCACAGTGCTTGGTACATTGTAATCAGTCAAAAAGTATTAATTATAAGTGTCATATTTACATTACATATAATTTTAATACCCCATTTTAAACCAGGCAGCTCTCTTCCTTTCTCTCTCTTTCTCTCTTTCCACAAAGATAGTATGAAAGGGAGGCGCTTGAGTATGTTTGAAAGAGGTAGATGAGGCTTCTGCATCACTGTTCTGCCCACTCTCTCCTTAAACCTGAGTCTTTAAGGGGAAGTGAGAACCGGCTTACTAATAATTATAAATAAATAAGTTTAATCCCTTTCTTTCCCCTTGTCCTAAACCTACCACCTTGCCCTGGTTGCTCTGGTTGCTCTGCAGTGACCAGTACAGATGTCCACACCCCTGACACCATCTTCAGATACCTTAACAGAAGAGACGTGCCAATTGCAGAAATGGATCCATTGCCATAACTCTGTTCCTCTTCAAGTTCATCTTCTCTATCTTCCCCTGTCCAGGGAAAAGTTGCCACTGACCATCACATCTGAACATTTAAAATCTTATCCCCTCTGAGAAGCTATCTTCTATAGCTCTTGTCTCCAGAGTTTTTCTGTGGGAGAGAAATACAAAGTAATTTATTTATAACTTCTGAGCGCCTACACTCATTCCTGACTCTGGTGGGGGACAATGCTCTCAGGTTGCATTTTTGAGGCTTGTTCCTTTAATCTGAATATTTCTAAGACTGATCTTTCTCCACTACATTGGGCAGAGGAAATTTTTTTTCATTCGGTTACTGTATGGATGGATTTTCTTTCTATCCCTTGTCTGTTCTTCTTACTTCCAGGGGTGCTATGAGGGTTATATTTTGAAGAACTCTCTGAGCTCCTTAAATGAAAGACATCACAGAGACTGAAAATATGCAGAAAATAAATAAGTCATGCTAATTGGTTGCAACGGATTTGTGAAGATGCCCCAAGACTCTGTTTCTCCAGTCCAGCATAGTGCAGTGTTTATCATATATACAAATTCAAGAAATCTTCCTGGAGGGGAACAAACAAAATTTTGAGTTCTAAAAAGCAATATACAAAGTCAGAGAAAAATGTCAAGGGAGTCAACTGTTAGCCAAGCAGACAGCCATACTGAGACACAAATTAAAAAAGGAATTCTAGTTCAGGATGATGCAAATGAGTTTTCTAAGTGGATGTATTTTAAACACACAAGAAAATACAAATTTGCATTATTCCTAAGCATAATGTGCCAAATACAGGCTAAGTGCTATAGCTTCAGAGATCTCTATCTGATTAATAGTATAGTTAGTAGGTGACATGTGAAAGACATGGAGTAGAAGTGAGAGGATATAGATTTAAGTAATTTAGTCACATTGGATAAGAATTTGAAAGATTTATTTATGAGCTATTCTCTTGGCATTTGAGCTAAAGGGCAGGGCACATAACTTTTACTTCATGACCAAGACTCATACTTTTACAGTAATGGTTTCTTTTAGCTGCAATGGAAGAGAATTGCAGGTATGTGCCCAACATTTGTGTTCAACACCTTTCTGTCATTGGTTTTTCCCATTACCTTTCCCATGCATTCCCTGCCTTTATTCCATCTTTTGGTTACCTTGACTATCCTGGGTAGCCTCCCAAACTCTAAAATGTTCTTCTTGCCTGTCCCAACCAAATCTATCCATTAAAACTTAGCTGTCCACTGTCATATTCATGTAAGGACATAATTGTTGCTTAGTGGACTAATTTGTTTTCATTCCAGGGCATACACTTAACATTTGATCTCGGCCCTTTAGTTACTAAAGCCAATGAGAGACAGACACTTGAAATTCTAGAAATTGTATTGGTGCCAGTGGAAGAAAGATTTTTTTTGTTGGGAGAGGGAAACAGAACATGTTATTAACACCTGTCACCAAGTATTCTCTGGCTGTCTGGCTACTCCACGTAATCTTTACAGTTAGGGCAGTTCTAACTGTAGATAATATGTACACAATTGTCACTGGACTAGCCTAATAGAGCAAGAGAAATCTTGGTTTGGTCCTCTGGAAGGTGGTAGCTTGGGTCATACCTCTACGCTGTCATAAAACCATTTCAACTCTTGAGAAGTAAGTTTTATATAAAATCTTTTCCTTAGAATTTGAGAAATACAGGTAGGCTTAACATCAACTAGAAGAGGTATAGGGAAGAAAGAATAAATAAATGGCTAGGGAGGGAATAGAGTAAAACAAAAAGTTTCCTTACGTTACAGAATAGTATTTTTTTTTTTCAGTTGTAGTAATAGAAAATAACTTGGGATAGGTTAATAGGCCTTTGCTATCATTACTTCTGAGGCAAATTTGTGTAGTTGCTGATGAGTGGAAATGAAAAAAAAAATCCAAGACTGGCTTTATAATTTCTATTGGAAAATATAAAAGTAATTGTAAAACAAGAAAATAATAGATCAAAAATGGGAGAAGATAGGGGAGAAAAGGACAAGAGTTAACATGGGATGGATATGAGTTGGAGTATCAAGAAGTAACAAGATAGAAGGGAAAGATGTTCAGGTTAGCTACATGTTATAATGGGGATTTTGAAGAGATAAATGGACGAGGAAGATTAAAAATAATTATGGTGTGTATACTTCGGAAAATTTTTGTGGCATTTCCCAATACTTCAGTTAGTATTTTAATAGTTTTCAGTTATTTGTTGTATATTGATTTTGCATTTCTTTACATGCAGCGTTGGATCGAAATTGAACTACATGGTGGCTTAGCGTTATATGGGCTGTGCAAAAATAGAAATAAATTTGTCTAGTGGAACCCAAGGGTGATGGTAGGAGCCAAATTGTGTTCCCCACAAATTCATATGTTGAAGTTCTAACATCCAGCACATCTGAATGTGACGCATTTGGAGATAGATACTTTAAAGAGATAATTAAGCTTAAGTGGCATCATAAATGTGGACTCTAATCTAATATGACCAGTGTCCTTATAAGAAGAGTAAATTAGGACACTGACATGAAATTAGGACACTGACATGTACAAAGGGGAGACCACGTGAAGACACAAGGAGAAAATGGCTATCTACAAGCCAAAGAGAGAGGCCTCAGAAGAAACCAATCAGTTAACACCTTGATCTTGGACTTAGCCTCCAGAACTGTGAGAAAATAAATTTCTGTTGTTTAAATTTGTTCAAAGAAGACATACAGGTGGCCAACATACACATAAAAAGATGTCCAACATCACTAATTATCAGGAAAATGCAAATCAAGGTCACAATAAGAGATCGCCTTACACCTGTCAGAATAGCTAAAATTAAAAAAAAAGAAAAAACAAGTGTTAGGGAGGATGTGGAAAAAAAGGAACCCTTATATACTGTTGATGGGAATGTAAATTGGTATAGCCACTGTGGAAAACAGTATTGCGTTTCCTCAAAAAATTAAAAATGAAAATACCACATGATCCAATAATTCCACTATGGGGTATTTATGCAAAGTAAATGAAAACATTAAAACAATAATTTGAAAAGATATACACATTACTATGTTTATTGCAATATTATTTACAATAGCCAAGATATGAAAGCAACATAAGTGATGAACATAAAAATGAATAGGGAAGGGATGCCTGGGTGGCTCAGTTGGTTAAGCAGCTGCCTTCGGCTCAGGTCATGATCCCAGGGTCCTGGGATCGAGTCCCACATCAGGCTCCTTGCTCAGCAAGGAGCCTGCTTCTCCCTCTGCCTCTGCCTGCCACTCTGCCTGCTTGTGCTCTCTCTCTCTCTCTCTGACAAATAAATAAATAAAATCTTTTAAAAAATGAATAGGGAAGATGCAATATGTTGTTGGGGTTAATGTAGAGCATGAAATCAGCCATAATACCTGGCTTGCTAAAATGTAACACAGAGGCCGTTGGGGGTGATGGAAGGTTTTGAAGAAGGGCGTAGACCTTTGGAATACTGAGGCTTGCATGACCACTCTGCCATTGGAATGCCGCAGGGAGTTGCCTTCCCTGAACCTTTCTTAGCCCAACAGCCACCTTGTTATCTAAGAGATATGTACATTGTCCCCTAGGCTATGTTAGCAGAACTTGTAGAACATGCAGATTAGCATATCATGTCTTTCTCATAAACAGATCCTCCTAGTTTCAGAGAGACCCCTTGTCACACGTCACATGCTTGAGAAAGCGTGATAAGGATTTGTGACTATCCTGAAGGACTAATAAAAGCAGGAACAAAGAAGAGCAAAAGGCCTTTGTCTCTGAGCATTGACCCCCTTGTTTTCTCCTCTCTTTTACAGCAAAGTGTGGAATAATCTTTTCATCCATTGGTACAGGGATTGCTGGCCATTCCTGGCAGTTGGTGACCCTGACATGACCATCTTGCCAACAGACACCTTATGGACTACCCCCTCCCCGGAAGTGAAAAATCTGTGCACAGTAAGTTGGCATTGGCTCATAACCAAGTTCAGGGAAGTTTCAGGCTTTGGTATTTTACGGACTTAAAAGATCTCTAAGAACTCCAGATATGGGACAAAGTCTCTCTCTCAGAGGCAATATATTAAGGTTTTAAAGCAACTCTTAAAGGCTAACAGTGCTACTATAAATGAGAAACAACTCCTTAAGGTGAGCGGGGCCTCTGTAATGGAGGACCAACTTCAGGGTTTGTTAGAGGTTGTTATTGAACAGAACCCATGGTTCCCTGACCAAGGAACTTTAGATTTAGATGTATGGGAGAGAATTGGAAGGAATTTGAAACATTGCCATAAACAAGGTAAAAAGATGTCCCTTGCTTCCCTTACTATGTGGGGTCTAGTCAGGTCTGCCCTGGCCCCTTTACATACTGAGAACACTTCAAACATCTTTAAAGAAAAAGAAGGGGAATCTACAACTCCTTTGACTCCCCAAATTACCTCTTCAACTTCTCAAGTTAGACCCAACAAAGAGGAAGAGTTCCCTCCTCCCCCTGACTAGGAAATTCTACCACCTTCTCTCTTTCACCCCCCCACTTAGTCATTCCTTACTGGGGGCTACATCTGAGAAGCGATACTTACAGGGGACCTTTTCTTAGGGAAGTTGGCCGTAAAGACTACATGTGTTGGAATGTTACTTAGATCATGATAGATTTCTATCTTTACTGTCTTCTGTCAATGTCTTCTACTACTTAAGCTACAAAATTGGATAATTTCCCCTTGTAAAACTTCTAGTGTTTTCCATGGGTTAAAGATGGTGGGTTCTTCAAGACAAGGTAAACTAAGGCATGTCTTTCTATGGTGTGGCGTTCAAGGCACAGTATTTTGGTCCATACACTGGCACCCATCATAGTCTAGAATGTGAGGGGGAAGCAAGGAGGGCAGGCCTCCCTCCTACAGGGGCCTATATCAGTGGTGGTGGTCATAACGTTTTTGTTTAGGGGACGCCTTGGGTCACTTTAATACCAGGAACCTCTGGCATCCTGTATGAGATGCCACCTGGGAGTCAGGGGGATTTTCTAGGTAATGGAACTTCTCTTCTGTTCGGTTCCCAAGGACTCTCCCTTGGGGTGCATTTTAACCCACTGGAAACAATTCAGATTGCAAAAATTAGGAAAGGATTGATTTCCTGTAACACTGCATGGCCTCAGTGGGTTCTACCAGTTTGATCTCTTCAGTAGGAAAAGGCAAATGGACCTAGGTACCTTCATTGCTAGTACCTAGGCTTTCATTGTTCTACACCAGGACCCCGACCTAAGGTCTTCTTGCAGAATGTGTTTACCTGAATGTGTTGTGTCATCTTGTAAACCTCACCCCTGACATGTTGGCTAAATAGGCCTCCTCTGAGTAAATCCAGGTTACTGGAGGGAACAAAGGCCATCGCAGACAAAGGGGACTCTTTACTCTCTCTTCTCTCTCACTGTTCTTAATAGACGTGGGGGCTTCTCCCTCACTCATTTCCCAGGTTAAGGCTATAACTGGAGCCAACTGTGGTTAGTCTACCTCTGGACAGGGACTTTAAGGAATATTCTCAAGCAGCTCCCGAATCTCCCTTTGTTTCAGGGAAATTCACTGTCTTCTCTGGCCTGATGTGGACTGCCTATTCCCCCTTGTTGTTGGGAAAACATGGCCTTTATTCCTCTTTTGGAGCCGATGAACTCTAGAACCAGGAACCCTTTCTCTGCCTTCTGAAAGCACCTTGCCTCTTCTGTTTCACCCTCCCCTTTCATCTGTTTCTGCACCACCTTGAATGTGGCCTGCATAACTGGCTTCTAGGCCATCCTAAGTGCCTCAGGCGACATGGCTCCTTCTCCCTTCACTGTCAAGGAGCCAGAAGAACACCCCCCAGACCTAACACCACCCCCTCTAGTGTTCCCCACCAGTATCTCAGGTAAAAACTGACAATGGGGAGGATCCAGCTGGAATATAATTCAGCATTTAAACTAGGTTAAGTTTGTTGGTTTAATTAAGATAGCTATGTCTTTAATGTATCGGAGGGGTGAAGAACCATGAGAGACTGTGAACTCAGAACAAGGGACTGAGAGTTTTGGAGGGGAGGGGGTGGGGGGATGGGCGAGCCTGGTGGTGGGTATTGAGGAGGGCACGTATTGCATGGAGCACTGGGTGTGGTACATAAACAATGAATCTTGTAACACTGAAAAAATAAAATAAAAGTATCTGGGGAAAAA
>JAPYYM010001491.1:0-13419 GCA_028534135.1 Potos flavus | reverse complement strand
ACCCTATGACCCTGCAATTGCACTACTGGGTATTTACTCCCAAAGATACAGACGTAGTGAAAAGAAGGGCGATCTGTACCCCAATGTTCATAGCAGCAATGGCCACAATCGCCAAACTGTAGAAAGAGCCAAGATGCTCTTCAACAGACGAATGGATAAAGAAGATATGGTCCATATATACAATGGAATATTATGCCTCCATCAGAAAGGATGAATACCCAACTTTTATATCAGCATGGACAGGACTGGAAGAGATTATGCTGAGTGAAATAAGTCAAGCAGAGAGAGTCAATTATCATATGGTTTCACTTACGTGTGGAGCATAAGGAAAAACATGGAGGACATTGGGAGAAGGAAAGGAAGGGTGAATTGGGGGAAATTGCAGGGGGAGATGAACCATGAGAGACTGTGGACTCTGACAAACGAACTGAGAGTTTTGGAAGGGAAGGGAGTGGGGGGTTGGGTGAGCCTGGTGGTGGGTATTGAGGAGGGCACGTATTGCATGGAGCACTGGGTGTTGTGCAGGAACAATGAATCTTGGAACACTAAAGGAAAGGAAAGGAAAGGAAAGAAAAGGAAAAAAAAATGGGCAGAGGACATGTACAGATGAATTTAACCAAACATTTAAAGAAGAGATAATACCTGTTCTCTTCAAACTATTCTCCCCCAAAAAAGAAGAGAATGGAAAGATTCCAAAGCCATTCTACAAAGCCAGCATTACCCTGATTCCAAAACCAGATAAAGACACTACAAAAACAAAACAAAAAAAAACTACAAGCCAATATCTCTGATGAACACTGATGCAAAATGCCCAACAAAATATTAGCAAACAGAATCCAACAATATGTTAAAAAAAAAAATCACTCACCATGATCAAATAGGATTGATACCAGGGATGCAAGGGTGGTTCAATATTCACAAATCAATGTGATACATTACATTAACATGGGAAAGGATAAAAACCATTTGATCATTTCAATAGATGCAGGGAAAGTATCTGACAAAATACAACATCCATTCATGATAAAAACCCTCAACAAAGCAGGTTTAGAGGAAACATACTTCAACATAAGAAAGGCCATATATGAAAAACCTACAGCTAACACCATACCCAATGGTGAAAAACTGAGAGCTTTTCCCCTAAGATCAGGAACAAGACAAGGATGTCTAGTCCCAGCACTTTTATTCAACATAGTACTGACAGTTCTAGTCACAGAAATTAGACAATGAAAAGAAAAGGCATCTAAATTGATAAGGAAGAAGTAAAACAGTCACTATTTGCAGATAACATGATACTCTATATAGAAAACCCTAAAGACTCCACGAAAAAACTACTAGAACTGATGAATGAATTCAGTAGTCATGGATACGAAATTAATAAACAGACATCAGTTGCCTTTCTATACATTAATAATAAAGTAGTAGAAAGATCTTAGAAAACAATCCTATTGCCAACTGCACCAAAATAAAATAACTGAGAATAAACTTAACCAAGGCGGTGAAAGACCTGTACTCCCAAAACTATAAAACACTGATGAAGGGTAACTTGCTGCTCAGTCAGCAGAGGATGCAACTCTTGATCTCAGGGTCATGAGTTCAAGCCCCACAGTGGGCACAGAACTTACTTAAAATAATAATATTATTGTTATTAAATAAATTTGTTTAAAGAAAAAACACTGATTAAAGAAATTGAAAATGCAAACAAATGGAAAGATATTCTATGTTCATGATTTGGGAGAACTAATATTGCTAATATACCCATATTACCCAAAGCAATCTACAGATATAATGCAATCCCTATCAAAATAACAACAGCATTTTTCACACAGCTAGAACAAATAATCCTAAAATGTGTATGGAACTACAAAAGATGCTGAATAGCTAAAGCAATCTTGAAAAAAATGAACAAAACTGGAGGTATCACAATCCCAGATTCCAGATATACTACAAAGCTGTAATAATCAGAACAGCATGGTACTGGCATAAAAATAGACACATACATCAAAAGAACAGAATAGAGAACCCAGAAATAAATCCACAGTATTGTGGCCAATTAATCTACAGAAAGGAGGCAAGAATATTCAATGGGGAAAAGATAATCCCTTCAACAAATGGTGTTGGGAAAACTGGACAGCTACATCTAAAAGAAAAACCTGGACCACTTTCTTACACCATTTACAAAAATAAACTCAAAATGGATTAAAGACCTAAATGTGAGACCTGAAACAATAAAATTCCTGGAAGAAACCATAGGCAGCAATCTCTTTGACATCAGCCAAAGAAACATTTTTCTAGATATGTCTCCTTTGGCAAGGGAAACAAAAACAAAATTAAACTATTGAGACTACCACAAAATAAAAAGCTTTTACATAGTGAAGGAAGCCATCAACAAAATGAAAAGTCAACCTATTAAATAGGAGACGATACTTGCAAATGACATATTCAATCAGAGATTAATATCCAAAATATATAAAGAACTTACACAACTCAACAGTATAGAACAATCCAATTAAAATATAGGCAGAGGACATGAATAGACATTTTTCCAAAGAAGACATACAGATGCAATACATGCATAAACAATGAATCCTGGAACACTGAAAAAATAAAATAAAATTTGAAAAAAAGAAGATGTACAGATGTTCGACAGGCACGTGAAAAGATGCTCTTTATCACTAATCATCAGAGAAATGCAAATCAAAACCTCATACCTGTCAGAATGGCTAAAATCAAAGCCACAAAAAAATAACAAGTGTTGGCAAGGATGTGGAGAAACAGGAACGCTCATGAACTATTGGTGGGAATGCCAGGTGGTGAAGCTGCTATGGAAAACAGTATGGACACTCCTCCAAACTTTAAAAATAGAATTTCCATATGATCCAGTAATTCTGGTACCGGGTATTTACCCAAATAAAATAAAAACGCTAATTCAAAAAGACACATATGCCCCTATGTTTATTGCTGCATTATTATAATGATCAAGTTATGAAAGCAACCCTAGTGTCCATCAACAAGTAATTGGATAAGAAGATGTGGTATATAAGTACAACAGAATACTACTCAGCCAGGTCTTTTTTCTACTGGTATTTGCCAAGAACAGAGTCTGACCTCCATTTGTGGTCAGAATTTTGGGAATGACTAAGGAACTACACTCATGTATTGCATTCACTTCTGGATAAATACTATAACTGCATGTGGATACTCAAATGACATCAATTAAAGAAAGCTTTGCAAAATGTTTTTTATTCTTTTAAGAGAGGACAATTATTTATTTAAAACCTGTCTCCAGTGTTTATAGCAGCATTATCAACAATACCCAAGTTATGGAAGAGCCCAATGCCCGTTGACTGATGAATGGATAAAGAAGATGTGGAGTGTATATATATACAAATGAAATATTACTCAGCCATCAAAAAGAATGAAATCTTGCTATTTGCAATGATGTGGATGGAGCTAGAGAGCATTATGCTAAGCAAAATAAGTCAGTCAGAAAGACAAATACCATATGATTTCACTCATCTGTGGAATTTAAGAAGCAAAACAAATGAACATCAGGGGTAAAAAAAAAAAAAAAGAGAGAGGCAAACCAAGAAAACAGACTCTTAACTATAGAGAACAAATTGAGGGTCCCTGGAGGGAAGGTGGGTCTGGGGATGGGTTAAATAGATGATGAGGATAAAGTAGGGCACTTGCAATGAGCACTGGGTGTTATGTGTAAGTGTTGAATCACTAAATTCTACACCTGAAACTAATACATACACTGTATATTAACTAACTGGAATTTAAATAAAAATTTGGACAGAAAGAAAAAATACAAATTTTTAAAAATCAAAAAAAAAAAGAATACTACCCAGCCATAAGAAAGAATAAATCTTGCCCTTTGCAAAAACATAGATGAATCTACAAACCATAATGCTAAGTGAAATAAGTCAGTAAGAGAAAGACAAATACTAGATGATTTCACTCATATGTGGGATTTAAAAAACCAATGAACCAAAGAGAGAGAGAGAAAAAACCACACTCAAATATAGAGAACAAACTGGTGGTAACTGAAGGGGAGTAGGTGGAGAGATGGGTGAAATCAGTGAAGGGAATTAAGAATACACTTATCATAATGAGCACCAAGTAATGTACAGAATTGTTGGTATCATTATATTGTACATCTGAAACTAATATAACACTGTATGTTAATTTTACTTGAATAAAGAATGTCCAAAAATGTAATCATAGACTTAAATGTAAAACATAAACCTGTACCAGTCCCAGTGCAGTAAGACCCTCCACCAGAAGTCCAGTGCAGCTCCCCACCACACCAGGTCCCTAAAGTTTGGAGTTTTAAAGGCTTGGCTGAGACAAGAGTCCAGAGGGCACTGAGCTGTTCCTGGAGAGAAGGCAGGCAAACAACCTAGAGATAGACAGCATGAAAATGGCAATCTGAAAAATGCCTGCGACACACAGGGGAGAGATTATTCACTCTTCTGGGAGTGCTTCCCTGAGAGGAGCAAGCATGGAGACCCCTCTCCAGGGAAAAAGGAGCTGGCTGGCACCATTTCCTGCCCCCACCTCACATTATATACCAACTTCAGTAAACACACAGTGCCAATACTGGCTGCCTAACCTGCTTACACTAAGTCCCACCCCACCCCACCCCCACACTCTGCTGCCATGCTTTTCTTGGGCAAGTGTGCCTAAGAACCAACAGAGTGGGCCCATCCCCTAGAGGACCAGCAGAAACCCCCACCCAAACCACATCTTCTGACCAGAGAGTTCTGTAAGGCTTCCACTCTAGTGGAAGTAGAATCAGGTCCCATTTAACAAGCAGAGAAGAGCGCATCTAGTTAAAACTTGTCACACTCTGGCCAAGGTCCAAACACTGACCACTGCATGTAAGAAGAGCCTCTGAAGACAGTTGGCCTGAAGGATAGAGCAGCCAAAACACAACAGGAGAGCACACACAGCACACACCAGAGACACTACCCGAAGTGCCAGGCCCTGGGCACTCTTCAAAAGAAGAAGACCTCTTCTTCATAAAGCCATTACTTTTAGGAGCAGGAAACATAACAGGCTTTTCTAAAACAGAGAGGATGACAGAGACTTAGACAAAATACCAAGGCAGAGGAATTCATCCAAAATGAAAGAACAAGATAAGGTCACAACTAGAGATCTAATTAAAACAGATATAAGGAATATGCCTGCTTGGAAATTTAAAACAACAATCATAAAGATACTCGCTGGACTTGAGAAAAGCATGGAAGACTTCAGGAGGCCTTTTTCTGCAGAGATAAAAGAGTTAATAAACAGTCAGAATTGAAAAATGCAATAACTGAGATTCAAAACATATTGGATGGTAATGTCAACAAGGATGGAAGAAGCACAGGAGTGAATAAATGATATAGAAGATAGAACTGTAGAAAATAATGAAACTGAACAAAGAGAGAAAGAATTACAGAGCACGAGAGAGACTTAGGGAACTCAATGACTCCATCAAATGTAATCACATTCATATCATAGGAGTCCCGAAAGAAGAAGAGAGAGAAAAGGAACCAGAAAATTAAGGAAATATATAGCTGAAAACCTTCCTAATCTGGGGAAGGAAACCAGCATCCAGATCCGGGAGACACAGAGAACACCCATCAAAATCAACAAAAGCAGGCCAACATCAAGACATATTGTAATGATATTTGCAAAATATGGTGATTAAAAAATCCTAAAAGGAGCAAGATAAAAGAAGTCCCTAATTTACAAGGGAAGACCCATAAGACTAACTGCAAGACTATCCACAGAAACTTAGCAAGCCAGAAGAGAGTGGCATGATATATTTCAAGTGCTGAATGGAAAAATATGCACCTAAGAATACTCTACCCAGTCAGGTTGTCATTCAGAATAGGAGGAGATAAAGAACTTCCCAGACAAACAAAAGCTAAAGGAGTTCATGACCACTAAACCAGACCTGCAGGAAATATTAAAGGGTACTTTTTGAGTGGGAAAAAAGACCAAAAGCAACAAAGACAGAAAGGAATAGAGAAAATCTCCAGAAACCATGACAAAACATGTAATAAAATGGCACTAAATACATACCTATCAATAATTACTCTGAATGTAAATTGACTTAACACTCCAATCAGAAGACATAGGGTGACAGAATGGACACAAAAAATAAAGCCCATCTTTATGCTGCCTACAAGAGACCATTTTAGACCTAAAAACACCTGAATATTGAAAATGAGGGGATAGAGAAACATTTATCAGGCAAATGGATGTCAAAAGAGAAGCAATATTTGTATCGGATGAAGTAGATTTTAAACTAAAGACTGTAACAAGAGATGAAAAAGCACATTATATCATAATAAAGGGCACTATCCAACAAGAATATCTAACAATTGTAATATTTACGCTCCCACCATAGGAACATCCAAATATATAAAACAATTAATAACAAATATAAAGAAACTCGTTGATAATAATACAATAATAGCAGGGGACTTTAATATCCCACTTACAGCAAAGGGCAGATCATCTAAACAGAAGATCAACAAGGAAACAATGGCTTTGAATGACACACCAGACCAGGTGGAATTAACAAATATACACAGAACATTTCATCCTAAAGCAGCAGAATACACATTCTTTTCAAGCGCACATGGGACATTCTCCAGAATTGATCACATACTGGGTCAGGCCTCAACAAGTAAAAAAGATTGACACCATACCATACATACTTTCTGATCACAATGCTATGAAGCAAAGTCAACTACAAAAAAAAAAAAAAAAAAAAAAAAAATTTGTTAAAGACCACAAATTCATGGAGGTTAAACAACATTCTACTAAAGAATAAATGGGTCAACAAGGAAATCAAGGAAGAAATTAAAACATAAACATGGAAACATATGAAAATGAAAATACAACAGACCAAAACCTTTGGGATGCAGCAAAAGCAGTCCTAATAGGGAACTACATAGCAATACGGGCCTACCTCAAGAAATGAGAAAAATCTGAAACAACTTAACCTTACACCTAAAGGAACTAGAAAAAGAACAACAAACAAAGCTTAAAGCCAGCAGAAGAAGGGAAATAATAAAGATTAGAGCAGAAATAAATGATGTAGAAACTAAAAAAACAATAGAACAGATCCACAAAACCAGGAGCTGGTTTATTTTTTGAAAAAAATAATAAAATTAATAAATGCTTCCCCAGACTTATCAAAAAGAAGAGAGAAAGGACCCAAACAAATAAAGTCACAAATGAGAGAGGAGAAATAATAACCAACACCATAATAATACAAACAATTATAAGTGAATATTATGAAAAACTATATATACCAACAAATTGGACAACCTGGAAGAAATGAATAAACTCCTAAAACATAAACTACCAAGAAACCGACACAGGAAGAAATAGAAAACTTGAACGAACCAATAACCAGCAAAGAAATTGAATCAGTAATCAAAAATCTCCCAAAAAACAAAAGTCAAAGGCCAGATGGCTTCACAGATGAATTCTACCAAACATTTATTTTTTTCCCCCAATTAATTTTATTTTTTCAGTGTTCCAAGATTCATTGTTCCTGCACAACACCCAGTGCTCCATGTAATACATGCCCTCCTCAATACCCACCACCAGGCTCACCCAAACCCCCACCCCCTCCCCTCCAAAACCCTCAGAGTTTGTTGCTCAGAGTCCACAGTCTCTCATGGTTCATCTCCCCCTCCAATTTCCCCCAATTCTACCAAACATTTAAAGAAAAGTTAACACCTAGTTTTCTCAAACTGTTCCAAAAAATAGAAATGAAAGCTTCCAAACTCATTCTATGAGGCCACCATTACCCTGATTACAAAACCAAAGACTCCACTAAAAAAGAGAATTATAGGCCAATATCCCTGATGAACATGAATGCAGAAACTCAATAGACTACTAACAAATTGAATCCAACAATAATTTGAAAAAAATCATTCACCACAATCAAGGGGATTAATTACTGGGCTGCAAGGGTGGTTCAATATTCACAAATCAATCAATGTGATACCACATTAATAAAAGAAAGGATAAGCACCACATGATCCTTTCAATAGATGCAGAAAAAGCATTTGACAAAATACAACATCCATTCTTGATAAAAACTGTCAACAGAATAGAGATAGAAGGAACATACCTCAACATAATAAAGGCCATATATGAAAAATGTACAGTTAATATCCTCGATGGGGAAAAACTGAGAGCTTTTCCTCTACGGTCAGGAACAAGATAGGAATGCCCACTCTTATCACTGTTATTTACCATAGTACTGGAAGTCCTAGCTCACCAATCAGACAACAAAAAAGAAATAAAAGGCATCCAAATAGCAAAGAAGAAGTCGAACTTCCACCATTTGCAGATGACATGATACTCTATATAGAAAACCCAAAACGGTCCACCAAAAAATTGTTAGAATTGATACATGAATTCAGCAAAGTCATAGCATACAAAATCAACGTAGAGAATCTGTCACATTTCTACACACCAGTAAAGAAGAAGCAGAAAGAGAAATCAAGGAATCAATCCCATTTACAATTGCACCAAAAACCATAAGATACCCAGGAATAAACCTTACCAAAGAGATAAAAGATCTGTATTCTGAAAACTAAAATACTAATGTAAGAAATTGAAGATGACACAAAGAAATGGAAAAACATTCCATGCTCATGGGTTGGAAGAACAAATATTGTTAAAATATCTATACTACTCAAAGCAATCTATACTTTTACTTTTTTATTTTATTTTATTTTATTTTATTTTGGTGCAAGAAGGGGTTTTATTAAAGCACACGGATAGGACTAATGGGCAGAAAGAGCTGCTGGAATCTACACATTTAATGCAATCCCTATCAAAACATCACCAGCATTTTTCACAGAGCTAGAAAAAATAATCCTAAAATTTGTATGGAACCAGAAAAGACCCTGAATAGCCAAAGAAATCTTGAAAAAGAAAAACAAAGCTGGGGGCTATTTTACAATGTTATAGTGATCAAGACAATATGGTACTGGCTTAAAAAACAGGCACATAGATCAATGGAACAGAATAGAAAACCCAGAAATGGACCCACAACTATATGGTCAAATAATCTTCAACAAAGCAGGAAAGAATATGCAATGGAAAAAAGACAGTCTCTTCAACAAGTGGTGTTGGGAAAATAGGACAGCCACATGCACAAGAATGAAACTGGACCACTTTCTTACACCATACACAAAAATAAATTCAAAATGGATTAAAGACCTAAATGTAAGATAGGAAACCATTAAGATCCTAGAGAAGAATACAGGCAGCAACCTCTTTGACATCCACCATATTAAGTTCTTACTAGGTATGTCTCCTGAGACTAGGGAAACAAAAGCAAAAATGAACTATTGGGACTTCATCACGATAAAAACTTCTGCATAGTAAAAGAAACAATCGACAAAACTAAAAGGCAACCTACAGAATGGGAGAAGATATTTGCAAATGACATATCTGATAAAGGGTTAGTATCCGAAATATATAAAGAACTTATCAAATTCAACAACCAAAAAACAAATAAATCCAGTTTAAAAATGGGCACTTCATCAAGTGCCTGTCACACAGTAGTCAATTAATAAATACTGTGAATAAATTACAACACACATTAACATGCTTGGAGGGTTCACTTCTATATTTTCAACTGTGATGAACTTCTTGAATTTTCGCCTAAATGAATTTCCTAGATTTCAGACGTCTCCTGACTTGGACCCCCAAAATGCCTTCTTTATTGCTAAAACCATCTCATTCTTCTTATTTTCTTCTTCCTAGAAGAAGGGCAACTACCCTTACCTTGTTGATCCCAGCCACCCTACCACTGGTCAATATTCCAGTGTGACCTGGTTATCAGAAGGCAGAAGTAAAAGAAAAGAAAGGGGCCCTCAGGCAAGATACCAGCCAGTGGTCAGGAGAGAAGCTGTAGCTAGAAGTGTGGGAAAGTCTTGCCATGCTACTGAATACACTCTAGTCTACAAAACCTAAGATTTAGAAGCCCTAATAAAGGCTGTGGTTGGTTAACTCATGAGGAGTTAGATGTTTGGACTTGTTGACTTTTGCTTGGCAGTAAACATCAACCTAATCAGGAATTTGTCATTCAAATGTAATGAGTCTTTCCATTCCTCCTTCTCAGTTTTAGCTGACTTCAGAGAATTCTTAGCTTTTTCTAAAGGAGCCATAGTTTCCATTTAAATTATAGATCCCAAAGCCACAATGACCCAGAGTTCAGGATTCTCACAACACAGAGACCACAAGCCACTTTAAATTTTTCAATATGAAAAAGATTCTGGGGATTGCCTGTACATTCCTTAACTAACAGATACCATGACAGAGTTGTAATATATAAGCAATTATAGAGAAATAATTTCTACCTTCAAATCTTTTTTAATATACATTAAGAAATAATTCTAAAAAATATAACTATTACACATAATTCTTTATCAAAAAATATAATTTAACTGTCTCTGGCATATTATTTAACTGTTTCTTAGAAGATACATTTACCCCTTCATTTTCAGAAAAGAACCCTGCTTTATTTCACCCCCATCATCCACAAATTATTCATTAATTCTTTTTTCTAAATCTATAACTGAGACCAGATGATGTTTAGAATTCCCCAAACAAGTTAAATATAGCAAGCTATATGCTAAGAAGAGGTAGGCCTTTCTACTACTCAGTCGGCAAGGTTTACTTGAACAGTTCCTTCTGTTTTTTTTTCTTGGCGGGGCGGTTGTTTCTTTGTTTTTAAAGTAGGCTCCATGCCCAATGTGGGGGCTTGAATTCACGACACAAAGATCAAGAGTCAGATGTTCCACCAACTGAGCCAGCCAGGCATCCCAAATAGTTTTTTTAATATCATTTATTTTTTGATACAGACTGAGGAGATGCCCATAGTCTATATGAGTGCCAAGGTCATTCGCAAACTGCTATGTGATAACACATCCTCTTGCGTGCTGGCTCTCCACTTCAACCTCAACATTAAATATACTTTACATATAATGTTCACATATAAGTTCAGTCATTCTATCTCTAGGTAAATTTAAAATCAGACTAGTACTTCTGGCTCTGCTCTAAGAAAACTTACCTTTATTCCCTCTGAAAATACTGTCTCTAATAGTAATATTTAATTGGTACTTGGAAACCAAGGAAAGAGGAGAAAAATGTATGGCTATTAAGAGGTGATTTAACAATTTTTTACTTAAAGGGTCTAGTTAGTGACTTTGATAAACATCACTATCAGGTTACTTGACATCGTGAAAGTTAACAACAAATTGGCTCATCACTGTTTAGGTTGAAACCACCGTGGCATTTGTCTCTTTTCCATAAGGTCTACTCCATTTATCTCATTGCTGTATAGTCTAGGAAAAAAAACACTCCCACCCCCCGAAATAAAAACTAACAAGAAAACTGGACTTAAAGTATTGCTTTTTATAAACTACGATACCCACTATTTCTGAATTTATGGTTTATTTATACATTCATTCAAGTAAGCATCTATCAGAGAATTAAAAAATAATTTTGTTAAATGACCTAATTCAATCACTTAGGGACAGTTTGGCTTAGGGCAAGTTACTTAAGTCTCTTTCTCAAAACTTCTACTGAAAAAAAAAAAAAAAAGAATACCCACCTTGCAGAGCTGCTTTTAGAATTGTTAAAAGAAAAACTACAAGCCCAAAATGGCATCACTTAGCTTAATGCCTTAAATCAGTAAATCAAGACTTAATACCAAACTTAACTGCAGCTCCAACCTCTCAGAAATGTAACCTTTAATCAGTCAACATGGAAATTTCCTACTGAACACAAGGAAATACTGATAGACCCCCTCTGTTCCCCTTAGGAGAGCGACCTCTCCCAAAACAATGGATTCTTTGCTAATAATTTCCTTTTTCCCACTCCCTCTCTACCTTTTAAAACCCTTCCTTTTCTATAACCCTTTGGAGCTCCCCTCCACTTGCTAGACAGGATGCTGCCCAGTTCATGAATCCATCAATAAAATCAAGAGTTCTTTAAAGGGTGCCTGGGTGACTTAATCGGTTAAGAGTCCAACTCTTGATTTCAGGTAACGTCACAATCTCATGATCACAGAGTTGTGAAATCAAGCCCCACATCAGGCTTCATGCTGGACGTAGAGCCTGCCTAAGATTCTCTACTACACCCTCTCCCTCTGCCCCTCCCCTCCTTAGAAAATAGTTCTTTAAAATTTACTTAGTTAAAGTTTTGTTATTTAATAGAATTAAGTGAAATAACACATTTTAAAATACCTAGCATAATGCCTAACAAAATTCAGACACTCAGTGTTATCTTCCTTCTCACTGACCTAGACGATAAAGTAAATTTGAAGTACAAAAAAGAAACTTGAAGAAACAAGATAGATTAAATAGATATCAATCAACAATGCTAGACAGTGGCTTAACTGCTAAAGTGAAGTAGATAAAGCTTTTCATGGATTGACATAATCATTTTTAACTTGGTCTCAATCTATTATCAAGACTTTTTCAATCGTTTATTCATTTTTTTTAATTCAATTTACTAACACCTCTTAAGAGTTCCAGGCACAGTTACTACCTTCAAGGAATTTACAATATACTAGGGGAGACAGAACATGTAACAAATAATTATAGTGCAGCATTTTCGCATTTTTAAAAAAGATTTTATTTATTTTATAGAAAGAGAGAGTGAGCACAAGCAGGGGGAGCGGCAGGCAGAGGGAGAGAGAGAAGGCAGTGCTCCATCTCAGGACCCTGGGATCATGACCTGAGCCAAAGACAGACATTTAACTGACTGAACCACCAAGGCGCCCCAGGTTTTGGCATTTTAATAAGAAGTTAAGCATTGTAGAGGTTCCAAAATAAGAGACAGCTACTTTTCTTCCTAGAAGCACAGATTCCCATCTTAAATTACCTTAAGAAGGAAATAGTTGCCTGTTTGTTTTGTTGACTGTTTCCTTGGCTGTGCAGAAGCTTTTTATCTTGATGAAGTCCCAAAAGTTCATTTTCACTTTTGTTTCCTTTGCCTTTGGAGACATGTCTTGAAAGAAATTGCACAGCCATGGAAACAGTCAACAAAACAAACAGGCAACCCACAGAATGGGAGAAGATATTCACAAATGACACTACAGACAAAGGGCTGATATCTAAGATCTATAAAGAACTCTCAAACTCAACACTCAAAAAACAGATAATCACGTCAAAAAATGGGCAGAAGACATGAACAGACACTTCTCCAAAGAAGACATACAAATGGCTAACAGACACATGAAAAAATGTTCATCATCATTAGCCATCAGGGAGACTCAAATCAAAACCTCACTGAGATATCACCTCACACCAGTTAGAATGGCCAAAATCAACAAGACAGTAAGCAACAAATGTTGGAGAGGATGTGGAGAAAGGGGAA
>JAPYYM010001490.1:0-13420 GCA_028534135.1 Potos flavus | reverse complement strand
AACTCCGGGCCACAGAGAGTCCGTGCTGCGTGCGTCCATTTCTACAAAATCCTAGAAAGGCGAGGCAGTCTCTAGGGACAGAAATAGATCCGTGCTTCCCAGGGACGGGGGTTGGGGGGCAGGAGGCGTATTTTTATTTTGTTGATTGTGCTAGTGTCACTGGTGTACAACGGCTGGAGCTGTAGCGACGCGCCCCGACAGGAGAGGGAGCCCCGCCACCTCCGCGATGGGCAGCAGCTGGAGCCCCACGCGCGCCTTCACGCGCCGCGCGCGCCTTCACGCACGCACGCCTTCACGCACGCGCGCCTTCACGCACCACGCGCCTTCACGCACGCACGCCTTCACGCACGCGCGCCTTCACGCACCACGCGCCTTCACGCGCCGCGCGCGCCTTCACCCACGCCTTCACGCACCACGCGCCTTCACGCGCCGCGCGCCTTCACGCACGCACGCCTTCACGCACGCGCGCCTTCACGCACCACGCGCCTTCACGCACCACGCGCCTTCACGCGCAGCGCGCGCCTTCACGGACGCGCGCAGGGACGGAGCCCCCGCTCGGGCTGCACCGAGGCCCCACGCGGTGAGGGGCCTAGACCCCCGGACGGCAGAGCAGGGACGCGCTCCCACACGGGGACGCCAGAAGAGCCCGGGGCCGCGGCTCCGGACACGTGGGCGCCGAAACCAGTAGCGACAGCAGCAGGGCCACGCTTGCGGATGGCGGTGAGCAGCTCTGCGTACTGTGCCCCCCCCCCCCCCGAACTCGCCATAACCGGGGCAGAGAGTGGAGCGAGTCACCACGGTGCATGCGCACCGAGGGCACAGGGAGGGACGTTTGTACCGGAAAATCCACCAAGTGCCGACGCGCCCTGTCCCCACTCTGCTCCGGGCGGACCAGCCCAGAACATCCCAGACCATGCCCCCGGGAGAGGCTGAGCGCCCCCCGGCCCCCGCAGAGCTGCCAGACCCTGGAGGAGGCCGCGGGGTGCGCCACTCGTGAGCCTCGGCTGCCACCCCCCCAGTGGCCTGTCCCCGCCCCGCGCCCAGCAGTGCTCCGGACAGGCAGGCGCCCCCCGAGCGGCAGACTTGATTTGGAACAAAGCACAGGGCACTTGGCGCCCAGAGGGAAGCAGTCAGGAGCCAGGTCCCGGTAGGGACGGTGAGAACAGGGCAGAGAGAATGTTTGGAGAAATAATGGCCAAACATTTGCTAAATATCTCGATCTGTGGAGACACGAAGCTCGGCGAAGCCCAAACACGATACATAACCCGTAAAACCAGTCGGACCTAACATAAACAAACCTCCATAAACCAAAGATAAAGAGAAAATCTTGACCCTGAGGGAAAAAAGGAGAAAAGCACATCACAGACCAGGAAGCGGTGAAGAGAGAAGAGGACAAATGATGCCATTTAGGGCGGATTGGTGGGGGGGGGGGGGGCACAACAAGACAGACGCACGGGGAGGGGCGTCCTGGGCGCCCCCCGCAGGGGCCCAAAGACCCCCCCATTGCTCTCGCCTCTGTGCTCCCCAGTCGATCTGTAAGTCGTGTGATCCTAACCCGAGTCCCAGCAGGCTTTCCGTTTCACGTGGGAGCCTGACGAGCTGGTTCTGAAATGTAAGTGGAAATGCGAAGATGGAACAGAAAAAGTACACAGCTGGAGGAATTAAACCCTTGATTTCAAGACTGACTCTGAAGTCCTAGTAATTCAAACAGTGTGGCGTTGGGGTGAAGACAGAGAATCCAGTAATGCACCCCCACACTTAGGGTCGTTTCCATTTCTTTATCTTAGTTATTTGTTGGAGAGAGAGCACCGGGGGAGCGGCAGGCAGAGGGAGAGGACCAGGCAGACCCCCCACGGAGCAAGGAGCCGGATGGGGGCTGGACCCCAGGACCCTGAGATCACGACCTGAGTGGAAGGCAGACGCTTGACCGACTGAGCACCCCAGGCGCCCAGTTTTTTCTTTTTAAACTTGAGATCAGATTGACCTCCTGTGCTGGGTGAGGTGAGGATACACGGCGGGTGGTCTGACACACACGTGTGAGCTAAGTGTCCCACCGCAGGGCCCACGCGTCCCCCGCCTCACTGCATCTCGGGGTGGCTGTCAATTACGCGGCACGATAGGGTTGCCCGCGGTGCCCGTGCTGTCCCTCCGCTCCCCGGACTCACCCATCTCCCGCCGGGGGGGAGCCTGTGCCCCTCGACCCACGCCCTCCTCCACTCTGCTCCCGTTTCTATGAGCTCGGTTTAGATTCCACTCGGGAGTGAGATACTTGGGATCTGTGGGACTCCTTTCCCGTAGCACGGCGTCCCCAAGCTCCATCCCTAAGTGCAAATGGCAGGATTTCTTTCTCTTTTTTTGGCTGAATAATATTCCATGTCACATTTTATTTACCCATCCGTCATCTGTTGACAGACACTGAGGTTTGTGTCTGCGTCTTGGCTATCGTGAATTATTTTTCCTTTTAACGAACCTTTAAAAATATACGCATAGAGGGGACGCCTGGGGGGCTGTCAGTGAAACGTCTGCCTTTGGCTCAGATCATGACCCTGGGGTCCTGGGATCAAGTCCCACATCGGGCTCCCTGCTCAGTGGGGAGCCTGCGTCTCCCTCTGCCGCTCCCCCTGCTCGTGCTCTCTCGCTCGCTCACTCTCGCTCTCTATTTCAAATAAATAAAATCTTTTAAAAATATATACACATAGAGTTACAGAAATGGGCAAAAAAAAATGTACAGGCCCTCTGCCTCCCTCCGCCCTCCCCGCTCCCCCGTGATAACGTGTCTCTGCGGAGCCGCACGGACGCCGGGAAGGGGCCCCTGGGACAACGCCCAGGACTTGTGACCTGTCGGCGCTTTGACACGCATTTGTGTGCGTGTGTCGTTCTGGGCAAATTCGTACAACCGCCACCACAACCAACACAGAAGGTGTCCCCGAGCGCCTGCCGCGGGGACACCCACGACCCTCTGATGGGTTGTGCCCGCTCACCACGCGAGGGGAAGCGGCCGCGTCTGCGGACACGGTCCTGGAGAGCCAGGCCAGGCGCGTCCTAGCGTCTGTTCCTCGTTCGCGGGGCCCCGCGGTGCGATGGAGTAATGCCGACCCCCACTTGCAGGAGATCCTGTCCGGAGGCTTTTCCTCCCCGGGGTCGGCTTCGGTAGCCTGTGTTTTTAGGCATTTGCCTGTTTCCTGCAGATGATTGCACGACCGATGAAGGTGATCACTAAAATCGCCAGGAGAAGGAAGGGCGCATCTGTGGGTCTGCTCCCCCTTCTGATGGCCCACGCCCTCCTTGCGTCCCTGTGGCTGGAGCAGCGCCCCGGTGCCCTCGCCCTGGTCCCGCGGAGCCCGTGTGCGCTGTCACAGTCCCAGCACGTGGTTTTCCACGAGCGGTGTGAAATCCGTCCCAGAGACATGGATAGCGTCTTCCATAATCGCATCGTTACCTTTATCGGTTCCCTTGGTTGCTTCCTGTGGATTCTGACTCCCCTCGGGGGCACTGGGATTTGGCAGGGGGCTACATTTTCGGGTCGCGAGGCCTCTGCTGTCGGGTCTGCAAACAGGCTGTCCCCGTGTGTAGCTCGTCTTTCGTCCCCTGCCCGCCGGCTCCCGCTCAGCAAGGGCTTTCCATCTCAGGGCTGACGGCCTCCAACATCATGACTTGGGTGCCCCGGGGGCCTGCTCTTCACCCAAGCCCGCGCACCAAAGGCCTTTTCTGATGCTTTATCTAAAATGCTTGTAGTTGCACATTTTACTGAGTTCATTTTTTGTATAAGGTTTGAGGTTGGGGTTGCATCACTCCATCTTTGGAAAAGGCTCTGCTTTGGCTGACCTGCTTTCACACTGTGGCCAGTGGGGAGCTCGGCTCTGGGGGCCACTCGGGCCCTCGGTCTCCTTGCGGCCCTGGCACTGGGGGCACGGGCGTGGGCGAGGCGTCGGGGGGAGCCATTCCTCTCGTTTAGTCTTTATTTTCACAATTGCCTTCGCTGTTCTAGGGACTTTGCCCTTCCAGATACATTTTAAAAGAAGCCTGCCCACATCTACATGAAACTGCCGGCCTTCTCTTTCATAGACGGGCACTAAATCTATCGATCCATTTGGAGATACTTGCTCTCTGTGCCACGTTGTGTCTCCCGACCCGGGTCAGCAGCAGGGGCATGTCTCTCCACGCCATTCTGCAGAACTCCATCGTTTTCAGCGTATAGATCCCGTACATACTGCGTCAGATTTATACCTAAGTATTTCAGTGTTGTTGGAGCAATCGTAAATAGTACTGATTATAATTTCAGTTGCTCCATGTTTGTTTCAGTATCCAAAAACGTGGCTCCAGGGCGCCGGCTGGCTCAGTCGGGGGGGCCGTGGCTCATGATCTCTGGGTCCTAAGTTGGACCACGTTGGATGTGGACCCTACTTACAAAAATGTGAATGATTTTTGTGTCCTGACCTTGCTGAACTCATTGTTTTGTTTTGTCTTTTGGTTGCTGAGAAATTTCCACATAGACAATCATGGCAAATGGAGGCATTTTCTTCTGTTCCTGTCTGGATGCCTTTTATTCCTCTTTCTTGCCTGTGGTGCTGGCAGAACTCCAGGACTATTTTGAGTAAAGAGAGGCAGTAGCCTCCTTGCCTTGCCCCTGATCAGAGGGAAAAGCCTCCAGACCCTCACCGCTATGCTTGCTGTTAGTTGCACGATTTTTTTTAATGAATTTTTTAAAAGGTTTTATTTATTTGAGAGAGAGAGAGCACGCACAAGCAGGGGGTAAGGGTAGAGGAAGAAGCAGACTGCCCGCAGAGCAGGGGGCCGGATGTGGGACTCGATCTCAGGACCCCGAGATCATGATCTGAGCCGAAGGCAGAGGCTTTAACCCACTGAGCCACCCAGGCGCCCACCCCTGTTTTCTATTCATTTTTTTTTTCTGCTCTAATTCCCTCTGCCCCTCCTCCCTGTCTCTCTTTCCCCTTCTCCTCCTCCTCCCAGCTCTCACTCATGTGGTCTTTCTCTAAAATAAATACTTTTGTTTTTTTTATTTATTTGAAGAGAGAGAGAGAGAGATCACAAGCAGGGGGAGCGGCAGGCAAAGGGAGAGAGAGAAGCAGACTCCCCGCTGAGCAGGGAGCCTGATGCGGGACTCGATCCCAGGACCCCGGGATCATGACCTGAGTTGAAGGCAGCTGCTAAATAAACAATCTGCCCCTAAAATAAATAATCTTTAAAGAATGTTTTTAATTGACTACTGGGCATTTTAGATGATGTGCTGTAGAAACTTTGGGTTCTGGACCCCCCCCACCCCCCGCCCAACTTAGTGTTGTTATCGGTGCTGGTGTTGGTTATGTAGTGCCGCGCCTGGATGGTGAATTCTGTTGAGTCTGTCCCCCCTGCAGTGTGGCCACGGGGACCTCTGCTAGGTTTTGTTTGTTTCTTAAGTAGGTCCACGCCCATGTAATCAAGATTCCCAAGCTGTATGGATGGAGCCAGCCAGGTGCCCTCTGCTAGATTTTTTTTAAATTCTTTTTTATATGTAAGTCTGGTTTCCTAAGCTTCCCTGCGTCAGTGTGGCTTAATGCCCGTCAGTTACTGGTTAGAGGTTATGCTGAAGTATCTTGGACAAGTGAGGACTCCGTCCTTTGACGGTTCTGGGTGGGGATGTATTCCAAGCCAAGCAGTCTGCAGTTCCGCCCTGGTTTTTCCTTTTGGCTTGTGCAAAGCCTCCTCTGCAGCCCGAGGAGAGTATAGCGCTGAGTATACAGCCCGGTCCCTTCTGAGCGTAGACACAGCCTTGCAGGCCGCCGTGGGCCGCTGGGGGCTGGTCCGGCTGCTGCTGCTTCATGGACTGAATCTCCTTGTTAAATTCCTGGCTGGGCTGTGCTTGTCTGAGCCAGGCTCACAGCCTCCAGCGCTGAGCTGTGGGTCTCTAGCTCGCTGTCTGCCACCAGGATTGCAATTTACTCAACAAACACCCTGTGAGGCTTCCTAATCAGGCCAGCCCTCCCCAGCGGCGGATCCTGGAGGCCCTCCCGACTCTGGTGGAATTACCAGAGGGTGGGAGGAAAGGAAAGTCGCCCCCTCCTGAAACTCCACAGACTGCCCCAGTTCGTACCCTTTACTTTTCTTTTTTTTTTTTAAGATTTTATTTATTTATTCAACAGAGAGAGAGAGATCACAAGTAGGCAGAGAGAGGGGGGGAAGCAGGCTCCCCGCTGAGCAGAGAGCCCGATGCGGGGCTCAATCCCAGGACCCTGAGATCACGACCTGAGCCAAAGGCAGAGGCTTTAACCCACTGAGCCACCCAGGCGCCCCATAACCAATATTTTTAAAATTGGGACTGAATGCTCGCACTTCTTTGCCGCCCCCGCCCCCCCGGCCTCTGCGACCTGCTGTGTTTCACGCTTACAGCACGTCTCGGCTCAGACCAGCCGCATTCGGGCACCGGCTCCGCCGGCGGACAGAGGACAGATACTTGGTTTGGTTGGTATTTTTCAGGTGTGTGAACGTATCTCTCGTGTCTGATATTCTTCTTCCTTTAACCCTCGTCCTTTGGGGATGCTGCAGTATTTATGGCTGGAGTGAAATGCCTGGCACCCGTCCCTCCACCCTGTCGGGTCCGTGCACAGGGGCCCGCGAATTAAACCGAGGCCGCGCACTCCGAGGCGCCGGGCAGGGCCTCGCGCAGCAGGCAGAGGCAGGGGTTCGGGTGCGTCGCTCAGCCGGGGAGAGGTGAGACCACAGGCTCCTTCGGGAAAGGGGAGCGGGTTTCCGGGAACCGCCTGCAGAAAAGGCCGTCACCGCAGCTACTCCTGCGGGGAGCTCCGGCTGCGCCTGCGCCAGCCCCGCGGCGGGGAGCGCTCTGAGCGTGCTCAGTTTCAGGCGGGTTAGCCTCGCGCTCACCCCGGCCAGGCCCCGGAAGTGCGGGGGTGTGGCCTCGCCGACAGCAGCACTTCCGGCCTGTGGGGGCTCCCTGAGGCCTCCGAGTGCTGGGCGGGGGCGGGGGCGGGGACTTGCAGCCCCTTCGGGAGGCAGAGGCGGGAGCCCGGAGTGGAAAGGGGGCGCCGGCCGAGCCGGGCTTCGGCGCCCGCGGTCGGCGCATCACCCTTCCCCGCCCGACCGCCCTGTGGCGCGGCCCGGCCGACCTCCGGCCTCTGACCTCCGACCTCGCGGGGCGGGGCGCTCCGCGGCCAGGCTCGGTTTCCCGGGGACGCGTTTCCCGCTGCACCGCGGGTCGCCCGGACCGCCCTGGCGGAGGCACCTTCCGGCGGCCCCGGCGCAGAGCCCTGGGCCGGGCGGCGGCCCCGGCGTGGCGGCCCGCGGGCACCGAGGGAGCCCCCGCGGCGCCCTGGCTCCCAGAGGCCCGGCGGCCGTCCGGGAGGACCCCGGGCCCGGGCGCAGGTAGGTGTCCTGCGGGTCCGGCCGGGCGGCCCTGCCAGCGCGAGGCGGCAGCGACGGTGACAGCGCCGCGGCGCCCCGCGCGCTCGTGCTTCGGGGACTTTCCCGTGGGACCTCCCGGTCTCCGGAAGTGCCAGACCCGCAGGTGCGCGCTCGATCAGTGGCCAGGCCCGTGACTTTGCTCCGTGATGGCAGAGCTCGGTGCGCGGGGAGCGCGCGCCCCTCCAGAGGCTGCCCCCGCGAGCCGGGCCGCCCCTTCGGGGTTCCGCTGGGAAGGCAGCTGGGCCACCGCTGGTCTAGTTGCTCGTAGGGAAGGGCAGGTCCAGCGAGGGCGTCTGGCCAGCACAGGTTAGATAAGCCAGAGAAGAGCGTGTTGAGGCGTTTCCTGTGCAGAGGAGGTGGGCAGGGCGGTCCTCCCTGACCGAGGTGTCCCTAGGGAGGCTTAGAACCGCAGAGTGAGCAGGACTGGGACAGCGCATTCCCTGGCTCAGTGGCTCACTAGCGAGCAGGGGATGACGCTCTCTGCTGGAAGGTTCTGGGTCTGCAGCAAGTGTTACCCCTGATGTCCATGTCTGTGATGGTCAGGCTGCCCTGGAGTGGCCTCAAGGAGGGTAGCGCTTTCTCTGGGTTCGATCGTACGCTTGTGTGGACGCCCTGCCGATCCCGCCCCGGTAGCTGAGCCCTTGGTCTCCCCCTTTAGGGTGGAGGCGATGCCAAAGCTGCAGGGCTTCGAGTTCTGGAGCCGCACCCTGGGGGGGGCCCGGCACGTGGTGGCGCCCATGGTGGACCAGAGTGAGCTGGCCTGGAGGCTGCTGAGCCGCCGACACGGGGCCCAGCTCTGCTACACCCCCATGCTGCACGCCCAGGTCTTCGTCCGCGACGCCAACTACCGGAAGGAGAACCTGTACTGCGAAGTGTGCCCTGAGGACCGGCCTCTCATTGTGCAGGTGGGCAGGGGCCTGGCCCGGAATGCCAGGGGGAGCATCTTTCCAGAAACAGCCTCCCGATGGGGGTGGGGGTGCTCCGGTGAAGCACCAGGCTTCCGGGGGCTCCTGGTGCTGGTCTCCCAGAGGCTTATCCCTTCCCGGGGAGCTGGCTCGGTTTGGGCGAGGGGGTGCCTGGAGCGCTGTGGAAGATTCGCAGCCGCCCTCCCCTACGGCCTGCCTGCTGTCTGCCGCGTGTTCTCTCGTTATCGGACCCTGGGGAAGAACACTCTGCTCTCCAGCTAAAGTCACTGATGCCAGCTTTCTCTTACCGTCGGGACGAATGTGACTCTGTGACTCGCCCTCCTTGTGGGGTGGGCACGTGTCCTACCGTGAACGTTCAGGACAGGATGCCATCCTGCAGTCAGCCCTGGGGACCCCGTCTGCCCTGGGTTGCATACGATTGCCCTGTGGGACTGGGGAGCTGCGGTACCGGGGTTTGGCTCGGGCTCACGGCACCACCTGTGTCCTCTCCCAGTTCTGTGCCAATGACCCAGAGGTGTTTGTCCAGGCGGCTCTTCTGGCTCAGGATTACTGTGATGCCATTGACCTGAATTTGGGTTGCCCGCAGATGATAGCCAAGAGAGGTGAGTTGGGCTCCGGGTCGCTGTGTGGAGCGCTGCTTTGGGCGGGGGCGAGGCCCTGAGCCCACAGGGGGCGCAGCTAGAGGCCAGCGTGTGGACACGACCAGGGGAGGGCCTGGCGCTGCTCCTGGTGGCGTCCCAGCCCTTTCTTTGCTCCTCCCTCTGGAGGACAGGGTTCTGCTGGCCTGAGGCTCTCGTCACTCCCCTCAGTGCCTGGGGCGTCACTGGGCTCCCTGCAGGAGAACACGCTCTGCAGGACGGAGGTCCCCGTCACCCTTGCCCTGCCACTGTGCACTGGCCCGGGGTGCAGATTTTGTTCTTCGCTGCGTCCGAGGGGTTGCCGGTCGGTCAGACGCAGTGGGCCTTCCGCTCCGTGCCCTTGAGCCCCGGCCCCCAGGTGTGATGCGGGAGAGCCGGTGCCGAGGGCCGTGCTGCTCTTTTGCAGGTCACTATGGCGCCTTCCTGCAGGAGGAGTGGGACTTGCTCCAGAGAATGAGTGAGTTGGCTGCACGTGGGGGGGGTTGGTGAAGGAGCCCCAAGACGGTGGCCGGTGAGTCCTGGCCATGGGCCCTCGCGGCTGCAGGAGGGGCCGGGAAGCCGCTGCCCCAAGCCAGCCGCTCCTCCTCGAGCCGGACAGCAGGTGCTGGGGGCAGGCGTCCAGGCGGACGGGAGCTGGCGCGAGGTGGGGCTCCCCACGGCCTGCCCGAAGCGAACACCACGCTTCTCAGAGGGCGACTCTCCTTTTCCCCAGTTCTCCTGGCCCACGAGAAACTCTCTGTCCCCGTCACGTGCAAAATCCGCGTCTTCCCGGAGATCGACAAGACCGTGAAGTACGCCCAGATGCTGGAGAAGGCTGGCTGTCAGGTGAGGGCCGGGCGCTACTCCCCTGCCTCGTGTCCCCTGCACCCTGAACCAAGTAGGGAGGGGTCCTTGCCCCCAGGAGCTCCCTTGAGGCGCTGACTCGCCAGGGTGGACAGGAGTTACGGTGACTGCGAGGCGAGGCCTGGTGAGGGTGGGGGAGCCACACGCTCCCGAGAGGGAGGCTGGTATTGGGCAGGGGGAGGTGCCAGGCCTCAGCTGCCCCCTCCCCCCCTGCCCCCAGCCTCAAGGTCGGGTTGGTGCCTGCCTGCCCATCCCTGACACCTCTGGAGATGGGGTGCTGCTGCCTCGGGAAGTCCGGCCCTTGATCAGGGCTGGGCCTGCCCCTCTGCAGGCTGGATGGGTCCATGCGACATGGGAGCCCCGGGCAGCAGCCCCCCAGTTGCGACCCAGGGGGCTGGAGAGCCGGCCCCGGGGTTTGGTTTGGGGTCTGCGGTCACGAGCAGGGTAGAGCCGGGCCTCGCTTGCGTTCTAGCTGCTGACCGTGCACGGGCGCACCAAGGAGCAGAAGGGGCCCTTGTCGGGCGCCGCCTCCTGGGAGCATATCAAGGCCGTGCGGTGAGCGGGCACAGAGGGGCCGCGGCTGCCCGGGCTGGCAGGCAGCTGTGCGGTGGGTTCGCATGCAGTGTGGGGGCTGGAGCTCTGTGCCCGGTGCGGGGGAGGGAAGGGACACGGTTCTTCTCTTCTGAGCGTCTGCCGCCCCGCCCCCGACAGGAAGGCCGTGGCCATCCCCGTGTTTGCCAACGGGAACATCCAGTGTCTGCGGGACGTGGAGCGTTGCATCCAGGACACGGGAGTCCAGGGCGTGATGAGCGCAGGTGAGGCGGGGCCGCGGCCGGCGGGCCCCTCGGCTGCCTGCTGGGTCTGAGCGCTCGGGCCAGGGGGCCATCCCTCCGGGGACATGAGCGCCTGCCGCCTTGAGCCCTCCTCCCCCCAGACTCCCTCCTCCCCCGACTCCCCCCAGAGGGCAACCTGCACAACCCCGCCCTGTTCGAGGGCCGCAGCCCTGCCGTGTGGGAGCTGGCCGAGGAGTACCTGGACATCGTGCGGCAGCACCCCTGCCCCCTGTCGTGCATCCGGGCCCACTTGTTCAAGCTGTGGCACCACACGTGAGTTGCTCCTCGAGGCAGACGCCGCGGGGTCCGAGCCCTGACTGGGGCGTCGGGGGCTTCGAGACGGAGCACCCTGGAAGCGCGTAGCGGGAGAGCTTGCTCCCGAGTCGGGTCTGCGTGCAGGGCTGGGGCTCGGCCTGGGGGCGGCTCAGGGACGGAGCGTGTGTCTCAGGCTGCAGGTGCATCAGCAGCTCCGGGAGGAGCTCGCCAAGGTGAAGACCCTGGAGGGGGTCGTGGCTGTGAACCGGGAGCTGAAGCTGCGGTGTCAGGCAGGTGGCGGGGCTGGCGGGGCTGGCGGGCGGCGCGGCAGCGCGAGGGGGCTGGGCTCCGTGACGCGGGGTGCTCTGGGCTTTTGCAGGAGGATATATCCAGGCAGAAGGAGGGAGAGAAGCCTTCTGGTGGCTTGCCTTTCTTCCACTGGATCTGCCAGCCCTACCTACGGCCGGGGTGAGCTTTGCACCAGCCCCCGGGCCGGGCGCATGCGGAGGAGAGGGCACCCCGCCGCCAGCGCGGAAGCCTGGCCTGCTCTCGGCGGCCCCGGTGGAGGTGCTGGCGCCTCGGGTGTGTCCTGTGGGGCCAGCCTGGCCCTCCCCCATCCGCGGGGGCTTTGGTCTTACAGCTTTTTCCCATGAAATGATTCTCTTAAGTGCTTTTGGTCTCAGGTGGATTTGTCCTGGGAGCGAGTGGCAGATGCTTCTGAGCTTCCCCTGGGTCCCTGCAGCCGTGGCTGGGCTGTCATCTGGGGCCACTCAGGCCCAGCTGTGGCCCGGGAGCCCAGCTGCTGGAGCGCCACACGCACGTCCTCGTCCTGGGGCCCAGGCCGGTGGGGCGCCTCTCACGGGGGCCCCGGCTCTCCCCGCTGCCCTTCTGTTTCAGGCCCAAGGAAGGGAGCAAGGAGAACGGGGGTGCCCGTAGCAAGCGGGCCCTGGAGGAGGAGGAGGGCGGCACAGACGTCCTATCCAAGAACAAGCAGAAGAAGCAGCTGAGGAACCCCCACAAGACCTTCGATCCCTCGCTGAAGCGTAAGCAGTTCCCGTTGCTGGGGCCCCAGAAGCTGCTCCCCAGGGCGGGGGTGAGCACAGTGGCAAGGGCCGGCCGGGAGCCAGCCTGCCACATGGTTCCCCGGCCGCCGCTCGGAGGCGGGGGTGGGCTTTGGGGTCACCCTCCTGAGAAGGTTCTAGTGGCAAGCACCCAGTGCGCGGTGGGGGCACAGCCACGGTGGGCACAGTGGGCCGGGGCTCCCCGCGGGGGCTGTGTAGGAGGCGGCAGGTAGGCGGGCTCACCGGCTCCCACACCTGCTTCTGTTCTTTTCTCAGCAAAATATGCTAAGTGTGATCAGTGTGGAAACCCGAAGGTCAGTCTGGCCATGCTGCCCGGGGCGGCGCTCAGCGTCGGGGTGCGGCGGGCGGGGCGGTCCCTGCTGACACTGCCCAGGACCTGGGGGGGGCTGGCCTTTCCCTGCCTGGTGAGGGGGCAGCCCCAGGGAGGGTGGCTGCTTGCCCGCCCCACTCAGCCCCTTGCGGCATGGAAGGCGGGCCCTGGGCGCTTCGGGGAGCTGGCTCAGGCAGAGGGCCCTCGGCCGCAGGCTCACAGGCTTCCCTACGTCCAGGGCAACCGATGTGTGTTCAGCCTGTGCCGGGGCTGCTGCAAGAAGCGAGCTTTCAGAGAGGCCGCGGACTGCCCAGGTGAGGGGCGCCTGCTGCCGCCGGCACCCCAGCCCCAGCCCCGGAGGGCAGCGGGACCCTCAGCCTCCTGAGCCCCGCTGCCCTCCTCCTCCTCCTCCTCCTCCACCAGGGCACGGATTACTTTTTAAAACCAAACTGGAGAAGTCTCTGGCCTGGAAGGGGGCCCAGTCCCGGCTGCAGGAGCCTCAGCCAGCAGGATCTGGGGAGCCGAGCGGCCTTCCTGAGGTTGTGGGCAGTGCCCTGGCCTGAGGGGCAGCCGGAGCCGGACACGGCGCCCCACCAGGCCCCAGGACTGCTGCTGAGACCTCGACACGTCCCACTTAAGGAAATGCCTTTACTCAGGGAATCTCCCGCTACTCAGCATGGACGGAAGGGCTGGCCTTCCCCTCGGCCGACGCCGGGAGCCCGGAAATGCTGCACCGGGGAGCAGGCGCCCAGGCTGGACCTGCCTCCTCCCTGCAACGCGTGTGTTCAAATGTGAACAATAAACGTGCATCTTTGAAAGGACTGAGAGAGCCCGAGACGGTATGGGAAGGCCCAGGCCCAGTGAAACCGCGAAGCGAGGTTGGGAGGGTGGAGTTGGGACCAGTGAAGACTCACTCAAGACAAGCAGCCGCAGGCAGGACCCTCCGCCTTGGGAAACCTTCCTAGAGGAGGGCAGCGCGCTGGCCTCAGCCCCCTCCCTGCCGCCCCGCCTGCGTGATGGGTGGGGAGCCTCGACCCCAAAGCCTGACCTCACGGGGATGAGCCTCAGAAGCCCCCTCAGCAGGAAGGAACCGCACGACGGGATGTTCTCAGGCTGC
>JAPYYM010001489.1:0-13420 GCA_028534135.1 Potos flavus | reverse complement strand
TCACTCGGACGCTAGGACCCCCAGGACCGAGCACAATCACTCAGGTAACAGGACCCCCCGGACTGAGCACAATCACTCAGGTAACAGGACCCCCCCGGACCGAGTACGATCACTCGGACGCTAGGACCCGCAGGACCGAGCACAATCACTCAGACGCTAAGACCCCCAGGACTGAGCATAATCACTCAGGTAACAGGACTCCCCCGGACCGAGCACAATCACTCAGGTAACAGGACCCCCCCGGACCGAGTACGATCACTCGGACGCTAGGACCCGCAGGACCGAGCACAATCACTCGGACGCTAGGACCCGCAGGACCGAGCACAATCACTCGGACGCTAGGACCCCCAGGACCGAGCACAATCACTCGGGTGCTAGGACCCCCCGAGGACCGAGTATAATCACTCGGACGCTAGGACTTCCCAGGACCGAGCACGGTCACCCGGGTGCTAGGACCTGCAGGACCGAGCACAATCACTCGGGCGCTAGGTCCCCCAGGGGGCTCCTGCCCGTGACAGCCACCGGCCTTGGGTGAACACGATACTGGTGTTGCAGTCGGTGTTCCTAAAACGACTAGAATTTGTGCTGCACCGAGGCCCGCCTCCTCGTGTGCCTGGCCGGCGGCAGGGAAAAACCGGCCTGGGGAGACGGTTTCGTAGGTTGTCCACCCGAGAAGGTTGAGGCGGCTGGGGCTGCCCGTAGCCCCGCGGCCTGGACAGCGCGGAGATGCTGACTCCTCACTCCGTCAGCCCCTCCGGAGGACAGAGTGTGGTTTTGTGGTCTTCCTGTTGTGGCCGGGTCACTCATTGTTGCGTGCAGGGCCCGCACACTAGCCCTGAATGCTGCTAACGTTGGTACATGCAGGCCCGAGGCCTGTGTCCGCTCCCAGACCGAGCGATCTGTCTCTGGGCCACCGCCTCGGGGCGCCACATCCCCCCTGTGCGCCCCACCTGCCGCTCCCCGCACCTGCTGGCTAGTGTCGCTGCTCCCTGCCCTTCGGTGTCCTGCGGGCACCTGCCTCCTGATGTCCTTCCTCCTGAGGACCCGAGTGCCCCCTGAACCACCAGGGGTGCTCCTGGGGACAGGCAGCTCCACCACAGACCTGCCCCCAAGCAAGCACAGCGGGGGGCCCTCTGCGGCTCTGGGGCCCATGTGCGTGCGTGTGCCAAGCTCGTGTGCCCGCACGGCCAGACTCCGAGCCAGGATCTCCAGGGAAGCCCCCCGGGTGACTGCGGTCTCAGCGGTGCCGGCCGCTGCTGGGGTTTCCGCGCAGGGGGCCTCCGGCTCCGACGGTGTCCTGCAGCCTCTGCCCTCTGTTTCTCGTAGGAGCAGATCGAGCTCCCGGAGGTTCCTGCAGAGCCCCTTCCCGAAAAGAAGCCAGGTACGCTTCTTGTCCAGTCCCTTGGAGAACAGTGAGTTCTAGAACAAAGCAAAATGCCCAGGCCGCAAGGTCCTTCCCTTCCCTCCTTCCCACTTGGTGGAAGTTGGTTCCTACCTCCCCCGCTGAGGTTGGGCCCGGGTCTCCGGGATGGGCGACCTTGTAGAGCCTACGCCCGTTCAGAGAGGCGCAGCCCGCAGGCAGAGCTGGGAAAAGGCCGCGTCCGGCCCAGGACGAGCCGTCCTCTAGATAGCTGGGCCCCGTGGGGCCATTCGCCGCTGGGGCCCCATGTGCCTGGTGGTCCCTCCACGTTTCTTCCCCTCTCCCTGTTCCTCCTCCTCCGTTTGCCGGTGTGGCCCGTCAGCCCCGCAGGCCCTGCCCGGAGCACACCGTCCTGGGTCCTGGCTCCTCGCCACCTCCCCTCCTTCTCTGGAAGTTTCTGCCTCTGGGGTCTTCTCTCCTCCACCAACACCTCTTTCTTTCCTCCACAGAGAAAGTCCCCCGCGAGGCCAGGCCCAGGCAGGCGGAGCTGGTGGCGGCCTCGTAACCTGGCCTC
This sequence comes from Potos flavus, assembly GCA_028534135.1. Classification (NCBI taxonomy): domain Eukaryota; kingdom Metazoa; phylum Chordata; class Mammalia; order Carnivora; family Procyonidae; genus Potos; species Potos flavus. The sequence goes on along the minus strand of JAPYYM010001489.1, from coordinate 11,486 downwards.
CCCTCGCGGGACTGGCGGGGACTCCCCAGAGCCTGGGGCCCACGGAGTTTGGGTGCACGGCCAGCCCGGAGCCGGCTCCCGGGAGGCCGGCGCCAGGCCAGGCCGGTCAGGTGCTGACGGAGCAGCGTGGCGCGCGCGGGGCTCGGTACCGGGAGGACCCTGCGGAGCGCTGCCCCGCCGCTGCGGCCTTGCTCTCGTTTCTGGATTAAATGGCAACACTCAGACCCTCCGGCCACACGCAGCTTCTGACGCTGTGGCTCCCACGCGGCCACAGGCAGGCCCAACGCCCCGGTGCTGGCCACGCTCCTGTCCCCGGCCCCGCGAGGCTCCGCGGGCCGCCTTCTCCGCAGCTTGCGCTCTTCTTGGGAGGGCGCGTCGAACTTGGCTTCCTCGCCTGCCCTTCCCTCACTTCTTCCTGCTGCTCCCGTCGGCCGGCGGGGGGCTTCGGTTAGGGTCCCCGCCTTGGCCTGGCTTCCTACCTGCCCAGTCTCCGCGTCGGTTCAGGGCTGGAAACGTCCCCTCTTCTGCGTCAGTGTTCGGGGGTGTCGGGCCGGCGGGGGTGGGCGCACCCCTGCTGGGCTGACGGCGGCCCAGCCCTGACCGGTCCTCGGCGCCAGCGGGAGCTCGGCCCCGCTGCAAAGGGATGTTCCTGGGGAGCCAGCAGTCTCCCTGGGGTTCCCGGAGGTGCTGGCGGGCCTGCTCGGGTGGGTGCGGCCCCCAGGGCACTCCGACCGCGCGGACGCTGTCAGGGGTGGTCGCGGCTCTCTGGGTGACAGCTCATCTTGGTATCAGACAAGCCCGATGACGTCTCCCTCCCACCAGGAACAGAGAGGGGACCCTCCCAGCCCCCCCACAGGTCAGCCCCATATTAAAGTTGATGCCTGCATGGTCTGCTGCCTCAGAGTGGGGTCTGTGGGAGCACCTGGTGGGTTCAAGTGCGGCTCTTCTGCTCTCGTGTCCCTGAAACACAGCCCGTTGACCCCCAGCGGGCACTCACTCCAGAGCGCCTGCCTCGAGTGACCTGGGGGCTGGGGGCAGGTGAAGGCCCTCGGTGCACCGGGCGGGGCTCCGGCCGTCCACTCTGGGCAGCTGCCTGTAGCCAGGAGCAGGGGAGGGCCCCGGTCCGCTCCGCACTCACCGAGGCCAGCCTCAGAGCCCTCGGGGCGAGGGAGGCTGGGCACTTGGGTTCCTCCAGCAGGGGGGGCTGGTTTGGAGTCCCAGTCACAGGTGGGAAGCCAGATGCCCCGGGGAGCGGGCAGGAAACAGCAAGGAGAGGGATGGGGGGTGTCCCACTTATGGGGGCTGCAGCCGAGTTGCCCGCTGGGTGACAGGAGCTGAAAACCTGGATGTGGAGGTGTAATCCTGGCCTCAGCCAGGAGGGGGCTCTCTGCCAGCTAATTTGGGGGATTTTGCAGAAACTGGCACTGCCGGGGTCAGTCTGGCTGCTGGGCCCCACCCATCTGTCTCTGGTAACAGCCACCCGCCCCCAAGACTGCACAATGGCCCTAAGGGCAGTTCTGCTAGACAGACAGGAGCGGGCTGCCTTTCCATCCAGTGACCCTGTCCCACTCCGCAGCTGCCGGTTCAAGGGCACGGAGGGAACGGACGGCCTGGTTGGGGGAGGTGCAGGCCCCCACTGGCAGGGGGGACCCCTCTCCTTTCCCTTTGCTCCCCAGGACCCTGGAGCTCTAGGTCGTCTGCAAAGCCTGCCCTTTGAGTCACCGGCTGGCCTCCTGGAGGGTGCCACCACGGGGGCTGTGCGGTGGGATGTCAGGGCTCCGACTGCCCTCCCCTCCCCCGTGGTGAGCGCCCGGAGAACCTGCCTGGGTCTGCACGGCCCACTGCCTGGCATGGGGGACACAGCGGCCCGGGGGCCCTCCCGACCCGGGTGAGGGGCACCCTCATCTCCAGAAACAGCCGGAAGGTTGGGGAGGGAAACGTCCTCTCTCACTGCCCAAGAAGTTAGATCTTAAGTGCCAACTAATCACCTTTTCTCTTTTTACACGTTTATTCTGTTAACCTAGGAAGGTTTTGCCCTGAAAGCCAGCATGACCTTGCTTTCACTCCTAGGCTCTGGCCCTGGAGGTTGCCTGGCTTGCCAGCCCCCGTGTGTGTGTATGTGTGTGTGTGTAGGATGAGTGTGCTAGGATGAGCCTCACATTGATCTTGCCCAGCAGTGGACCCTGGTCCTAAAACACCAGCTACGTGACCCTGACCCACTTTCGTTCTAATCTGCAGGGCGTAGAACTCAGGAACACTACAGACAAGTGAGAAACGAGTTCAAACCCCTGGTGGCAGAGCTGGGATCCTGCCCAAGATCAGTGGGGGCTCGGGAAACGGGTGGGAGGGGCTTACAGGGGGGCCACAGGGCCATCAGACCAGAGACCACTACCTGGGGAGCTGGGACAGGAAGGAGGGGTAGGACTGGGCACTGGGACCATTTTGGTGGGATGCACATTTGTCCCCAGTATAGGCAGCATGAAAGTTTAAAAGCAGGGGATGGGAACTAGGGAGGAGGGGGCACCCAGGATGAGATGAGGGCACCATCCAGGAGGGGTTGGGCACCCAGTTACAGGATGGGGGCTGCCGGGGATGGACGGGGGTCCCCTGGCCTCCGTGTGCCCTGCCCTGAGGAGGCATGTGCCCCCTCCCCACTTAACGACCACCTCATAGGGTCTCCCTGAAACCCTGCCGTACTCAAGGAGAGAGCTGGGGGACACGAGGCAGGGTGTGGGGCATTGTCCTGACAACACACGGGCTTCTGGTGGTGTCAGCTCGTCTCCGTGGTCACTCACTGGCCACAAACTCTGGAGGGAGGCCTGCCGCCCCATCCACGTCCACGTGCACAAGACCACTCGAAGCTCGCAGTGGCCGCTGGAGGTCGGCACAACCTGTGGTCAGAAGCAGCCCGGCTGACAGGCTGCTGGAACACGAATCATCCCCCGAGGATCACGACAGACCCAGAGTCGACAACACAGCAGCCGGGATGCCGGACGCACGAGCCCAAGTCACTCGCCATACAAAGAACGATGAAAATGTGACCAGTTGCCAAGGGGAAAGACAATCCACAGATGCCAACTCAGGTCCGGGTGGTGGGATTATCGAACACGTGACAGCAACGGTCGCAACTATATCCCAGAAGGTCAAGTTAGACACGCTGGAAACAGATGGAAAGATCTCAGCTGAGGAGTAAAGAGGATATAAAGAACAAAATGCCAATTTCAGAACTGGAAAATATACCAAAAATCCAAAAAATTTTAACAAGCTCAATCGCAGAAAGGAGGAGTCCAAGGAAAGGTCGTGTGAGCTGGACAATCGGCCAACAGAAATCGCCGGGTCTGGAGGAGAGACGGGAGAGTGGGGGCACGTCCATGCCTCGGGGACCGGTGAGACAGGATGAGAAGGCCCAACGCTGTGTTATTAAAATCCCAAGAGAGGAGAAACATGATAGCAGGGGGGAAAATTGGGAGAAAGACTGGCTGAAAATTTCTCACATTTGAGGAAAGACTTCAACTTACAGACTTAAGAATTGCATTGACCCCCAGACAGGGCAAATCCAAAGCAAGCCGTGCCTAGACATATCGTAACTAAACTACTAAAAATTGAAGGCAAGGAAAAAAAATCTGGAAGGCTCTAGGTGGAAATGAAAGCTGTCCAGAGGACCAACGATCCGAACGAGCACTTGGGATCAGAAACCAGAGGCCAGAAGGCAGCGTTCAGCCCAGAGTTCAGCGTCTCACCAGAACATGCTCTGGGAAGGAAGGAAAGACGACGACACTCTTAGGCGAAGGGGAAGTAGACGGCAGTTGTGCGGACCTGCTCTAGCGGAAGCTCTGAAGACGCTAGAAGAGGTCATTTTCCCTCTTACGTTTTTAAAAATATATGTGACCGTTGAAAGCAAAACCTCAAACACTGGTGGGGTTTTCAACACATGCGAATGCCCACCCCCGTGACATGAGGGAGGGGAGGGGAGGGGGGTAAAGCATCTACGGTTAACTCCAAATCCCCTGGGAAAGGATGGGCGTGTAGCTGAACTCCCTAGTGTGATCACACACACACACACACACACACACACACAGCCAAAAAGTCCAAAGGTAAAGTGGAATACTAAGATTTTCAAACAATCCAAAGGAAGACAGGAAAGGAGAAACAGAGGTACAAACAGCAATAAAGTGATAGGTCTAAACTCAGTTCTTAACATCTACATTAAATATAAACAGTCCAAACACACCAATTAAAGACGGATTGTCAAACTGGAGTAAAAAACAAAAGAGCCTGACTGTGCTATCTCTAAGAAACCCACTCTAATATAAAGGCAGGTAAAAAAATAAAAAGATAGGGAAAACGTATCTTGGAGACACAGAGCACAGGAAAGCTGGTACGGTCAGGTCAGCACCAGACAGCGTGGGTTTCGAGACAAACATCGCCAGAGATGGGGGACGTCACGCGATGGAGGCAGGCATCGCTGTCCAAGACGCACACCCGCAGAAGCACGGGACTTCAACGCGCAAGAAGCAAAACCCGGTAGAAGCGAAGGACTGACCGTCTCTTGGAGGTTAGACACGCGGCCAGCCTTTCAGGACACAGACCAGCTGACCCGAGTGACCACAGCACAGCGCACGTGCTGTTCGCGGGACACACAACGCTTGCCGGCAGACACCATGCTCGGGGCCGGGCCGGCGACCGGAATGAGTGCAAAAAAGACAAATCCTACAAAGTATGTTCTCAGTCCACAATGTAAGGACTCTGGGAAATCAATGACCAATCTCTGAAAGACCCACAGGTATTAAACAGTTAAAGGGGTAAAGAGAAATTCACAAGGGAAATTAGAAAATATTTTGAACTGAATGAACATGAAAACATGAACGTTTGCAGACTGCAGCTAAAGTACCGCTTTTTTCCTCTAAGGGAAATTCATAGTACTAAATGCTTATTTCTTTTTAAAAGAAAGTTTCTAATCAATGAGCTAAACTTTCATCTTAATTAGAAAAAAGGCAAATTAGGGGCGCCTGGGTGGCTCAGTGGGTTAAAGCCTCTGCCTTCGGCCCAGGTCATGATCTCAGGGTCCTGGGATCGAGCCCCGCATCGGGCTCTCTGCTCAGCAGGGAGCCTGCTTCCCCCTCTCTCTGCCTGCCTCTCTGCCTACTTGTGATCCCTCTCTCTCTGTCAAATAAAAAATAAAAAAAAAAAAAATTTAAAAAAAAAAAAAAAAGAAAAAAGGCAAATTAAATCCAAAGTAATAAGAACAAAGGAAATAATAGCAGAAATCAATGAAGACAAAAACATGAAAGAAAAAATCAATGACAGCAAAAAGGAGTTATTTGGGAAGCTCAGTCAATTTGATGAGCTTGAGCCAGACTGACCGAGACAAAGGAGGCACAAATTACATCAGGAAAGAAAGGGAACCATCACTAAAGACCCTAGAAACATTAGAAAGATGTTAAGGAAATACTAGTTTTATGCCTGTAAATTAATCGAAGAAATGGACTAATTCCTCAAAAGCCACACGCCAGGCAGCTCATCGAGGCTGGAAGGATGGGCCGCGTGCTCGTGTCTGCTGAAGGAATCCAGTCCCGCCAGACGCCGAGGGGAGACATCCTAGCGATTCTGCACGAACTCAGGGAGAGCCGCTGAGGGAGCGCTTCCCAGCCTCCTCTACAGCATCCGGCGTGATAGGAGGCCAACCGAGCCCAGCAACGTGTGAGAATGGGTCTTTATCCTGGAATAACTTGATTCTGGGTAAATCAAATGGGGTTTATCCTGGAAACGTTAGGTCAGTTCGGCATACAGATATCAACGTAATTCACAATATCAACAGACTGCAGAAGAAGGTCTGATGACAATCTCCTCTGTAGACACAAGAAAAGCATTTGACAAAATTCCACATCATAAAAAAAAAAAAAAAAACCTAGCAAACTAGGAAAAGGGGGAACTTTTTTTTTTAGATTTCATTTATTTATTTGACAGAGAGATCACAAGTAGGCAGAGAGGCAGGCAGAGAGAGAGGGGGAAGCAGGCTCCCCGCTGAGCAGAGAGCCCGATGCGGGGCTCGATCCCAGGACCCTGAGATCAGGACCTGAGCCGCAGGCAGAGGCTTTAACCCATGGAGCCCCCCAGGCGCCCCAAGAGGGAACTTCTTTATAAAAGGCATCTGCAAAACCCGACGGCTAACAGCATGCTTAATGTCCAAGGGCTGAAAGCTCTTCCCCCATAAGGTCGGGAACCAGGCAAGAGGACTCCTCTCACCACTTCTAGTCAACATCACAGTGAGGGGAGAGAACTCAAACGCACACATATTGGGAAGGAAGGAAGGAAGGTAAGTTTCTAGTTGTGGCAACATGGCCGTGTACATAGAAAACCCCAAAGGAACCCGCGGGAAGTCTGCGAGAACTCAGCAGCGGGTTTAGTGAGGCCGTGGACTACCAGGTCACGGTACGAAATTCCATACGTGGTTCTGTTTACTAGCAATGAACAACTGGGAACAAATCAGAACTTTCGCCTGGGGCACCAGGCTCGCCCCGCCCAGGACAAAGAAGCAGGTGCAGGCCGGGGCTCCCGCTCCGGAGCGGGAAAAGGACAAGCACAGAGCTCGCCGCGGGGGAGCGTCTGAGCGCGTCCGTCTGGGAGCGCCGCCTGTGCTCGCTTTCGGAAAATCTGGTTCACGGGCCTCCGATCCTGGCAGCTCCTTGTGGGGGCGCGGCGAGGAAGCTTCCGGCGGGCCCCCTTGGATACACAGAGGGCACCCCTCCCAGGTCCCGGCCTCCGTGTGACGAGGCTGTCCCGGGGGCTGGCGCCCGGGCTCCCCGGCTCCTGGCCGCCACCTGGCAGCCCGGTCCTGCCAGGGCCGCAGATGGTCTGGGCTCCCACCCAAAGCATCCGCGGGCAATAGGTCAGCACTTCCAGTCACTCTGCGTGTCTGAGGGCAGCTGCCCCGTGTCTTCCCCGAGAGCACCGGGCGGGGGCGGGGGGAGGGCGGCTGCAGGGCCCCGCGCACGTCTGAGCGGCCGGGCAGCCCGGGACCGTCTCCAGGCCCGGGGGCTCCATCCGGAAGGCACCCAGGAACTGCTCGGCTCACAGAGCGGCCCGTGGTCCTTGCTGCTTCTGGGGCTGTGCCTGGGCTGCGGGACGCAGCTGAACGGGGTCCAGGGAGTCCCTTCATCAGCTGGGGGGACGGGGCCGAGTTTGGGTGAGAAGCCTCTGCGAGCGGCCGCCTGGCCTCCAGGGCTCACTTCCCAACGGAGTTCTGAAATCCTAGAGAAATCTGGCTCCTCCAAGGAAAGCACCACGCGCGCACCAAGGTCCCACTGTCACATGGCTTCAGGGAAATGCAAATCGAAACCACACGGAGATGCCACCCCCCGTCCACCAGGACGGCCAGAACCAAAACACAACGGGAGTTGGTGAGGAAGAGGAGAAATCCGAGCCTTGTGCGGTGCTGGTGGGGACGTGCGGTCACGAGTCACGATGACAACACAGAGGCACCACGGGACCCAGCTGTCCCTCCCCTAGAGACACCCGCCACCGACCCGAAAACAGGCGTCCGAACAGGGACGTGCGCATGGGCGTTGGCGGCAGCGCGGCCCACAGGCCCCCGAAGGCGCAGACCTTCCCCGGGGCCACCACGGACGGACAAGCGCCCCGCCAGGCCCCCACACGCTGGAGGCACGAGGAGCTGCCACCGGCTGCCGCGCGGGTGGACCCCCAAGAAAGGAGCGGTCACACGGTGTGGGTGCCACTGGCGGGAAGCCCGCAGACACAGAGAGCAGGCTACTGGGGGGAGGAGCAGGCCGGGGCCAGGGCCGGGGATGGGGCCGGGGTGCCCTCTGCGCTCATGACACGGTTCCGGAACCCGTTCGAGGAGGCGCGTAGCCCCATGAACGCACCAGATGCCTCTCGCGTGGACCCAACTGCGTACTTTTAAAAAGCTTACTCTGTACGGGACTTTCATCCCAATCTTAAACAAGGTGTCCCAGAGACCTCTGAAGACACAGATCAGCCAGCGGTCTTCCTGGCGCAGCCAGAGCTGCCGGGGCGGGGACCCCAGCCCCCGCAGACTCCAGCCCGTGTCTGCGCCGCGCTGAGCCTCCCCTCGCACACGTCTGACCTGTCCTTCCTCGCTGCGCCCCAAGGGACAGGCTCCCGGGAGGTCGAACATCATGGGAGAACTTCTCATCCCTCAGACCCGGCCCTGCGGCCGCCTGCCGACTGCCCAGATTCGGGGACAAGCACCGGGACTGCCACGCCCGGAGCCCGGGGCTGCCCAGTCCCTGTCACCATTCCACCCACTCCTGCAGCCTGTGCACCCGGCTGGCCTCGAGGATGCTCTGCACGTTGCGGACACAGCCCTGCCTTGCCCGGGGCCGCCCCTCTCTGCACCTGCCACGTGTCCACGTCACCTTTCCGGGCCGCCCACCAGGTGGCAGCGAAGGCTCCCCGACGCGCAGACCCTGCCCACCGGCCCAGGCCAGCGCCCCGCGTCCCTCTGGCAGACCCGGGGGCCCGCATGCTGGGACCCTGCTCCTGCAGGAGGAGCTCGGCATAAGCTCAAATGCACCTGCCCCCTTGGCCTCGGAACCTCCCTCAGACGACAGGGGCTGGGCGGTGCACGTCCGGCAAACCCCCACAGGGCTGTCCTAGGACTGACCACCCCAGTCAGACCAGACCTGCCCCCACCGCCCACAAATGACCAGCTCAACTTCCCAGCCATGCTGCCCTGAAAGCCCGCCTCGGCTCTCCAACCAGGAGCCCGTGTCCCTGCGGGAAGAGTCTCGGCTTTTACTCTCCCGATGCAGAATCAAGGTCACTGACGTTTCCCAGCGGGAACTCTGCAAGCCAAAGAATGAGGGAAAATTACAACCGAACCCAACACACCAGCCCCTGAGGCCGCACAAAGGACTGTTGGCGCCTGCGGCGCGGAGAGAGTCTCGGAATCCGGGTGAGAATTAGGAGCGGAGCTGCCAGACCTCCCCTGGGGCCTCGTTCTGTCCCCACAGAGCGACACTCTGCAAAGGCCACATGGTGGGCCTGGGGGCTAAATGTCACCCCCAAGCTGTTTAAGTGGCTTTTCCCCACGGATGGAATGTTCTTTTCATACGGACATCCAGGCGACGGCCAAAGTTTCCAGGCACTTCTGCAAAGATGTCTGTTTCTTCCAATTTTTGAGAGAGAGAAAAAGAGAGAGAGAAAAGCTTGATGGGGTAAATCACCTTCTCAAGCTGGACTCTAAAATGATTTTTCTCAAAGTCACGTCACCTTCTGACCACACCTGGCGGGGACGCAGCTGACACTCCACACTTCTCTGGGATCCGAAAGCGTGGCGGTGGCCTGGCTCCCTCGAGACACCGGCCCCAGGGGCAGCCTGTGTCCCGGAGGGACCGTGGAACGGACTGGCCCAGCGTCCCCAGCCCGCTGCCCACCCAGCCCCTGCCAGAGGCGCCGTGCTTCTGCCGCTCCCTGGTCCGGCTGCCCTGCGGACCTGGATTACGGGCATCGCTCTCCCCAAGACCCTAGCCCCCTCTTCCCGGAATTCCCTACCGTTTGCTCCAGGAGCTCGTAGCCAAGTACCCTCTGTCCCCCACGGGTATCCACCTGCACACGCCCCGGTCCCCAGAGCCAGCCTGGCCCCCGCGGCCAGCTCTGCTCTCTGCCTGGCCGGTTCTATCCCGGTTATTCTAGCACATTCCAGGGTGAGCTCATGTGCGGCTCAAGAGAACGAGACCTCACATCTCTGGAGTGCCCGTCACCCACTCGGGCTGGGCCTGTGGGTCGTCCCGCCATCTGGCACGTGTGCGCACGGACGGCTGTCAGACTGGCCCAGTGCCGCGTCCACACAGCGAGCGCGCCCTCTGGACGTCCCTGGTTCCCAGCCGCATGAGAAGGGGGAGGCCTGAGTGCCGGGAAGGGCAGGCACTGGTGCTGCCTCCCCAGGCCGGAGCTGCCCACTGGCCCCCGGGCCACACCCAGGGGACACACCTGGCCCAGCAGAGGCCCCTGCAGGAGGAGCCCCCAGACAGAGACGACCGGGCGGCTGCCACTGGGCCAGTCTTGGCAGACGTCCGTGTCCATGCGGGACAGCTCTGTCCCCCGGAGGCCCCCACAGCCCAGCCCAAGTGGGCTCCACGCTCCCGCGGGGCTTTCACGATCTGCAGCGAGAAGAAAAACTCGGATTTCAGGGCTGAAGACTACATTTAAAATCTGGCTTTAAATAAACACGGAATAAAAAAAGAGCGAGCGGAGCCTCCGGCAGCTGAAATTAGCAGCAGCGGCCCTGGGCCGGGGAGCCATCTGTGCGCCAGCAGCGCCGTCTGCGGTCTCCTGGCAGCGCCCGGGCTGGGGGCCGCCTCGACGGGGAGGGCCGCCGGGACAGGCCAGGCCCCGCTGCCCAGGGCGTCCCCCGAGCCCCGGCTCTGGAGAACGTGTCCCCTCCCCTCTGCTCCAAACCACCTTTCCCGTCACCGTGGGGCCGCTCAAGTCCGTTGAGAAGCAGAGAGGAGGACGCGAAGACGGCGGCTCGGGCCGGAGGGGGAGCGAGCGTGGGGCAGGCCGCGTCTTCCCGTCCCTCCCGGGGCCACTGAGTGACAATGTCCCCCGGGGCCTCGTCACCTCAGAGGCTCCCCGAGGGACCCTCCCCACCCGACCCCACACGGAGGGGGCCCCGGGGTGCCCTAGCATGGCCTGTCCGGCCGCCCGCCCCACTGGGGCACAGGGAGGCCCAGGGACCCGACTGCTTAAATCTGCGCGGTCAGCTCCTGCCTCCGATCAGCAGACGCAGGGTGACGCTGCCATGCGGGGGGAGGAGCCCCGAGAGAAAGTCGGAGCCTCTTCGCGCCCCGGTGCTCACCCCCGCGCCGCCTCCCACAGCCCCTGGAGTCACGCCGAGGCGCGCGGATTATGTAAGGGGGCTGGTTGCCGGGGAACCTCTCCCACCCGTCTCCTCTGCCCAGAGGAGCCCCCTCCGGCCCTCCTGCAGGCCTGGCCAGCAGGAAAGCTGGGGGAATGTTCCAGGCTGCCTGGCTGGGAGGGCTGACACTGAGCCCCCACAACAACGGGCCCTGGGGGGGGGGGGGTCTGGAGGCCACTCCTAAGCCCGTCCTGTGCCCTCCCTCTTCCTCTGTGGGACAGCCAAGCAAGCTCCCAGTCTTGGAGACCTTAGAGACGGGGGCCCTCCCCAGGCAGGGCCCAGCTCAGACCTCCCTCCCAGGCACGCCCTGGGCTCCCACGTCTACTCCCTCGGGCACACACCCCTCCAGGCCCAACCTGAAGCTGTCCCGTCTAGGGCCCACGTGTTGACTGCAGAGGAGAAAGCCTTCAAGCTGCGTTCAGGTCAAAGATGAGGTTTTGGGGAAAGTGCAAATGTGAGTAAACAGCTGGGGAGCAGGGAGGGAGACAGCCCTCCTCCCACTGGGGCCGCCCTCCTGCAGGGACGCTGCCCTCTGCGGGGACAGGGCGCTGGCTCCACCTGCTGGGTTGGGGGGGGACGTGGGCTT
>JAPYYM010001488.1:0-13420 GCA_028534135.1 Potos flavus | reverse complement strand
GAACTCCCGAGAGGAAGCCACAGCTCGAACACTCCACTGTGCCGACTGTGGGTTCAGTTGGACAAAGCGTAACCTGAAAATCTAATACTGGAAGAGTGAAGAGATACTCGCTCTGGTTCTGGGATGCAAACCACAGAAGGCAGAGTGATTCTCAGTTTGGGCTGAGTGTCCTTAACTGAGGAAAGGAACAGGAGATTTGTATGAAAAGGCAGCACTGGATTTTTTTTTTTAAAGAGATGGAGATTTTTGCCTTCCACAAAAAGCTCACCGCATATTACCAGCCATGTGTAAGAATCACCTGGGTTCTTGGGTAAACGCATGTGCCCAGGCTCCGTTTCCCAGATTCCGGTCAGTGGAGGCTAGGGCGGGACTGAGCGTTTGTAACCGGGTAACCCTGAACCCGATGGAGGTGGCTGTGGACCGCGCTGCGCCCAAGAAACACTGCCGCTGACTCACGTCTGCGCCCCCAGGGAGGTAGGCGGGGCATACCGTTGCTATAGCACAGACGGGGAAACTGAGGCCCGGAGAGAGGAAGGGAATGGCAGGGGGCCACCCAGCAAGTGGTGACAGAGCCAGGACGCACGCAGAGTGGGGACACCGTCTTTGGTAAGAGCTTCACTTCCCTATAGGCACTTGTATGTCCTCGGAGTCCTGCCTCCAACACCGGCGGTGGTGTGTCCCGTCCAAGGAAGAGGTAGTCCCGCCTGGTCTTCTGGGCTAAGCAGGGCTCAGAGGACAAGCTCGGGCCAGACAGTAGGAGCTAAGAGTCCTTGGAACTGGGGAGTCCTTGAAACTGAGGCCCAGAGGAGGCAGTCCTCATCACATCTGGACCTTGCCGGGGAATGGCGGATGGGGTCTCCCTTTCAGGGGCCAGGGGCTGCGGCGCGCCACTTTCCGGCCTCACCCTCCGCCACGCCGTCTCGCCCAGCAAGCCCAGCCCCAGCCGTGGGTGACCAGAGACAGCGGTGTCTTAGAGGAGTGAGGCGACCGCCCCACACCGCAAACCATTCCGGGTCTGGCGATTTGGGTCAGCCGCTTCCCGTCGCGGCTGAGCTTCCCCGAACCCTACCCCAGCAGCGTGGAGCCCCCTCTCCAAGGCCGGCCGCGGGGTGCTCCGTAGCGTCGACCCCTGGCAGGTGAGGAGGCTGTTGGCACCTGACATCGGTGCCCCGCAGCCTCCCTTGGCGCTGGTGGCGCAGAGGTTCTGGCGGCGGGGCTGCCGGGACAGGTGCATGGGGAGGAGAGGCAGTCCCCACCGCAAACCTCCGAGACCCCCCGCCCTGGCCCGGCCCCGGGGCCTCGGCCAGGGGGCTCACCCTGCCCACGCTCGGTCCGGCCCGGACAAGCTCGGGCCACTCCCCGGGCGCGGCGCCCCCACCCCCACCTGTGGCCGGTGCTGCCGGGCGGCGCGGCGGGCGCCCCTCCCTTGTTCCCCGAGAACTCACCGCGCCGGCAAAGGGCGACCAGGGAGAAAAGGACCAGGGGCTGCGCGCTCCTCATGGCGGGCGGGGGCCGCAGGGGCAGCGGCGGCGAGCGCAGCCGTCGGAGCAGCCGGGCGCCGGCGAGCAGCGAGCGGGCGGGGAGCGCGGGCGCGGCCTCGGAGTCTGACGGCGGCGCCGGCGGGTGCTAGGACCCGGCGGAGGGCCCGGCGGGGGCGGCCGGTCTGAGCCCCGCCCACCCGGGGAGGGGCGGGGCCGGCCTGGGCTCCGGGAGCAGCGGCCGCGAGTTGCGGCCCCCGCTCCGCGCCCACCTGCTCCGGCCGCGCGCGCCCCGCGCGTCGGGTGGGGAGATCCGGGGACGCTGGCGCAGGGTCCCCGCACCGTTCGGGCACGTGGTGGTTGTGCCCCGGGGAGGGTCCGTACCCTGGGGTTTGCCGAAAGGAAGAGGCGTCGCTGAGAGTAGGGAGCAAGCCAGCTGGAGGGCTCCGCTCTCTGCAGACAAGGGGGTGGCATGGGGAGGGTGACGAGGTCAGGGTCCCCTGACCTAGCTTGGGGAACTGGGCGAGCGAGCAGAGTGGAAGGGATTGGATGGGGCATGGAGTGGGCTGCCCGTGTCCCTCCTGTCCCCTTCCCCTCCTTGGCCTTGCCACCGGGGCTGACCCTAGGCAGCTGGAGTGACTCCAGGGAGCACCCCCCGGGGGTCCTCCCTGGGTGTTGAGATCAGTACTGTTTCCCTGGGGGCCGGGGACCTCGCTGGACAGGTATCAGCGCCGGGCGGGGCAGCCCTGCTTGGGGATTTGGCCAGAGCGGGTGCCTCAGGCCGGGATCTGCAAGGGCCTCTTGGCACAGCCTGTTCCTCCAGCCCCACACCTCCTCCCCTGTCTGGGTCCCAACAGGCGGAAGGGACTGCTGGAGGAACATAGCAGAGGGCAGGATCTGGGAGAGTGATCACCCTCTTCCCAGGATTCTCAGTCTTGCTTTCATATCACCTCCCCTAGCATCTTTTTGCTACAATCTGATACGTCCACATAGGATCTTTTAAAAAGAACTCTGTTGAAATGTAGTTGACTTTCCCTTTAGGATAGTGTGGAGAAGTTAGGTTTCAGTGCGTCCTCTCTTCCAAACTGCAGCAATAAATAGGTGAAATATATATATGGTAAATTAAAAAGTAATAGCCATGCTGAAAAATAAGATCTCCATGAATCAAAATTAGAAAAGAAATGCCGAGTGGTGGAGGGGGCTGAAGTTTGGAGCCTGCTGGGCTCTAGAAGCCAAAGGCAGTGGCAGGTCCTTTGGGATACAGGGGGACTGAAAGACTCGACTAGAAGCTGGGGGTTTGCATGTACGCCAGTCCCTGAAAGGAAGCTGGGAGGGGAGGCCGGCTGCTGCTCTGTTGTCTGGAGTCCTAGCTTTACGGGATGCACGTTTTCCCTAATACACCACAGGATGGGAGCTAAAAAATGCCCACCTAGGAGCAGCGGCCAAACTGTAAGTTAGGTGAGCAAAGGTGCGAGGGCAGGAAGACAGAGAGGGAGAGAATGTAACGTCCATTCAAAACAGCCTACAGGTGTGCCAGAAAGGAAGGGAAGGGCTCAGAGGATGATGGGGACAGGTCAGAGGGACATGCGGGCCATCTCGAAGGGGCGCCACCAACCAAGTCTGGGACAATTTGAGTATCAAAATAAGGAATGATACCGATGAATACTCATTGAATAAAATAAGAAACTATAAGCATATATCAAAGTAAATAAATGATCGGAAGTTTGATAAGAAAAGGGATACCTACATAGTTTCCAAGTTGCTCCTCACAAAATAGCTATTGATTATGAGGGGAAAAAGAGTTAACTCTCCAGCGGAGAAGCCTGGCAGGTCCCACCCGTGGTAGGCTGAAGAATGACCCCCACGATGTCCACGTCCTCATCCCAGAGCCTCTGAATGTTACCCCATATAGTGAAAGGGACTTCATAGTAGCGATTAAATGAAGGCTCTCTGGATGGGTAGGTTCTCCTGGTGGGCATGCTGTGGTCACAGGGGTCCTTACCAAAGGGAGGCAGGGGTCCGGGTGGGGGTGTGTGACATGAGGAGGGAGGCAGAGGTTGCAGTGAGGCAGCCTCCAGAAGCTGGAAGAGGCGGGGAATGGATCCTCCTTCCGAACCTTCAGCAGGAACCAGGCCTGCCGACACCTTGATTCCATCCCCGTCAGACCGATGTGAGACTTCTCATCTCTGGACCTGTAAGAGAAGAAAACTCACGTTGTTTCAGGCCACTCCTGTTTGTGATGATGTTACGGCCTAAGTAGGAAGCAGGTAGACCGCCTTAACCACGAGGTCGACAGTAACTCCATCAGGAATGGTGGGACGCGACGGGAAGAATGCGAGTCCTCCTGCGATATTCCTGCCAGAGATGTAGGACTCGAATCAAGCCATAAGGATACGTTAGACAAACCGAAATTAGGGGACATTCTACAGAATAACTGGTCTGTTGTCTTTAAAAACGTTGAAGTTATAAAAGTCAAGAAGACCGAAGAGACATCCCAACTAAAGCCAACATGTGATCCTGCAGTGGGTCCTTTTGCAGTCAGGGACATTGTCGGGACAATGGGCCAAACTGGAACGGGGTCCGAGGGGTGGGGGGTAGTAATACATGGAAGTGAAGGCTAGAGCAGTGCCCTTGGGCTCGGCCCTTCCTCCGGTCTGCTGACCCTGCGGACCGGCCCTGGCCCTGCCCGGCACCCGGTGCTCGGGGGCAGACCCGCCGCCGTGGGGGCTCCGGGGAGTCCCAGCCACCCACAGAGCCCCCCGGGTGCTTCCCTTGGCGGTCCCACATGGCAGGCTGGCCCTGGCTTCGCAGACTGACCTCTCGGTGCCCTCTCCTCCGATTGTCCAGCCCTCTGTGTCCCCAGCCCTCTGGCCGCGTGCCGTCTACTTCCTCGAATAAATCTAGTGGGTCTGCTTCTTGCCAGATCGCACCCTGACACTTCCCTCCGGGCGGGCTTTGTGGCCAGCCCTGGGCGAGGACATGTCCTCCTCCTCTCTGCCCCTTGGCAGCTCTGAGTCTGCCCCCTGCCCATCTGCAGGGGCCCTGGCGACAGGATGGGGTGTGGGAGCCTCCTTTCTTAGGGCAGGTGGGGAGGAAGCCACGGTGGTCCGGGCCTCTACGGGCCCTGGATCCTTGATGATTCTTTCTCCTGTTTTGTCCTCACAAGACTTTGTCGCCTCATTTTACAGCAAAGTCGGGGGCGGGAGTTCGTGGACTGCTCTTTGGCCCCAGGACGACCAGGCACCGTGCCCTCGGCCCCTCCACCCGCCCGCCCACCGAGGGGGCTCCCGGTGGCCTCTTGCTCCCACCCCATCCCTCCCCGCTTCCCTCTCCCTGCACCTGCTCCCTCTCCCCTGCGGGTCCGCTCCCTGTGTTTAGTGCGCGTGGGCGTGTGGACGGGCACAGCTGAGGCTCTGTGCTGGGGCTTGGGGACGCAGGTCAGGCCTGGGGACACGGACTCAGACCCGAGACGTTGCGTGTGCAACCACCCACCCCAGGGCCATGAGACAAGGAGCGGCGGGTCCCTCCGGATCCGGCCAGCCCCCTCCCGGGCGTGTCCGAGGGCTCCATCTGACCCGTGGCCTGGTCAGTCTCTGCGGACTCGAGGGACAGACCCCTCCCCTGTCTCGTAGCGGGAGGAATGGGTTTTCTCCATCATCCTCCCCGGCCCCGTGCGGCTCCCAGATGGCAGGGTGGTGGTGAAGGCGGTGAGCTCTGCAGACCGTCCCGCCTCCCTGCTCTGCCCCCCGGGAGCTCTCTCCCCGTCCCCGTGTGTGGGGCCGTCCTGACGGCAGGGCGAGGGGCTTGGGTGACGCACAGCCCCGGGGCCTCGGCAGGTGGTCGGACGATGCCCCCCAGGGCAGCCGTGGCGCAGGGAGGATGCGAGGACTTGGGTTCAGGTCCGAGGAACTTAGCCGCTGTGCTGGGCAAGTTACCACGGCTCCTCCACGTGAGAGAAGAGGGTGGGAACCACGGGCCGTGACGACCGGGACGGGGCTCAGAAGACAGCCCGCTGTCGCTTCCCCCTTTTGTTTCCCGCGTAGTCTGCAGGCATGCAAGAGGTGCTCAATAAGTGGGTTACCCTTCCACGAGGTGACGCTGACTCCTGCTGCTTCAGCCCTCGGGGTCTGTGTCTTAGACTCTCCTAACCCCGCTTTAAGTCTTAGTGTCTGCCCTGCGTTGTCCCGAACGCCTCCTCTGCCCTTCCCGTGTGTCACAAGCATGTGGGCATTCAGGGCCCACCTCCCGTGTCCCCTCCAGGAAGCCTGCCCTGATTACTCCCAATCTGTACGGTCTCAGCTCTTGAAGGACGTCCTTTATCAGGATATCAGGATTCGAATCTTTGTGCCTGACCCCCACACAGCCCATCCAGCTGTCCCCGGGCACCCGGGGGGGGTGGGCTATGGGGGCTCAGTGGCTGAGCCGAGTCCTGCTTCTCCAGCCTCCAGCCGCGCTGTGAGCCGGGCAGGTGGGTGCAGGGGTGTCTCTTCCCGTGCGGGGTGGCTGTCCCGATGCACAGATCGCTGAGCTACAAGGGTGCTTTTGCTGCTGCCTCCTGGGGAGCCCCTGCCCGTGAGGGCGCACGGCGAGGAGCCCGAGACTCCAGATCCCCTGGCGCGCTCCCCTGGCCCCAGGCCCACACGCCCCCAGGCCCCCTCCAAGCAGCTCCTGCAGGATAGAACTCCCAGCCTCCCTCTAACGTGGCTTCTTAGCCCTGGTTTCCTTTCCGGCTCCCAAGAGGAGTGGCAGGAGACTCCCAACACACATGTGTTGCACGGACGGGTGGATGAAGATCCGTGGTCTGGAATGTGGTCTTACGCTGTACACGCTCCGAGGGAGGCGGCCTCATCGGAGCTGTGGGAGTCCCAGGCCCAGTCCCATAAAGCCGGAGGCGTCAGGATGGAAAGGAGGCCGATGGAGGTCTGCGTGCCTGAGCGGGTCCCCTCATGTCATGCCGGGGCCTCCCTGAGACCACAGCGGCCAGCAGGGACAGGCTGGGGCATTTCCGGGGCTGGGGACACACGTGTCCTTATTTCCCGCGATGGGAGCCTCCTCCCTCCCAGGTCCCCTTGCTAGTCCTGGGATGCTGAGGGTACAACTAGGAAATGACTAACGGTGGCCTGAGTCCTGTCACTCTCTGTTGACAGAGGAGAAAGCAGGTCAGAGGCTGCTTGGCTAGGAAGCAGCAAAACTGGGGTGCAAACCTAGTCCTCCAGGTTCCCAGACAGACCAGTAACACCCCCCCCCCACCCCATCGCACCAGGAAAGCCGTGTCTGCCGTGGAGAGATCTCCTTTCGCTCTCCTCCCAGCTAATGGTCCGGAAGGGCTCCCTGCACGCTGGGCAGGGATGCCGGATGAATCGGGACCCGGGGAGGCCATTAGTGTCCTCCCAAGAGGGCCTGTGGTTAGCCACGGAGGGGGTGCTCTCTCCGGGGCCTGAGCTGAGCCAGGCCTTGGTCCCGTAAGCAGTGGTGCTGCCCCGGAAAGTGAGGTCCATTTGTTGGAGCCAACGGCCGGGAAGCGGTACTTGACCCGCTGGTTTGGGTGGCTGCGGTGAGCAGCCCGTTCAGGGACAGTCCGGAGGGCCTTGGGGACAGCAGGCTCACGGGGCTGGGAGCAAGCCCGGCTCTCCTCTCTGTCGGCACGCGCTCTCACTCTGCCCCGAGCCTTGGGGGGACGGAGGAAGGAATAGGATGAAGTTCAGCTCTGGTGCATCCTCGGGGGATGGGGAACAGGTAAGGGAGTAAATGAAGATGATGGGCTCCCACCGTGGTGGCGGGCCCGAAAGAGGTGGAACCGGGGCGGGACGACAGGGAGAGCCTCTGTGGGGAGACCCCGTGACCCGCAGGGGCCGTGTCTGTGGAGCTGGAGGGAGAGTGTTCCAGGCAGCGGGGGCAGGGCCGGCCCCTCGGGCTCCAGTGGGTCGAGTGGCACCCGTGGCTCGGGCGTGGAGCACGGCGGGAACGAGGGGGAGCAGTGCACAGCGTGGTGAGCCGGACGGGCGAGCAGGCGCCTCTCACCGAACGCCTCGCAGTCAGGCGGGGGTTAGAGATCCTTCTGGACAGTCGGACGCCGGGCAGTGACGTGATGTAATTGTTCTCTTGGGCGTCTTCCGGCTGCTGGATAAAGACGAGCGTCTAGGGATCCCCAGTGCTGGCAGGGGACCAGTCAGGAGGCTCACGGGAGCCCAGGCTAGAGCGGCTGGTGGCTCGGGCCTGGCTGGGAGAGGCCGAGGCGGGAGAGACCTACCGGCCAGGGGCGGAGCTGCCAGGAGGCTTGCTGGAGGCTAGAGGCCGCATGTGGGGGAGGCTGGGGAGGCAGGGCGGCTCAAGGGTGGCTCCGGGGCATGGACTCGGGGGACTGAGCGAGTGGTGAGTCAGCAGTGAGGCGGGAAAGCGAGGGGCCTCTGGGTCGGATGGCGTCTCCCCCAAATGTAGGTTCACCGACAGACTCCTCTTTCCAGCGGGGCCTGCAAACTCTCCGCACAGAGGATTTTGCCGGCCCCCAGACCCACCAGGGAAAGACCTGAACAACTGTGGGGTCTCCAGCCTTGAAGGCCACATCTGCGGGTGACCCGGCCCCTCATACGAGGCCAGCCAGGGAAAGCACACGGCTGCTGGGGGAATTCCCGTGTGTTCCAGCCAGACCCCCGAGCCCCCCACCCCCGGGCCGTTACTTTAGAAAGCTTGCAGTTATAAATCCTCTCTCCCCCTTCGATGCATCTTCCACTTCCCAGAAGCCCCTCTGCGGGGCCTGAGAGCCGCGCCTCGGGCATGCAGACGTTCAGGGCACTGACCCGCTCTCCCTGCGCCCGCGGGCACCTGGCTCCTGCCCTCCCTCCGACCGCCTGTCTCGCAGAGGCTTGCTTCTCCTGCAGGGGGGCGCCAGCGAGCCAACCTGCTCTCCGCTGGAGCCCCGCTCGTCCCCCCTGCGCCCCGGAAATGCCTGGTGACCCCTGCGGCTTGGCATCGACCTGGGGAGCCTTTCGCCGTGGCCGTGGTTCCCGCCGAGGCTTCAGCGAGCGTCCGCCTTGTGAGGGACCCCGCCTGGAAGCTCTGAGTGCGACGCTTTTCGGAAACGGGATCTTCGTAGACGTGATGCCCTTGAGAAGAGTCTGCTCCCAGCCCCTCACCCCTCGCTCCTGCAGGGCGCTCGGGAATGCAGACTCGGATGCAGCGTGAGCCCGCGGGATTTCTGACCCGTTCCCGGGGAGGCGGCTTTCAGGAGAGCCTGGGCCGTGGGAGCCGAGCGGGCTGCGCAGTGAGGAGCGAAGTGGAGCGGTCGAGGCCCGGGCAGCTGGGCCGTGGCGTCTTTGGGGGAAAGGCTGGCTCATTCAGCTTCTGCTTGTCTTTCTCTTCCATCCCGTCTTTAGAAACCTGTCGTAATCTCTCTCTGTCCTGCCAATGACATAACGAGACCTCTGTGTTCTTGTCCTGCCCAGGGAAGCCCACCCCCGCCGTCAGGACCCCAGGGTGCTGGCAGGCACGCTCCCTCCCTCCCCCGCAGCCCCAGGCGTGCGGGGTCTGCAGCTGCCCACTGCTTGGGGTCGGGCGGGGGGCGGGGGGAAGCAGGTGGCACGGCGGGGAGCTGAGGGAGGCCCTTCCTGCTGTCCAGAGCTCTGACCTGGCCCTCAGGGGTGCAGGAGGTAACGAAGACAGAGGGAGGGATCGCGTCCTTCTCACACAGCTTTCAAGGCCGGGGCGGGGCGAGGGAGACTGGGGGCTCGCAGCCTGGCCAGGAGCCCCCTGGACCCACCACCTTTGACCTCAGTTCTTAACACGCTCCCATGTGGGGCATCAGAGCCCGGGAGAGAACAATGTGAGTGGGACGTCATCTCCCAAGTCAATTCATAGGTGCCAGTCGGTATCCAAAGGAATTGTTTGGGGGGAGCAGAGTGGTAGTGAACTTGATCAACTCATTCTAACCCTTACGAGTAACCGGAAGAAAATAGTCAAATAAATATTGGAAGAAAGAAAAAGAATATGATAGGAGGCGGTGATATTCCCAAAGGTCCCCAATATACTTCATTTAGAATAGGACTCGTGGGGTATTTCAGAACGGGTAAGAAATTAATAAATACGGCTGAGAAAATTAAGGATTTTATTTTCCCCAAACCACATACAAATACAAATTCCAAGTGGGATACAGAGTTATATGTAATAGGTGATACCAAAAAGGTAATAAAGTAGGGAAAATATCTATATAATTTTAAGTTTCTAAGCTTAACGCTGAGAGCAGAAATCAGCAAAATGTGACAGCAAAAGATTTTGTGCGCTGAAAAACATCATGAAGTTAATAAGCAAAGGATAAATAGGCAGAAATCAATATGTATGGGACAAAGGGTTAACCTTGTTACAAATCAGCAGTCGCCCAGCGGCGTGGGCACCGTGCATTACAGAGGTGGGATTTAACAGTACAGTGACGGTAACAGTGATGGTAGGAAAGAAATGCAGCCCGAAGCAGGTTCCTCTTTTTGCTGAACTAGCACCTGTCGGAAAGATGTTTCTCTTAGTAACCGCCAGCCAGACAGACTGGGTACACAGAGGCTGACAAACTGCCTCTGGGGTAATAAATTGGTACAACTGTTGTGTTGGGCGAGAGTTTTAAAAACTTTCCATCTCTTTGCACCAGAAATCCCCTTTCTACAAACTGCCCTGAAAGTCGTGGTTGGCTGTGAAAATGAAGGCGTGGCTACGTCGTGCCCCGGGGTGGGGGGGTTCGGCCGGCTGAACGAGGAGGACCCTTCCAGTCCCCTCCAGTCCCCTGGTCGGTCCCCAAGACCTGCGTCCAGGCTTTTAGGGCTCGGCTGGGCTTCCCTCAGGGGGCAGCTCCAAATTAGCTCCTCCCCTTAGAGTGGGGCGTCCCCACCAGGACGGGAGCGGGCGAGCGGGCACTTTCTCGCGTGGTCCTGGTGTCCAGAGGATTGGAAAACAGTTCCTGTCTCCCTAGGGACTTGCTTTGTTTCTAAGACCTGGCCTCTCGCTGCTCTTGGACCCTCAGAGCCCCGCGTGGTCTGCTGTCTGCTCATCCCCCACGCCCCTGTGAAGCCGCCGGGTACCTCCAGCCACACAGGCCAGTCTGCCTGCCTGCCTGCCTCCCTCCCTCTTCCTTCCTGCCTTCTTTCCTTCCCTTCCCTCCTTTCTTCCTTCATGTATTATACGTATATATGTATGTATATATTTTTCAAGTAACCTCTTTTTTTATTAAGATACAGGTGGTTGTAAACTTAAGTGTAGAAGCATTTGGGAATATCACTGTACTTAACTCATTGAAACTATTTATAATCCTTTCTCTTTTTTTGTTGTTTTTATTCAAATTCCAATATAGTTGACATACCATGTAATATTAGTTTTGGGGTAGAACTTAGTGATTCAGCATTTCCGTGCAGTACTCGGTGCCCCTTGCAGGTGCCCTCCTGACTCCCCATCACCCGTCTCCCCGCCCCCGCCCCCTCCCCCTCTGGTAGCCCTCAGTGTGCTCTCTACAGTTAAGAGTCTGTTTCTTGGTTTTCCTCTCTTCCCCCACCCCCCTGTTCATTTGTTTTCTTAAATTCCACATATGAGTGAAATCATATGGTATTTGCCTTTTTTTGGGCTAATTCCACTCAGCATAATACCCTCTAGCTCCATCCACGTCCTTGCAAATGGCAAGATCTCATTCTTTTTGACGGCTGAGTAATATTCCATCACATATATATGTGTGTGTGTATATATACACACACCACATCTTCTTCATCCATTCATCTGTCAGTGGACATCTGGGCTCTTTCCAGAGTTTGGCTATTGTGGACACTGCTGCTACAAACATCGGGGTGCATGTATCCCTTCAAATTACCATTTTTGTATCCTTTAGGGTAAATGCCCAATAGTGCGATTGCTGGGTCGTAGGGTAGCTCTATTTTCAACGTTTTGAGGACCCTCCACACTGTTTTCCAGAGTGGCTGCACCAGCTTGCATTCCCACCAACAGCGTAGGAGGGCTCCCCTTTCTCCACATCCTCGCCAACACTCGTTGTTTACTGTCTTGTTGATTTTGGCCATTCTAACTGGTGTGAGGTGGTATCTCAGTGTGGTTTTGATCTGTATTTCCCTGATGCCAAGTGATGTTGAGCATCTTTTCATGTGTCTCTTAGCCATCTGGATGTCTTTGGAAAAATGTCTGTTTATGTCTTCTGCCCATTTGTTAACTGGCCTGCAGGGACACCTATGATACAACTTTTATGATCGTTGATGCAGTCACAGAGTGTCCTAAGTCTGTTCTTGTGACCCATAATTCTTCTTTCTCTCTTTTGTTCAACTTCATTATTTTCCATTATTTCCATTATTTCCCATTCAGTGTCTTCTATATCACTGATTTATTCCTCTCATTCTTTCATCCTTGTGTTCATTGCATCCAGTCCGTTGCAAATCTCAATTATTGCATTTTTCGTTACTGTGATTGTTATTTAACTCTTTTTATCTCTGTGGTAAGGGTCTCACCAGTGTCTTCTATTCTTTTTTTAAAATATTTTATTTATTCATGAGAGAGAGAGAGAGAGGCAGAGGCAGAGGGAGAAGCAGACTCCCCACTGAGCAGGGAGCCCAATGTGGGGCTCGATCCCAGGACCTCAGGATCGTGACCTGAGCCGAAGGCAGATGCCTAACCATCTGAGCCACCCAGGCGCCCCAGTGTTTTCTATTCTTTTCTCGAGCCCAGTGAGTATCCTTATGATTTCTGCTTTAAATTCTGCATCGGGGCGGGGAGGACCTTGGGGCTCCTTCTGTTAAGTGTCTGCCTTCGACTTCGGTCGTGATCCCAGGGTCTCCGGATCGAGTCCCGCATCAGGCTCCTTGCTCAGTGGAGAGCCTGCTTCTCCCTCTCACTCTCCTCTGTGCTCTCTCTCTCTCAAATAAATCTTTATTTATTTTTTTTAAAGATTTTATTTATTTATTTGATACAGAGAGAGAGATCACAAGTAGGCAGAGAGGCAGGCAGAGAGGGGAAGCAGGCTCCATGCCGAGCAGAGAGCCCGATGTGGGGCTTGATCCCAGGACCTGAGATCATGACCTGAGCCGAAGGCAGAGGCTTAACCCACTGAGCCACCCAGGCGCCCCTCAAATAAATCTTTAAAAAAAAAAAGTCTGCATCAGGCATATTACTTCTATCTGTTTCTTAGATCTCTCGCCGTGACGTGATCTTGTTCTCTCGTTTGGGATGAAATCCTCTGTCTTAGCGTTTCGTCTAAGTCTCTGTCTTCTCTGTGTTAGAAAACCCAGTTACGTGTCCTGCTCCTGAGAGTTATGGCTTTATGAAGAAGAGGGTCCTGTAGTGTCCAGGGCCAGAGTGCGTCCTTCTTGTAGATCCTCAGACTCCTCGCGCCCCCTCTGGCTTTGCCCCTGACAGCCCTCCGTCCCTCCTGCCTGCGTCCTTCTGAGCTCAGGTGTCCTGGTCCCTGCCCTGGCCTCAGTTTCCATGGCCGCCTTTGTGGTGCGCATCCCAGGAGTTCAGCTGTACACGAATTTATGACACCGCTTGGTTTTCTCTCCCTCCCCCTCCCTCAGGTTTTTAAGGGCCACGAGGCAGGACTGCGTCCATTTTAACAGCAACGTCCACGTGGTGTGTGACGTACGTGGGGCCTCAGCGTGGCCAACCGTGGCTCTCAGAACGTTGCTGTTATCAGTTCTTGGGTAATTCCTTCTCCTTCATTTTTCTCTGCTCTCTTTCCAGGATGTCAACTGATTGGATGTTGAACCTCTTGAATTATTCCTCCCAGTATTACCTCTCCTCTTGTATGTTTTTCTTTTGGACGTTTCATTCCACATTCTGGAGATCTCACCAGCTTTATTTTCCAAATCATCTATTAAAAGTTTTATGGTGGCAAGTATATTTTTTAACTTCAAAAATTGTTTCTTTTTTATTTGTGCGCCTGTGTTCATAACAGCATAATTCACATCAGCCGAAAG
>JAPYYM010001487.1:0-13421 GCA_028534135.1 Potos flavus | reverse complement strand
ATGACAACTTTAGAACTTGGTGGATACTATGCTTTCATTTGAGATTGAAAAAAATCTGTGTGCTACTAATAAAAATTCATATAAAGGATTAAGTAGTGGTGCAGTCTATTGACAAAAATACTTTTTCTCATTACAGTTTTAGAGAACCTAAAATTTCTACCATTAACTTCATTAGTTATTATTTTTAATAATTTCACATTATTTTAATTATTATTCTTAGTATTTTATAGTTAACAAATTTATTTAGTGCAAACTTATGTAGTTTCTTATGTTACACTATAAGCCTATACGTCATTATTTTCATTTCACAGGTAAGAAAAATTCAGAGACATGGACTTGTCCATTAAAGGTCACTCAGTCGGAAAGTGGTTAGGTAAGTCACTCAAATCCTGGCCTTTGGTCTTTAAGACCAAATTACGTTTCTGCCAGTTACTGTCTAAAGATATTGGTATAATTTTATTTAATATGGAAAAACAACTCATGGTAAGCAAGAGCCTGAGGGGTTGTGGAAGGTTTTATAGGGAGTGGAACAAGCAGGATTCTCAGGGCGGAAATATTGGTGATATTTGGACAGCTAGGCATTCAACAATTTTGTAGGGCCCCTGGGATCCATCTGAGACTAACCTTTGCAGTCTGGGACCCTCACCTGAGAATCAGCACAATGGTCCGGGGCACCTTGGACCCTGCTCTGGAGGAAGCGGAAGCGAGCACCTAATTTCCCATTTTGCCCTTGAATTCACAAAGAGAAATTTGTCTAAATATTAACAGATACACTTGCAATTTTTTAATTGATATTGATTGATTTATCAATCTTAAATCCTACCATTGTTACACAATGTCACCCTTGAAGTAAACAAGCTACTCAGGTCATGGATATCTCTAAGAATCTTCAGATATTTTCCATGTCCCAGCCATTAACTGTCACCCTTGAACCTTTACTGAGAAATATTCTTTCCTCCTCTGTGATGCCATACCAGCTAACTTGATAGGGAAGAATTTACTGTGCAAATGTTATTGCCAGATTAAATACTCGCCTGATGATGCCTTCTTCATAGCCCCTGAGGGCCACCCCATCCATAATGTAGTCATAGTTACTTTGGACATTGATTTACCAGCACCGTTATGTCGAAGTCAAGCCCAAACTAAAGATCTCAAGGAGGTGCAGGCTTTTAGGGGGACAAAAAGTTCCACAGATATAGGCCTGATTATTAGGGTTGTACACATCAAGGTTCAGATTGATTCATTTAAATCTCTACCCCACCTTGCACCATACCTTCTTAAACTAGAAGCTAAAAAAAAAAGACTAAAACTAATAGCTGAAAGGATAATAATTAAAGGATCCATCATACCTTACATAGCCCTTGTAAAACTCTGATCTTCCCCATTAAAATTCCCAATAGATGGGGTTAAAGGCTTTCTACAGGACCTCAGGACATTATTAGAATAATCATTCTCTACATCCCTGTTGGGCTAAGGCCAAATATTTCATCTCCGGTGCCTCTTGAGGTGGCATATTTTACAGTTGTAGATTAGTGTTTTGTGGAAATTTCTTTAATGTCCCTTTAGATTCTAAAATGTAAATGAAAGTAGTCGGTATTTTTTTTCTCTTCTCCTGGGTAAGTCAACAATATACCCGAGCTATTTGCTCTAAGAATTTGCTGAAGCACCATCCTACTCTAGTAATCAATCAGGACTTCAAGGACATAAATTTCGTTGTGATTCTAATTTTATCTAATATGTGAATGGCCTTTGTTGTGTTCTAAAGGTAAGGTCAACTTTGAGTACCCATAGGTACTTATTGTTTTAGTTCACAAAGGACTAAGTTTTCCAAAGAGAAGTTACCATTTCCTTAAAGTGAAGTTCATTATCTAGGCACGATTTATCCTAAGGCAATGAATTCCTTACCTCTGACAGACCGTGGCTTGTTCAGCTTTCCTACCCTAGTAACTAAGAGACAGTCAAGTGGATGTCTAAGGCTCACTGGCTACTCTAGGCAGTGGTTTTGCAACTTTTCTGAAATTGTTATACCCCAAATAACTAATCCTTGGTAGTAGAGCCTTATTTCTGGGAATCTAAACATGAACAGAACTTCTGTGACTTAAAATTAGCCCTTCTACTACCACCTGCTCTGTGTTTGACCTTGATTATCATTAGACTTTCTATCTATTTGTATATGAGAGATATGGATAAGCCTTTGGACTTCTAAATCAATTTCATAGTAATTACGAGAGATCATTGGACTCTCTCTCGAGCATCTAGTGGCAAAAGTCTACTCACCTTGTCTAAATGCGTTAGTATGGGCAACTAAACTAGTAGAGGTTTCTACTGACTTGATCCTAGGCTTTCCTTTAAATTTGAGGGTGTTCGTGATGTAGAGTCTTTGTTGCCGAAACCACACATTTACCAACAAGTAGTCTGACCACCTATGAAATCCTATTATTTTTCTGGGGACATATTTCCATATATCATTGTAATATTTTGAATTCTGATATTCTCCTTCTATACCTGGAAGAAGAGGAGGTCCATGACCACTTAACCTCTAGTTATGGGCTAGCCGTACTCAAAGTAGATTTGTTAACAATGCTTTTAGAAAACACAAACTTAATCTTCTCTCTTATGGATCATCTTCCAGCTGAAACAGAAAATTATCAGGCAGAATATGTTGTAACAGATCATACTTCTAGAATATGACTTCTTGCCAGCGGTAAAATCTGCCCAACTGGCAGAACTTACTGTGCACACCAGAGCTTGTTGTTAGCTAGAGATGAATAAATATACAGCTAAGAAATCCTTTTGGGGTGGTACATGATTTTGGAATACTTTGAAACAAAAAGGGATCCTGACCTTATTAAGAACTCCAATTAAGAATGCTCAGCAACCCAATGAACTTTAGAGTGTTATAAAGCTTCCTAAGATGTCTATTACAAAAGTAAGTGCTTGTAAAAAAGTAGGTGCTATTATAAGAGTAGGTGCTTAGAGTGACCAGGGAGACTGAAAAAATAAAATGAAATGCCTTGATTGATCATTATGCCAGGCAGATAGACTTCCCAAGAGCCTAACTAAATCTCTGGAAAGGTTCAAAGAGGCTAGTATAGAATGCCTGCATCCAGCTGCTCAGAAAATGGGTACTGGTAGAACTGTGGGTGTAAATTAGGTGTAAACCAGCTACCCTTTTTCCTCTTTTGCTGATTTAGAGTTACTTTTATCTATGTTACTTATAAAGCCACTATTCTTAATGCTGCTTCTTGCATTCTTAATCATTCCTTGATATGAGCTCAGTACCATGCTATACTTCATTAGTGAACTGACAACTGGGTTTGTGCATATTTTTATTTAGGAGCGCGTTAGTTTCCCAGGACTGTCCTAATAAATGACCACAAACCAGGTGGCTTAAAAAAAGCAACAATTTATTGTCTCATAGTTCTGGAGGCTTTAAGTCCAGTATCAAGGTGTTAGCAAGATCTGCTCCTTCTCAAGACTGTAAGGGAGAGTCTTTCCTTTGCCTCTCTCTTTCTCTCTCCTGGTAGTGGCCATGGGCTCAAGGCTACATCACTCCAAACACTGTTTTCATCACCACACAGTATTTTCCCACGTGCCTTTGTCCAAATCTCCCTCTCCTCAAAAGGACACCAGTCATTGGATTAGGGACCACTCTAAGATGCAGTATAACTTCATCTTAATTGGTTCATCCTCAAAGGCCCTATTACAAAATAAATTCACACTCACAGGTTCTAGATGGGCAAGAATTGGGGGGGGCACTGTTCTACCTAGCATAGGTGGCCACTCAGCTTCCCTTGCCTCCAGTTCCTTGCAGTAATCAGTTGGCATCCTGGGTAAATGAGTTCAACCACTTGATGACTTTTTAGATGGAAATGAGCACAACAGGCCAAGTAATTAGAAACCCCAAATTCTCTATTATGTTGTACCTAGAAAAAGAGGTTCTTATCTCCACTGAAAAATACTCAGCAACCTTCTGGGGAAACCAGCTTAATTAGACCTTTACAGAAATAGAACTTGAAAGGGGGCTAGAAAACAGATGGCGTATATTTGGAGGCTATCTCGTAAGTGAGATACACTCTGCTTTTTTTTTTTTAAAGATTTATGTATTTATATTGGAGAGAAAGCAAGTGCATGTACGCATGTGGTGGGGGAGGGGTAGAGGGAGAGGGAGAGGGAGAGAGAGTCTTAAGCAGACTCTGCATGCAGCACAGAGGCCAATGCGGGGCTCCATCTCACGACCTTAAGATCATGACACTGAGATCACAACCCTGAGATCACTACCTGAGCTGAAACCACCGAGGCACCCTGATGCACTCTGTTTTGATCTACCTAATGATCTCTACACTACAGATTTCATTGCATGAGACAAAACTATTCCTGATAACAAAATATTGCAACACTATTGATATCAAATAGGTATATTTCAGCTACAAGTGGGTCATTGGGTGACCTCCACTGACTGGTTTTGAATTTGTAGCACAATAGCCTGGTAGCTACTATCTATAAACTGGGTAGCAACTCATTATCTTAGTAAATGGTGTCTCCTTTCAATATAGTTCCTGATATCACTCAGGGTCTATGTTGGCCCATACATTTCTCTTTAGAACAAGTAGTGATTCTGAAGAAGAGAAGGGATAGTAGAGGCAGAGTGACAAATGATGAGTTTGAGGCATCTAGCTCAAAGAGAACAGGACCAAAGAAAACCAGGAAAACTGAGAGGTGCTAGCTAGAGGGGAGGAAATGATGACAAACATCAATTATATTATAAATAAATACTTGATCTTAATTGCGATTCTAATTACTTATTATCTTAGTTCTGGCTGCTATAACAAATTACTATAGACTGGATGGCTTACATGACAAATGTTAATTTCTCTGTTCTGGAGGCTAAAAGTCTGGAATCAGGGTGCCAGCATGGTGGGATTCTGGTGAAGACGATCTTTTAGCCACCTTCTTGTATCCTCACATGGTAGAAAGAGGGTTAGCTAGCTCCCTGGCCCCTTTTTTATAAGGGCATTAATTACCTCCAAAGGCCCCATTTCCAAATACTATCACATTAGGCATGAGACTTCAACATATGAATTTTGGAGGGACACAAGTATTCAGTTTGTAATACTTACATTGCAATTTGAAAATCCATATAAATATATCCTCTGGACTTGCTGCTCTAATTCTGTGGATGGATAGCATGGAAGCTTGTTAGAAATCCAGCAACTCAGGCCACACTCAAGAACAACTGAATCAGAATCTGCACTTTAACAGGACTCCCAGGGTGGCTTATAGGCACAGCCAAGTCCCAGAAAATGGAGTAAGTTTAGGTCACCCTTGGAAATTGAAGCAAGGAAATCAACACATTATAGGTGGGATTTGTCATTGCTAGAAGGAGGCAGCATACTATAGTAGAACAAAATCAGAGGATTCTGAGTTCAAATTCTGTTTTTGTTTTTCCATTTATTACCTGGTAACCATAAGCTACTCCTTATTTAAATTTCGAGCTTCAGTTTCATCTCAATACAAGAGATATGACAACATCTTGAGGAAGGTTTTATAAGAGTTAAATGCAAGTCTAGGTTAAAAGTGCTTTGCAAGCTATAAATTCTTATATACATGTAAATCAGTTAAATTATGTTATTTGGCAAGTACTTTACTCTAGGGATGGTTTACACTTACATTCATGATAATGGTCTGTTTTTAAATTATCTATCTGTGATCTTTAGGTAAGAAAATCTCAGTATGACTTATATTTTCCAGATATTTTCTGGAAGTCAGTTGTTTGCATCTGTGGATTTTCTTAGAGGAATAAGACTGCATGGACTGATTTTCTTTTCTTTTCTTTTCTTTTCTTTTCTTTTCTTTTCTTTTCTTTTCTTTTCTTTTCTTTTCTTTTCTTTCTTTCTTTCTTTCTTTCTTTCTTTCTTTCTTTCTTTCTTTCTTTCTTTCTTTCTTCCTTCCTTCCTTCCTTCCTTCCTTCCTTCCTTCCTTCCTTCCTCTCTCTCTTTCTCTTTCTTTCTTCTTTCTTTCTTTCTCTCTCTCTCTCTCTCTTTCTCTTTCTTTCTGTCTGTCTCTGTCTCTTTCTTGTTTCGTTAGGGGGAGCAATTACTTATGAGCATCAGACACTGTTCTAGACACTACACTGGGTATACAGTGGTGAATAGGGTTAACGAGGTTCCTGTCCTTGTGGAATTTGCATATTAGTGGGGAAAACAGATTATTAAAAGCAATGAGAATATAATTTCAGTTGGGTGATATTTCTCTGAATATACTAAAGTAGAATCAGGGCATAGATGGGATGGAGGTATGTCAGTAGGTTAAGAAGAGCATGTTATTTTAGACGAAGTGGTCAGGAAAAGGTCTCTGTAGGAGTGAATTTCCATCAGAAACCTAAATAAAATGAGAGTGAGCCATATTAAGATTTAAATCAGGAGAACTTTAGATGGAGGGAAAAGCAATTGTAATATCCTTCTCACTTACCATGTTTGAGAAAGAGCAAGGATGCCATTCTGGCTGGAATGGAGTAAACGGGGAGGACAGTGGTGGGAGGTGAGGTTAGAAAGGAGGACAGAGGAGACAGTCCATTTAGGGCTTTGTAGCAGGAGTTTGGAGCTTTTCCTGAGTGTGCAGTGGGCAGGAATTTCTTTTTATAAATACATATACTGCCATTTCTACATTTGTCTGATTTGAACTAGTTCCTATAGAGTCTAGACAACTTTTGATAAATAACAACAAAAAGTGAAGTGCTTGAGCCTGAGGCCCTGACCCTAAACTTGACTGAACTGGTCATGACGCCGCTCTGCCATGTCACCCTTCATGGATCAAGCAGGTTGTTGCTTTCTTTGATTTTTTTTCTTTAAATTCATCAGGATTATTTTTTATCTTAAGACATAGAAACCTATCAGAAAATTCATCCTGAATTTTTGCCCTAAAGACTAAACAAAGAAAGAGATTTATCAACTTATATAAAGGAAGAGCCTATGGGTAGCTTGGCTTCAGATGTAGCTTGATCTAACTCAATGACTAGCTCATGGGATCTCTCAACTCTCTATCAGCTCTACTCCCAGGCTTCACAGGGTTGCTTCCTAGAACCCAGCTTGTTTTTTTGTTTGCTTACTTGTTTTTTTAAAAAACTGTAGCAATTTGATTCTCAAATATTCTTTTCTTACATTACCAGCTAAAAAAAGAAGAGAGCATCCCCTCTGATAGATGGCTTAGAATATGGAGAGGATAGGGGAAGAACTTCTTCCTCAGGAGCCCCAGCAACTGTTTCCTTGTCTCGTTGGATTAGATTCCATCTTGGGTCCACTCCTGAATCAACTCTATGGCCAGTGAGATGGTATTCTCTTATTGGCTTAGACCAATTAAACCCATTCCTAGAGCTAAGGATATCGTCAACCCCACCCATACTAAATAGCTTAGATTGAGGAAAGAGTTGACTCTCTAAGGAAAAATCTGGGTGTCTTGTCAGAAGGTGGTGGGGGCAGGGGAATCCATACCTGATGGACACCAAAAAATAAATACTAGACCAGGACTGGGTACACTGTAGCCTGTGGGCCAAATGCCACTCACCACCTATTTAGTACAGCCTAGAAGCGAAGAATGGTTTTTACATTTTTAAATGATTGAAAAAATATAAAAAGAAAAATTGTATTTTATGACACATGAAAATTATACCAAATTTAAATTTTGGGTCCACAGTAAAAGTTTTACTTGAACACACTTTGCTCATTTATTTATGTATTGTCTACAGCTGCTTTCATGCTACAGTGAGAATAGTTGGATGCAGAGCTTAAATAAAGCCTATATACTGTCTGGCTCTTTAGAGAAAAAGTTTGTCAACCCCAGTACTAGACAGCTTAAGGAAAAAAAAACATGTAGGGGTATGGGGAGTAAATGGCTAAGGCAACTGAAAATTGAGGAGGTGGATACATTTTCAGGCCTGGCTAGAACTAGGGACTTCTAATGTGGTCCCCAAGATTTTTCTGTCTCATTCTTATTCTCACTCTTACTCTTACACATACTTCCTTTTCTGCCATCCCTCAGCTCTGCTTTTTTCTGGGTTAGTTTTGTTGGCACCAATGTTCTTTCCAAGTGGTAGCAAATATACCACTAGCAGTTTAGACTTAAATTGTTCTTATGGTTAGTGAACCCAGAAAGTGTGTATTTCCCAAAAGCTTTAGCAAAAGCCCAGAGGAAAATTCTGATACCTCTGCCTTGGAACTAGAGCTCACTGATGGAGTGGATCTGTGGGCCTGGAGAGGGAAGGATTTCGATTAGCCAGCCTGGGTGTTGTGCTGAATCTCGTATTTGAGGTCCTGAGGCCAAAGTACAGATAGCTGCATTAGTGGAGAGTGGAAAATTCTCAAAAGGGAAAGATGTTAGAAGATGAAAAGCATCAGAGGTTTGCTAAATGCCCCCCTTTAAATTATTTAAAAGATTAATTTTGTTTTGATAGGTATTAATCAAATCACTGATTTTAAGAAGACTGTCTTAAAAAGTATTTCTTTTAGTAGGTGCGTGTGGTAAAAATGTGTTGAGGGATGCGTGTTTCAAATGTTGGAGAATTGTGTAGGATCTAGTCTGATAAGTAGCTGACATTGTAAAGTAGATTTTTTTTCCCCAGAGCCGGTTCAGGGGAATCTATGTCGCTTATCCAGTCGAAGCATGAAACAAAAGGGAATGTTTTCACAGCAAACAGCTTTTCAGAGAGAACAGTTGCTTGGGCAGTTTTTAGGAGCAATGGGATTTAGATGTGGTGGAAAATACATAAGGCCCAAATACCTGATGAAACTTGTCAACACTTTTAATTCTACATCTGTTGTTGATCACACTGTGGGACTTGTTAATATGTTTATGATCATGTTGCCACAATGGAAAACACCAAGTTAAATTGTCATGTCTAGTCAGGTAGGACACCAGGTCCTTCATGTCTATTTGATGACAAACAATTCCACTAAAACACGGCTGGGTTATTTCATTAATGTAGCTCGGAGAAAACCTTGTGTTAGGTTTTGTTATTTTTTGTGCCCCAGGCATAAGCAAGTAGAAGAATTCAAGACATTTAAGCCAAGAAAGTGGCATAGTAATTAGCTCCCCCATTAACAAAACATCAGTTTTGTGTGAAGTGCTAGTAGGTTTTCAGGGTTGTCATCTCTCATCGGGTTAGCAAGTGAACAGAAAAGCTGGCTTTTTGATATGGAATGTGCTAGGGTTCAGGTACTTGCTAAGCACTTCTTGTTAAAATTGAGAAAATACTGGGGGAAATTTACTATCATATTGTGATTAACATTTCCTAGCAACACTAAAATAAACCTTTTAAACAATAAAATAGATTTTTTCCCCTAATCTGTAATATGTCTGCCCTCCTTGTCCCCCCACATGTTTGCCTTTGAATGAGTTATGAATGAGAAGTATAATTACCATCCAGTATAGCCTACTTGGCTTGACAACACCACAGAAGAAATTTCATGCATGTCTTACTTAAAGTACTTGATACTTGGGGCACCTGGATGGCTCAGTTGGTTGAGCGTCCAACTCTTGATCTTGGCTCAGTCAGGTCTTGATCTCTGCTCAGGTCTTGATCTCACAGTTGTGAGTGTAAGCCTTATGTTGGAGCCTACTTAAAAAAAAATGAATTTCATGCTTAAACAGAATAACTGAATAAAATCCATTTAAAGTAATCAAAGAAAATGAAATTTAGAGTTGCATAGACAAGTGCCATCTGTAAGCTTTAGGTAACTGAACTCCCACAGAGTTCAGCAAACCCAGACCTCTGAAGGACCATGACTGATCTACTTTTATATACCAAGTGCCTAACTGAGTGCCTGGGACACAACTAGCACCACATGCACATACCGGTTTTCATCTTGTTGTTATAGTTTTGTGTATGTCTTAACTTTCATGCTAAAAACGATAGTCCATGAAAGCAGAATCTATTATAGAACACAGTATAGTTCCTTTCATGTCTGGTATGCATGAAATATCTATTTTGAAGCGAATATATGACATTTATTACATCTAAAATATGTTGCTTATGGAAGTAGAAAATGGTGTATATATTCTGATTTCCTTTTAATAATGACTTATTTTCTCTTGAGAACTATTTTTTATTGTCTTCATTAATGATCTGGACAAGGTAGAGGGATTTAAGCAGATGGTACCCATAGCTGCTCTTTTATTCTCAAACATTTAAAATAAAATGAAGGGTGGGATAAAGTTGTAAAACAGGAAAGCACAGAATCCCAAGTTGAAATACTCCCTGGTGTTTTTCAGCTGCTTTATTTGGGAATGATCTTCCCCCTAATGTCTACTGGTTGGAAGATCAAGTGAGGAATAACTCTCTCAGATGGATACCTAGGTAGAAAATGAATATCCTGATGAGACAAATTCTAAGAATGTATTTACGAGATTTGACTATGGGTAGAAAATAAGAAATGAGAGGCAATGGGGAAAATGAAAAGAATGGACATCTATAAAAACAATGCAGATGGTAGATATTATAGCCCAAAGAGGAAAAACCAAAATCAAAACAAAAGTTTCACAGAATTTTATAGCAAAATGTGACGCAGTAAACTCATGCCATTTGTGTTCTTAGTTTCTTTGACTGTAAACTCAATGACATCAGGGCAGTGCCCATTTTTGCTTACCTACTACAATGCCTGGCCTATGGTAGGTATTTCACAAATATTTGATGAATGAATAAATGATTTCTAGAGTCAGAAGCCTAGTCTCAAACTCTGCATAGCCTTGTTACTCAGTTATCAAAAATAGGAAGACAGAAAAGCACTCAGAGTCACTGAGCACTGGGAGGAAATTTAACACTTTTTGTATTCCTGGTTTTTTCTTGCAGGGGTTCTCTCATTTGCAATTTTGTCTGTCTTCTCAAAGCTCTTATTCTTTTTTATTACATAAAAAATATTTGCAAATACTTGCAAAGTATTGCTTAAGGAGAGTAACTTTCCTTTCAAGATCCATATAGACCTCTGGTAGTATGAACATACACTTTGAATAATTAATTTTTTTTAGATTTGTATAACACCTTCCCACTAGAGAATATTGTTTTGGTTTAAGAATTTCCACTTTTCTGTAAACAGAACAAAGTCAGTCTCCTTTGTGGCAAGGACTTGAAAAAAGAATTATTCCCAAATAGGTCTCATTAAGACAACAAAATCAGTTTACGTCCCAAGAGCTTCTCTCTCTGTACCATCTTGCAGCAATCCCATCTGTTTTTGACTGTTAGTGTAACAGTTAAAGTAATCTTCTAAGTTAATACACAGCAACAAGCTAATTTAGCAGACATGGTAAAACAATATGTTTTTGTAAAAGTTTGCTTGTCAAATTTGATGGAGTTTGGCTAAGAAAAATGGTAAAGGAAGATGTAGCCATTAAAACTAATGTTTACCTTTACAATTAATATCTGTAACAGTGAAGGAAAGAGCCATCATAAACAGATGATTTAAAATGGATAACATGCTCCTAAATGCTCATTGCATGGGACATAGCCCAGCACTTAAATTTATTGTCAGTGAAATAATAAGATAGGGTCACTTGTGCTCCTGGTACTATGCTAGACTCAAAGAATAATGTCTTGAACCTCCTCCTCTTTCTTTGACCTCTTCCCATAAAGCATAGGGTTACTAAGCACCAAAGAAGTCTACCACCATTTTTCAAGCTGACTGAGCATTTAATATAAACAAACCTTGTGATTCTTTGCCTGTCTATGAGTAAAACCTTGCCAGAGTATTTTATATTGGCTAGTGTTTAAACATAATCATTATTTTTTGCCTTCAGAATTATCTTACCAAGTGCTATAAATTTAAGATATGCAAATATGCAGTGAACAGGTACTATCTACAAAGTGAAGTGAAATATGACAAGAAGAGTAAGATTTACCTAAATCATTTCTAATTTCACAAAGATTTAGGCAGAATTTCATTTACTTCACTTGAAAATTAAAGAAATGACGTCCGCATTGCCAATTTTAAAAGATGTAAAGCACAAATGACATACTTATATGTTAAAGTATGTGTCAAATACTATACAGATAGAGGATATTGTGATGATATCTGTAATTAATGATACTAAGTAAATACTGCTAAATGTTTTCAAAATTCTTTTTAACTGAATTATTTCATCTCCTCAATTTCAGAGCCAACATCGAGGTGTATCCTGGAAATTTTGGAATTTGGGGAGATTAGCA
This sequence comes from Potos flavus, assembly GCA_028534135.1. Classification (NCBI taxonomy): domain Eukaryota; kingdom Metazoa; phylum Chordata; class Mammalia; order Carnivora; family Procyonidae; genus Potos; species Potos flavus. Next base: position 1,228 of record JAPYYM010001487.1, on the reverse strand, counting down.
GGGACTATATTTAGGTTGGATGCTTTTAGTTCAAAGTATCTGAAACTCTCAACACAATCTGACTTAAATAGCAGATATTTGTTATTTCACAAAACAAGCAGTACAGAGTTATGGAAAGATCATCCAGAATCTTCTTTGCCATGCTTTTTCTCTGCCTACTCTCAGATCTTTAGACACGATCACACACAAAGGGAAAAAAGGGACAGTCTCTCTCTGCCTCTTAATAGGAAATCTTCCCTAGAAGCCTTCAACAGACTCTGCCTCACGTTTCCTGACAAGAATGATGTTGCAAACCCAGTCAGTGTCAATGAGAACAGGACTCCCAGGGCTGGCTTAGACAAACTAGGCTCTAACCCTGGATCATGACTGGGGCCCATGAGCAGACTGGAGATTCCCTCAGAAGGAAGGGCTGGGGGAAGAACATTGGGTGAATAACCAACAGGATCCACTACAACTGGGTCTGGGTTCTTTGGCCCCTTCTCACTGAATTTTAATTTACTCGCTGATTGATTTTTTATTTACTCACTCTTAATTTTCTCATTGTTTTAATTAACTCATGAGTTTATTATTTCTCTGGGTGTGACTTTTGAACTTCAGATTCATGTTGCCAAGATTCTACTAGATCTCACAAATTTGATATTAATAAAACAAATCTCATCATCTAAACTTTTAAGCCAATATATCCTTGACTTCCGTTAGTGATAGCACCATTTTCCCCGTGTGGCCATTTTAAAATCTAGCCTCAAATTCTTTGGCACTCCTCCCATTAAGGGGTGGGCTTTATATCCCTACCCCATGAATTTGCATAGGTTTAACCAGCTTTGACCAACAGACTACAGTGAAAGTCGTGGAATGTGACTTCCAAGGCTCATAACAGTCAATGAACTTCTTCCTTATTACATTGGGACACTTGGTCTTGGACCCCTGAGGCACAAAGTAAGAAGTCTGACTTTCCTCAGGCAGCCATGGAGGGGCCACATGAATAGTCTCCAAGGAAAAACAGAGACAGAGAGAGGCACCATAAGCTCTAGCTATTAGTCACACTAGACTAGGTAGCAGACATGAGAGTAAAGAAGCTTCCAGATGATTGCAGCGCCCAACCATCAAGTTAATCCCAATCATTTCACTCTTTCTGGCTGAAGCTCCAGACATTGTAGAGCAGGGATAGGCCATCCCTACTGTGCCCTGTTTGAATTCTTGACCCACAGAATTCATGAGTGTGGCAGAT
>JAPYYM010001486.1:0-13421 GCA_028534135.1 Potos flavus | reverse complement strand
GCCGGCCATTTGGAGACAGCTGGGCGGCCACGTGCCTTTCAGAGAAGGGCAGGGGTGGTCATCACCGAGCCCGCGCCCCATCCGGCGGTTTTCACGCAGTAACGAGCCGTGCTTTCCCAACCAGGTATTAGCCCTCCTTCCCCAGCAAGTTGCCTTTCACAGAGAATTGTGTTGTTTAGCAAGAATCCTTTCTGCTCTAACAGGCGCAGTCAGGAACAAGAATTCAAAATAAGTCATGTTGAAGATCTTCTAATCCGAGGGAGAGGGCACAAGGCCTTCGACCCCACAAGTCACAGGCATTCATTCTGGCTCTAATTACAACACTCAGGCAGGAGCTGTGGGTGTTTGCCCCAGCCAGGAGAGCTCCAGAAGACAAGAGTAAATTGTGTATAGAAAAAAATTACATGAAATTACTTGTGATAAACAAGCAGCTAAATTAGACTGTGGGCACCACTGTGTTAAAAAAGTAACAACATAAAACAGATGCACGTGAAAAGAACCTGAAAGGAAAGAAACCAAAGTGGCAACAGGGAAAACGTTTCCATATTTCTTTTCTTAATTTTTCTTCTCTCCCTCTTACTTTTCTGCTTTATCTTTTCCCTCTGCCCTCCTCCTCCCTTTCTCTTTCCTTCTTCTTTTTCTTGTTGCAATGTAGTTGAATTACCGATGTTCACAGAAATACAGGGTTTGAGGGGGAGGAGAGCACAGAATGGTAGATGGGCTGAGCATACCTTAGAGAGGGTCACTAGACACCAAAACCGAGAGTCCCGCAGAGTGGTGATGGACCTGTGCTTGCCTCCCCCCCGCCCCACCCCAGCAATCCAGCACACCACAGTGGGGCCTCCAGGAAGCAAAGCCAGTCATGGCACACTGAACGTGGCACACTGCCACAATGCCAGGGCACACTGAACGTGGACTCCACTCTGCAGGAGGCTGGGGGGAGGGGCTCTGGGAAATCTGGGGGCTGCCCCTTGAGAGGCTCAGGGTGGGGGCAGAGTTGGGGGTGGGAGGATGCCAAGGCACCAAGTGACAAGGAGAGCTTCCACAGGGCACAAACAATCCTCAAGAGGAACACAGTACTCGAGGAGAACTCAGCAAAACAGTCCTGAGTACCTACTGTGCATCCAGCGTGGTGCCAAGGGCTGGAGCTCAGGAGCTGCTGAGTCCCTGCTGTTAGAAAGTATAACAGAAAGGGTAAGGCTGAGCTCAGGCACCAGGGGGAAGGAGGGGAGGGTGCAAAGTACTCACTGAAGGGAGCTTTAAAAACACGGTTGCTTTTCAAAATTAAACCACCGGGACTATATCAAAACAAAAAGCTTTTGATACCAAAGGAAACCTTCAAAAAAATGAAACGGCTACCTCATGAATGGGAGACGGTATTTGCAAATGATATATTTAAAAAGAGGTCAACATCCAAATTATATAAAGAACTCCTACAACTCAACACCAAAAAACAATTCGATTAAAAAAGAGGCAGAGGACTTGAATAGACATTTTTTCCAGAGGACATACAGGAGGCCAGAAGACACATGAAAAGATGTTCAACATCACTAATCATTAGAGAACTGCAAATCATGCAAACCACAATGAGAGAACACCTCACATCAATTCAGACGGCTAGCATCAAAAAGACAAGAAATAATGAGGGTTGATGAGGATATGGAAAAAAAAGGGAACCCTTGTGCACTATCGTGGGAATATAAACTGGGGCAGCCGCTGCGGAAAACAGTATGGAGTTTCCTCAAAACATTAAAAATAGAGTTACCATATGATCCAGTAATTTTACTACTGGGTGTTTACCCAAAAAAAACAAAAACACTAATTCGAAAAGATATATGCACCCTGTATTTACTGCAGCATGATTTACAACAACCAAGCTACGGAAGCAGCCCAAGTGTCCTTCCACAGTTGAATAAAAAAGACATATATATATATATATTATATATGTATGTGTGTGTGTATATATATATAATGTTACGTATATAATATATATATAATGGAATATTACTCAGCCATTAAAAAGAATAAGATCTTGCCATTTGCAACAACATGAATGAATATAGACAGTATTATGCTAAGTGAAATAAGTCAGAGAAAGACAAATTCTATATTATTTCACTTATATGTGGAATATAAAACAAAACAAAACAAAACAATAAAACAAACCCACACAGGCTCCCAAATACAAAGAACAAACTGGTGGTTGCCAAAGGGAAGAGGGGTGGAAGGAGGGATGAAATAGATGAGGGGGATTAAGAGGTACGAACTTCCGGTTATGAAATAAATAAGTCATGGTGTTGAGAAGTCCAGCATGCAGAGCATCGTCAGTAATACTGTAAGAACACAGTGTGGTGACAGGTGGTGACTGCACTTACTGTGGTGAGCAATGAATGATGCATAAAACTGTCAAATCAATATGTAGTACACTCGAAACTAATATAACCCTATGCAAATTATATCTCAATAATAAATAAAAAGCAGGGTCGCTCTTATGAAAAGTCCTATGTGTGTGTATATTACATACGTATACCTTTATTACATACACTAACACACAATCTCGCGCCATATTGGAAAATGAAGAGCTAGGCCCTGGAGGGTGAGACACGGACAAGGCAAGTTCTGATCGGATGAAAGCGCGAAGGTGTTTTCTGCAGCACTTGGAACAGCAGACAGGGATGGAAGGAGGCTGTTTGGTACTGCCCTGCTGCTTCCCTAAGGAGCTCAGTGCAGGGCAAGATGTGGCTCCAACACCCAACTCTGCATCTTACAGGGACCAAGGGGATCATTCAAGGTTTCTGGAGTTTGTTTCTTCTTCTAAGGATGGTATAGTGGGAACTAATTGCCCCTCCTTTTTTCCCCATCAAGGATCCCGAAACTGCTTCAGCGTAACCGCTGGGTGCTGCTGACCTCATCCCCAGCACCAGAGTGGAACTGTGGTCTCCACTTGACCTTAGGTGTAATCTTTCCTTCTCTCTATTATGGCTATTCAAGGACAGGCCCAAGACCCAAGGTGGTCCAGTGAGAGGCACCCCCAGCTGGGGAGAGACCATCTCTTGCTTCCTTACTGAGCTCTGACTGCAATCACATCTGGATCAAGGCCAGTGACATATCCCTTTCTCCTTGCTTAAGACAGCATTGGTTGGATTTCTGTTGCTCGCAATTCTGAATCCTAATAGATGAGGAATTGCAAGCCCCATGGGGTGAGGAATTCTGCACTGCCTGCTGCCCTCTCTTCAGCACCCACAGGAGTGCCTGGCATGCAGCTGGCTCTCCGGAAAGCCTGTGGGAGCCGTGGATGGACGATCTGGGTGGAGACCAGAGCATCTCCTTTGTAAATCTGCTCTTTTCAACAGAAAACTGATTCTCAGTAAACATTATTTCCTTTTCCATTTTGTTGCCCGTTATCCCATAAACTCTTTCTAAATGAACTCCCCGAGAGGGACCCTATTAAGTCTTTACGGCCATAATTCTTCGTGGGAATTTTTATTAAGTTCCCTTCCATGGAGAGGCAGAGTGGGCAACCACCCACTGCCCCCACTGTTAGGTTTTGAGCGAGAAAAATCGCTAGATGTTTTGGCCACAAAGAGGCCTCACAGGTCCTCCAGTTTTCTCTCCTCCCTCCAGGTAGAAGATTTATAGGCTGCAGGGTTGTCCCAAGAACACAGTGATGCAACTGAGGAGAGGTGCCAAGAGGCACAGCTAGATGATGTCAAGCTCCCTTTGTGACCAACATGTGAAAATGTCAAGAGACACTGCACAAAGTGGGCTAGGGAGACAGGTGCAGGTGCCTGGGGCTCCCCACAGGGACACACAGCTGCGGGGGAAATTATTAATGAGCAGCCATAGGGGCCTGAGTCTACCTGTGCGGAAACCATTCCCGACAAACAGCTGTCAGGACCGCAGCTCGTGCACGTCTCCTGCTCACCGAACCCAGCACTGAATCACACTACAAATCCAAATGATGACTTCTCTGCCTCCTCCACCTTTCCTGTGCTGGACTTGGGCCCAGGACTCCTATGAAATTTTCCAGGAAAATATGAAAACAGCCGGTCAGCATTCTTCCTTTAACCACACTGGAAGACCATAAATTACCTATTTGCCATCATCTCCTGGGCATTGGGATTTAAAAAATAAAAAAAAAACACAGCTCTTATCTCTTTCCCTCATAGCATCATTTTCTGTCCCTTGATTCACCCTTTTTGCTCATTTTTGGACCCTCTCCAGCTTTTTCCCATTCTGCGTAAATGTTGGAGGCCAAAGCATGACGTAATGCTGAGGCAGACATCCCTCTGATGTGACTTGCAGCCTAACAATTTCCAGCAGCATCTTTCCCATTTAATATTTCAGCAGCTGCCACTTTTAAAATTCAGTTAATCGATTAACCAACTGACACATTCTCAACGTGTGTCTGCCCCGGTAGCCCCTCGCAGGCCGGGGGCTTCAGCCCGGGCTTTCAGAATTCATTCCTAAAGCCCATCGTCATTAACAGCACACAATTCAATTATTTGATCATTTGAAACTCTACGTTCCTTGAGGGCAGGGACCACATCTTTCCATGTTCTGTTCTGAGGGACTTACTGGGAAGCAATCGGCTGGGTATAGCTAAGGAATTGGAAAAAAATTTTCCATGGAAGGTGCTAGGGACTGATTTGTGCCCCCCTCCCCCACCCTCAATTCATGTGTTAAGGTCCTGAGTCTCGATGTGACTGAATTAGGAGACGGGACCCTTGAGGAGGTAAGGCCAGGTGAGCCAGGACTAGACTGCCAATGGACAACACAGTAAGTTGTTCCCTTGTTCTTTAGAGATAGTGCATGGCTCTCCAGGCCAGAGAGACCTGGGTTTGAATCTTCCCTATTGTGTTTACTGCAAAAGTGACAATGGACTTAACCTACAGGAATCTCGGTTGCTCATACTATCAAGTGAGGGTAAGAACACCACCACTTGGGGTTGCTGTGATGATTATATTTGTTAGCCTGACAAGTAATAGGTACTCAGTAAATAGCAGTAATTGAGTTGTCATTCAATTATTCACTCATCCCACAGCATTCCAGGCACCTAAAATACAGCGGTAACCAACCGACAGGATATTTTTCTCCTGGAGCTCACATTCTAGCTCAGCGGACAGACAGGAAGCTGTAACAAGATCATCTTGAGTCACAAGGGCTGTGAAGGAGCTCGACATTGTAAAGGCTGTGCAGCAGAGGGGCCTTCTTGAGGTGAGAAAGCCCTAGGGAGTTAACCCCCGAGGGGAATCCCAAGGGTGACAAGACAGCAGCCATGAAAAACCTGAGGGCAGACCTTCCTGCAGAGGGAGCAGCACGTGCCAATGCCTGAGGTGGAACCAAGTCTGTTCTACTTGAGGGTCGGAAGGGAGGTGCGTCACTGCGTCTGGAGCACAGGGGATGGGAGGGAGGTCGGGAGAGGGGCCTGCGGAGAGGCAGGCAGAGTGAGATCATACAGGGTCTGGGAAGAAATTGGATTTTCTCCTCAGCATAATGGGAGGCCATCGGAGGGCTTACGATGATAAATCATTACCATTACTCTGGAGTTTCCAAAGTCTGACAAAGACAAAAGGGAAAGACTTTATGATGACTGAAAGGTGAAAAACCAGAGTCACAGCCTCTGGCAGTGCAAGACAGAAGGGTCAGAGTGGTGTCAACTCCAAAGAGTTTATGAGGAACACACACCATTTGTCGCCTTGTGTCCTCATAGATGGCTATAGCTCGGGAAACGGACGTGGAGAGCTGCCTGGCCTAGACGAGCCAGCTGCAGACAGAGCTCCACAAAACTTGCTTTGTCCAACTCACACTGCTTTGGACCGGCACTGCCACAGTGTCTGGCACACGGAAGACCCCAGAAATGCTCACCTAGTGGGTTATGTGACACTGCTGTGATTCAGACACAGGGTTGAACTCAGACACAGGCCTCATCCAACATAAGCCCTCCAGGGCCTGTCAACAGCACTGCCCACCTCACAAGGGATGCCACCCACTCTCACCCGCTAAACAGGAGACTTCAGTGCTGAATTTGACTTTACTGTACTCAGTAAAGCCCTTCAGAGCCACCTAATCTTGCTCATTTGTCTGCAAATGCTGTAAAGGATCCTTGACCCGTCCCATGTCACAGTAACCTCATAGATCAAACAGACCTGTGGAACTTCACCTTTTTAACCCTGCTGTGTGGAATCATCTCAAGAGACTGGCGTTCCAGCCTTCCCACTGTTCTGGCAAGACAGGCACCCAGGGTCGCTAAGTCCAAGTCCACTTGATGTCTAGAGGACTTCCATCAATTATGTCTCTCTTTGGTTAAAAATGCAAATTCTCCTTGGCAGCCACTGAGATCTCCATGCGAATTAGCTCATCTCACAGATTCCAACCCCAAACCAAGCTGGCCACGTGGGATGCTTGATGAGAGCTGGATCCCCAGGACCTGGATGCCTTCTCCCCACACTGCCTGTGTGCATGTCTTAACCACACGGCCTGTTCTGGCTTCCCCTTCATGGAAATGCAGAGCCCCCACTCCAAGGCAGCTCCTTTATTTCACAACCTGAAGGCCTAGCTGCTTAGGGAAGAATGAGAGCTGGCTAAATTGGGAGTGTTCAAAACATCTTGCCCACGAACATCCTCCTGCACTGCATCCACAGTTTTCTCATTTGATCGTGGATGGGGGAAACTGTATTCATCGTAAGCAATCTCACGGTCTCTGATCTCCTGAGAATGGCCAGCGGTCATCAGCAGCAAGACCGGCCTCGGCAATGATGCTGTCCTCACTAACAAGCTACGTCTCAGTGGTGTAATTGCCAGCTAAAGAGCTCCTCGTCCTAATTAACCTCTTCAGGTAATGAAAATAAAAGCACAAGAATTTCAGAGTGCATAGGGCCCGAGCACAACCCCTTGTCATACAGATGAGCAAATGGTGTCTGAGGCCGGTTAGGGCCCACGGTCCCACTGGCAATTAGCTGAGTGCTAGGACTAGAGTCTGGATCTCTAGCCTGACAACTGGAGCACTGGGTTATCCACCAGCCAGTGAGAGTTGTGCATAATCCCTCAGTGATGAGCACTGGGTGATGTATGAAAACGCTGAGTCGCTACCTCTACCCCTAAAACTAATAAAACACTGTATGTTAACGAACTGGAATTAAAATACTTAAAAAAAAAAAAGTCAGTCAAAGATGTATTAGTTGAAAAAAAGAAAAAAGATGTATTAGTTGAGTATGTATTATGTGCTCTTGTACCATGCCGGGCACTAGGGTCCTGGGCAAGATGGAACGGCTTGTTCCTTCTTTCAGGGACTATCTACTGAGCACCTATTATGTGTCACACCTGGTGAGGGCTGAGGTTAAAGGACCACTTTTACAGGTAAACAGCTTTGATTCCTCAGTGCAATTTACTAACTAAAACGAGACACCGATATTAACTACACAGTTACAGAGTGTATTTGTGTGAGAAGGGCTTGGCCCAACCTGTGGCCCATCGTAAGCGACGGATACATCCTAGCTATTTTTATCCTCCCTAAATAGCTGCAAAATAGTTTCACTCTGAAACTAAGGGGGTACCTTCATCACCAAGTACTGGCCAATGAGGGGTGGGTATGGGGTGGAGGAAGAGAGAGATGAAGAAAGAGGAGACTCTGGCCTGATGTTGGAGGAAAGGGAATTTCTTCACCACTGAGAGAGGAAGCCCGAAAGCACAGCCAGAACAAAGGAAGTATGCTAGAGCAGAGCAGGCTTTGTCATCGGAGAGGTAGAGGAGGACAGACCAAGGATGGCCTCGACATGCGGGCAGAAAAGCAGGCAAGACTGCCAGCAAGCTCCGTGCGGCAGCCATCTAGGTCTCCGGGTGAAAAAGCTTCTCCCACAAGCTCCAGCCTTCTACCAGGCTGGCCAAGTGTGAGAAAACAACATGGACAAGTGGTGGCATGGAGCTGGGTACCCCCCAGCTGGGGCCACAGGGGCTTTTGCGGGGAACTGGGGGTGAGGACAGCAAGCCGAGGAGGGATGAATCTGAGGAGGAGTGGCAGGAGCACAACACAGCGGCAGCCAGCCTGGGCGTGGGGGAGGTAGGGGGGGCTCGAGAGTGGGCTGGCACTTTGCGCTCAGGTGGGTGGAGTTGCCAGTTGACTCCCTTCGTCTTCGAAGGTCTCAGAGGAGGTGTTTACCCGTCTCCCTCCTTCCCACCCAGCAGAAGGACAGCTGGCAGCAAGCTGGTCTGCATCAGCCTGTGAAGCCACAGCTGGCCCGGCCGGAGCTGAAGCCTGAGCCTACCCTCCGTCCGGAGAACCTCCTCCAGCCCGTGCAGCCCTCTCCCAAGGACGGCTAATGCGCTGCTTCTCAGTCACTGCATGCTCCCACTGGCTCTTGTTTTGTTTCTGGACTGCTGGAAAATGAGAGGTTTCAGTGCAAGATGAAAAATTATCCTTTATTTTGATTCTGTGTTTGAATACCTTCCACTTCTCTGCAAATTGAAGGGTGTATTTTTGTACTCCATCTAATGCTTGGCTAACAGAACCAGAGAATCAAAAATTAGTCAAGGTTCCAGGAAGACTGATGTAGCTTGATGCCTCATAGAGACACATCACTCTCATCAAAACTGTTCCATTCCTCATGGAAGCCAGGGTTCGCCCAAAATCCGGTGGGTGAGCCAGCGCCCACGGTCCCCTCCGCCCTCTCAGGTGTAAGGCCCACATCCCCCCACTGTGTGTGTGTTGGGGGGGGAAGGCTGTGTGCGTGCATGCACGTGTGTGTTCACTGCAACACTGACCAACGCGATAAGCATTCCAGGCACATACTGCAGTTAAACAAAGAGGAATCATCTCTGAAAATGTAGGCCAGAACTGATCCTGCAAGAGCTGTAAACTGAATAGCTGAGGGGGCTCGGAGTAGCAAGAGGGATTCACATTTCGATTTCCCCCTTATTTTTTTCTCCTTTGGAAATATCCAGGTGCAGAATAAACAGGAGTATGAACAGACCGAGTGGACGGTGGAGAGAGGGCCAGCAGGGTTCCCAGCCCTGAGAGGGATGTCCAGCTCCGAGCAGGACAAGAGGCTCTAGTGACGCCTGAGGGCCAGGGTCCAGCCCCATTGCTGCACAGCCTCGCTCTTGCTTGGTCTCCGCCCTCCACCCCAAGGAGCATGTGTGGCTCCACGAAATGTTACCTTGAATAAAATGGCACTTCCCACAAGCGGAGGAGCTGGCTGTGAGGCTTTTCCACGGCATGCAAGGCTCTACGGCCCACCAACCAACCCGTCCGGTCTCTTGGCTTCTCCTCGACTCGAGATCTGGCCACACTGTGGCAGTTCCTTAGTCAGGCGGCCCTCTGATTCCCTCGGCACTTTGCTCCGGGATTCCCTGTGCTCCCAACACCCTTCCTCCCCCTGGCCCTGGCCTCCCTGACCCCTGTCAGGCCATCCCCTTCTGTTCTCCGGGAGACGTCCCATCCTTAGGAAAGAGGTCTTCACTGCTCCCTTGTCTGAACTAGATGCCCCATGTGTATTCTAAGTCACATCTGATCTTTGTCCTGTGACCATGGTGTCCCCAGCTTCCAGGCAGGGCCTGGCACACAACTCTCTGTGAACATGTGGTGGTTTGATTTTGTCAGGGGACCACGCAGAGGTGGTGCTGAGATGCGGGCTGAACGACTCCCACCTTGCTCTCAGCCAAGGCCGCCATGCCCCAGGCAACAGTTCCCTTTGTCCACTTGGCACCCTTCAGCTCAGCACATGATACCCCACAACCGGCATGAGTCAGCCCAGGAGGGAACATCACCTTCCACTTTAAAAATGAGCAAACTGAGATGTCTAGCAAAATCTGTGCTCTTTCTTTGGACACAGAGCAGGATGGTACCTCCCAGCCATCCTTGCCATTCCATGTGGTGACAAGTCCTCTCAGTCAGAATGTGCACAGCAGGGAGAGTGCCACCTCCCAGTGTGGCCGGTAAGAACCTCCCCGAGGTGTGTCTCCATGCTGCTCCCAGGACCAGCCAGGACACGGACACCCAGGGCAGTCCTGGAAGCTGCTGTCAGCCCGGGCCCCTGAATGACCACATGGAAGACAACGGCTTTGACAATCTCAACACTTGCCCAGAACGGTTCCTGGAGCAAGAAGTAAACTTCTGCTGTGTGCAGGCCCTGAAATCTTGGGGCTTATTCGTTATGGTAGCCTAGCACACCCTAATAGATACCCTGAGGCTCAGAAAAGATGAAGAACTTGTCCAGAATGTTAACAACCAATGCCAGAACCAGAATCCACGTTTGTCTGTTTGCTCTGAACTCACGACCCTGAGATCAAGACCTGAGCTGAGATCTAGAGTTGGACACTCAACCGACTGAGCCACCCAGGCGCCCCAGGAATCCATGTTTTAATTATGAATCTTCACCCCAGTCTGTGCTGAGCTAGCATTCAGCACAGGGTATTTCATCTGGCTGTCTCCCCTCAGTCTTCTCCACTAGACGTCAGCCCCCGGGGACCTGCCTAGTGCCACACCCGGTCTAGGGCAGGCTGTGAGTGTGTCATCTGGCACACACTTCAAGAAGGCTCGCTCTGGGCCTCTAAGGTTTTTATGAACCTTTCTTTAATTCTCTTACATTCAGGAGATAGATATTATTATTATCTCCATTGTACAGATGAGGAAACTGAGGCACCATTTCCTCCCTAAGCACCTAGTCAAGTAGTGGGAAACCCCAAAACCAGAGCTGAACCCTCTCCTGAACCCCGAGAAACTCAGCAAGTGGTGACGCTCTGCTTCACTAGAGATTCACTTCTTCAGAGGTACTGGTTCAGACCGCTGTTGAATGGTTTTTGTAGAACACTATTCATCTATAAGAACACTCATTTTCTACAGAAAAGGCAAAGAAAGCAGCAAAATGGTTTTTGTGTGCAGCAGTCCCCCAAACATGGATCCAAACCACTACAAGGAGATGCTGGCTTTGTGTCACCATCTCTCTTTTCTAAGGCAGCCACTCCGACCTTTGGAGTGTGACCCCCTATTTGCTGGGGTTTTGTGGCATGCACTTCTTCCCCTCCTCCACACTCAGCTAAAACTGCTGTGTTCTGCATATTTGTGTTTTGTTCGAGGCAAATGGTTTGAGAATTCTGTGCCAGCCCTTGAGACGACTGGAGGCACCCTGGGGTGCTGTAAACCAGGGGCGGGAATCACTGCTCTCACGAAGAAAAAAGGCTTGGGAAAAATGAGCGTATCAGCATCTTGCAAGACGGCAGCCCGATCTAGCGAGGGCTGCAGCCCAGTGCACAGTGCTCACACTCCAGTTCAAGGTTAGAGCAGGTTAAAAACACCTTGCAGGACCCCCAGCCCGCGCCTTGGCTCCCTGCCCTTGGCTGGATGCTCCGGGACACTGCACACAGCAGGTCTCAGGGCCTCCTGTCCCATGACATGTACTGATGAGCTGGCACTAGCACCTTCAAGAGAAAGGTGGGTAAGTAAGCACAAGCTAAGCAAAAACATCACCGCTGCCTTCAAGGAGATGGTAGTCTAGGCAAGAAGAGAAGACGCATGCATGGGACGCGCTCATGTGTCACGGAGAAGACTCTGTCCCAACCATAGTGACTCCCCTGGGCCCCCAAATGCACAAAACATCGTGGCAGACTAAGGCCCAGTAAGTCCTTGCTAATAGCTAGAGCCAGGCCCACACCCCAATGTGGAGATCTGGCAAGATGAGCTGGGCCAAAGATGCAGACTGAAGCAGGTCTAAGGGGGTCTGTGTGTTTCAAACACGAGCACCCACAAACTCTGGTCTGGAGTCGCCATACTTACTTGGGCTGAGAAGAGCAAGGATACAAAAGCAGGGTCTGCCCTGGTCCCCTGTGCCTAGACCCGAGATACCAGCCTGGAGACAGCACTGCACCCTGGGGATGCCAACAGTCCCCTTTACCAGGAGTGCCAATGCCAAAAAGGGTGGGCTGCCCCCATCCTGCCCGACCTCCTCCTAGGGTCTCTCTGGAGACCGCTGATGCCACTTTGTCTTCACACTGTTGCTTTCAACATTTCTCCGTCAAAATCCGAACAACTTGCTGGATGACACACATTCCCACGTGCAAACTATTACAAGCCGCCACTTTTGGAAAAAGCGTGGCCTTTTGCCCTCTGGTACCACCAAGAGAGGCAGGAAAGAGGAGAGGTGTGCAGTGGGTGACTGGGCCCGGACCTCGGCAGTCACCCGGCCAGGGCGGGACCCACATTGGGAGTTTCAGATTTATTCCTCCCAGTCACTCACGAGGCTTTGCGTGTCCTGCTTGTGCTGCTAGAGATCAGCTGGGAAGAAGTGAGGCTGAGCTGTGTGCGGTGTGGCTCTCCCTGCACAGAGACCCAGCCCCTCCAGGACGAACGAGTTCCCTACAAGGACGGTGTTCCAAGGAGGTCTCTCAAATCTGGGGAATGTGCTGTGATGGGACAAGCGACACGTCATTTTACAGGAGTCCCTCATTATCCGTGGTTGTGCTTTCTGTGGCTTCAGTTCCCACGGTCAGCTGTGTCTGGAAGCAGATGATCCTCCTCCTGACTCAGGACCAGAAAGTCAGCAGTGGCCCGAGGCCACATCACATGCCTGCATCGGTCCCTCGCTCCATCCCATCACGTACATGGTAGGTATTTCGAAAGGGAGAAACCACATTCACACAACGTTACTGTATATTGTTACAGTTATTCTATTTTCCTATTGTTCCTATGATGCTAATCTCTTACTGTGACTAATTTATCCATTAAACTTTATCACAGGGATGCATGTATAGGAGAAACGTAGTATATACAGGGGCTCGGTTCTGTCTGCAGTTTCAGGCATCCATCGGGGGCCTTGGAACATATCCCCCATGGTTAAGGGGAGGGACTACTGTATTTGCTAAGATTTTGAGCTACGACCCGAAATAAATCAATGTGAAATGAGAAAATAGAAAGGGAAAGATGATCGAATTTTCGAATTGCCAGTCAAGTTTTAGTTTATAAAATCAGAGGCTAGTGACAAGAATGGCAATCATCACACTCCTTGGTCACAGCCATATTCCCAAACGAATTAAAAAATATTCTCGTGAGCTCATTCCCGGCAGCCTTTACTCCCATATATAACTCTTCAATAACGTACATCCGTTTATCACGGGAAGAACCGAGAACACATGAGGGCGGAGAGCTCAACAGGCTCTCTGTCTCTGCAGCAGACGGAAGACTGCCCCCACAGGTGTCCACACCTCATCCCACGTTCCCTTACATGGCAAAAGGGACTCTGCAGATGTGACTTAGTAGAGGGTCGTGGGAACAATCATCTGGCTGGGGCCCACGTGGTCACCAGGGTTCTCGAGCGGAGGAGACAGGAGGGGCAGAGGCAGGAGACATTACAAGGGAAACAGAGGTCAGAGTGATGTGGCCAGTAGCCTCAAAAAGCTAGACGATGCAAGGCAATAGATTCTCTCCTGCC
>JAPYYM010001485.1:0-13425 GCA_028534135.1 Potos flavus | reverse complement strand
ACTGGAAACCATAAAACTCCTAGTAGAATAATGGTAAAAAGCTCCTTAATATGGTCTTGGCAATGATTTTTTGGATGACTCCTAGAACACAACCAACAAAATAGACAAATGGGACTACATCAAACTAAAAGCCTTCTGCACAGCAAAAGAAATAATCAGCAAAGTAAAAAGACTACCTATAGAATGGGACATATATCTGATCAGGGGTTAATACCTAAAATATACAACAAAGTTATATAGCTCAATAGCAACAAAATAATCAAATTTAAAAATGGGCAAAAATATTGACAGCATTTTTTTTTTAAAGAAGACATAGCATATGTAGAAGTACATAAAAAGGTGCTGAACATCACTATAGCCAGGGAAATGAAAATTAAAACCATAATGATATCACATCATGCCTGTTAGAATGGCCATTATCAAAAAGATATGAGATATTAAATGCTGGTGAAGATGTGGAGGAAACGTAATCCTTGTGCACTGTTGGTAAAATTGTACCTTGGTAGAGCTACCATGGAAAACGGTATGGAAATTTCTCAAAAAGCTAAAAATAGACTTACCATATAATCCAGCAATTCCACTTCTGGAAATATATCTGAAAGAAACAAAAACACAATGTCAAAAAGATATCTGCATTACCACATTCATAGCAGCATTATTTACAATAGCTAAGACATGGTAACAACCTGTGTTCCTCAACGGATGAATATAAATAAGTTGTGGTGTATACACACACACACACACACAGTGGAATATTATCAGTCATAAAGAAGGAAATCTTGACATTTATCACAACATGGATGGACCTTGAGGGCATTATGCTAAGCGAAGTAAGTCAGACTAAGATAAATAAGTTATGATCACACATATATGTAGAGTCTAAAAACAAACAATGCCCCCACCAAAAAAAAAAAAAAAAAAACCCAACCCGAAATCAATAGAAAAACAAAACAAATTAGATTTGTGGTTAATAGAGGTGATTGTAGGAAGGAAAATTGGATGAAGCTGGTCAAAAGGTACAAACTTCCAGTTACAAGATAAATAAGTACTAACAATGTAATATACATTATGAGTAATGTTAACAACTTCCAATTATACCATACATTATTGTTAAGAGAATACCTCCTAAGAGTTCTCATCACAAGGTAAAAGAGGAAGAAACGACACATGTTGTGTGTGCATGTGTGTGTATATGTTGCTTTTTCTTTTGTGTATAGTAGATGATGGATGTTAACTGAACTGTGGCAATTATTTCACAATATATGTAAGTCCAAGCATGCAGTATATCTCGAACTTGTATTACCTTATAAAATTATATCTCATTAAAATGGGAAAAAAAATACAAAATGTTCCTTCACGGCATAAGAAACAATAGAACGGGGGCACCTGGGTGGCTCATTTGGTTAAGCATCTGACTCTTGATTTCAGCTCAGGTCATGATCTCAGGGTCTGGGATCAAGCCTATCATTGGTCTCTTTCAGTACTGGGCATGGAGCCTGTTTAAGCTTCTCTCTCTCCCTCTGGCCCCCACCCCTATACTCTCTCTCTCTCAAAAAAAAAAAAAAAAAAAGAAAGAAAGAAACAAATGAAGGGGTTCACAGAAGACAGCAGACTAGGAGGATCTTGAGCTGGTTTTCTTCCATGGACATATGGAGATAATAGCTACAACTAGGCAACTAACTCTGAAAATGACCTGAAGACTAGCAGAATAGACTTTCCACAGTTAGTCATAGAAAGGAGGCCACAAACATGGTTGGGAAGCAAGACTAACCACAAATGGGAAGGACATCACAATAATGAGAAGAGGATAGGACCCCACCCCAGGCAAGATGAGTCCCCATGTCTGGCTTTGAAAACCGGTGTGACTTAACTTCAATAGCTTTTAAATCAGCATGACTTAGCTCTGTGTATTTTAAAAATTAGCAGGCTTAACTCTGGAAGAATTGGAGTGAAATAGGAAACTGGGTCTCCACCCTAAAGACCCAGCACAATAAGTAATTTTCCCTGAGACACAGCACATAAGCAAAAGTTTAAAAAGTGCCCGGGGGTATCCGTGAAGACTTTTTTTTACTGATATGAAAACACAGACTGGGGGCTTAGGGATCTTCAGGATATTTCTGCAAGAGCAAAACTGTTATTGGGTGCTATTTCTCCTCCCCTCCCCAGCCTACATAGAAGCCAGAGCTAACTTCACAGGAGCCAGAGCTAACTCTCTCCACCTAATCTTGCTAGTACCACTTTCCATGTCACAGCATTCCCCTGCCAACCTGCCCCCATTCAACCTGCCTGCATTGGCAGGCAATCCTCTAGTGGGGCTCCTGCCCCACTACTCCTCGTTAGCAGCCCTAGCACAGAACAGCCTCATTCCAAAATGACTCCTATCCTGGGGGGAGGAGGAGGTAATCCCATACACTAGCATGCCAACAGTCCAGTAGCCAAGCCTTTTAGCTGGCTGTGTAGGAAAAAAGCTCTGCCATTTAATGTACTAGCAACTGTGGCAGAAAGGCTAATTGTGGGCATCTAATCTGACTACTGGCCCCACCAACCAACAAAAGCTTCTCAGTTGACTTGACAGGGAGAAAGCCCTGCCATTTGATGTGCCCACAACTGTGGAAGAGAGGCTAATTGTAAGATGGCTAGCCTGACTGCTGACCTCACTAACCTATTAGTCAGTGGCAGCCTAAGACAAAGCCCTCAATAGCCCTGGGACCAAGCCCTGTCCAGTGCATGCACAGCAAGCAAAGTGGGGCATTGCAGCCCATTTGGATGAAGGAAATGCAGCTCAGTCATAACAGTAGAACACATGCAGTCCACATAAAAGACACACCTGGAGCATCTGGTTTTGGTGACCACAGGAGAGTATGCTACAGGGCATCGTATGATCTCCTCTACACAAGGCCACCACTTTCAACAGCAAAAAATGTAGCTGACCTCCCTAATACATAGAAACACACACACACAGATAGACAAAATGAGGAAATAGAGGAATATATCCCCAATGAAACAACATGACAAAATCAAAGAGCTAAATGTAATGGAGATAAGCAATATGTCTAATAAAAAAATTCAAGTTATACTCATAAAGATACTCACTGGACTTGAAAAATGTGGAAGAACTCGAGAATGTCAACAAAGTGATAGAAAATATATTTTTTAAAAATTTCAACTGCCATTTTTATTATTATGTGCATTCATATTGTATTTTTTTAATTAATTTTATTTTTTTCAGTGTTCCAAGATTCACTGTTCGTGTACCACACCCAGTGCTCCATGCAATACGTGCCCTCAATATTGAGGATAGAAAATATTTTTTAAAAAATGAGTTAGACATGAATAATTCAGTAACTGAAATAAAACATACAGTAGAGGGACACAACATCAGACTATAGGATGCAAAAGAACCAATCAGTGACCTGGAAGACAAGGTAATGAAAGCAACTAAGAGAAACAGAAAAAAATAATAAAAAATGAGAATATGTTAAGCGAACTCAGCAACATCATTACGCATAATATTTCCTTTACAAGGATTCCAGGCAAAGGGTGGAGGGGGAGGGGGGGGAGAGAGAGAGAGACAGAGAGAGACAGAGAGAGAGAGAGAGAGGAGAGAAGAGGAGAGGAGAGAGAAGTGGTCAAAAGTTTTATTAAAAGAAATGGTAACTGAAACCTTGCCTGATTGGGGAAAGGAAATAGACATTCAGGTACAGGAAACACAAAGAGCACCTAAGAGGAACCTATGAAGGTCCAAATAGCAAGTCACATAGTAACTAAAATGGCTAAAATAATGATTTTTAAAGCAGCAACAGAAAGGAAAAGTTACATTCAAGGAAAACCTCCTAAGAGCGCCAGCTGATTTTTCAGCAGAAATGGGAGGTTCAGAAGGGAGTGGCACGCTATATTCAAAGTGCCGAAAGAAAAAAGCTGCAACCAAGGATACCCAGCAAAATTATCATTTAGAATAGGAGAGATAGAGTTTCCCAGACCAAAAAAAAAGGTACAAGTTTATTACCACTAAACCAGCATTATAAGAAATGTTAAAGGGAATTCTATGAGTAGAAAGAAAAGGCCATAATTAGAAGAAAGTATGAAATTAAAATATTTCACAGGTAAAAGCAAACAAATAGTAAAGGTAGTAGTTTAATCAATTATGAAGCCAGTATGGAGGTTAAAACCCAAAAGTGGTAAAATCTATTATATCTGTAAAAATAAGTCAAGGGATACATGAAATAAAAAGATGCAAAATATGACATATTATACATAAAATGTGGAGGGGAAAGTAAAAATTTAGTGCTTTAGAATGTGTTCAAAATTAAGCAACCATCAACTCAGCATAGACAATTATATGCATAATATGTTACCTATTAACCCAATGTACCATAAACCTATAACAGACATACAAAAAAGTAAAGAGAAAGGAATACAAGCATAACACTAAAGAAAGTTATCAAACTACAAGGGAATAGAACAAAAGAGAAGAAAAGAATAGAACAAAAGAAGAAACGGAGAAAAACTACGAAACTACAAAAACAACCAGAAAACAATTAAAAAATGGCAATACATTTATACCACTACAATTACTTTTAAATATAAATGTACTAAATGCTCCCCCAAAGACACAGGATAACTAAATACATAAAACACAAGACTCGCCTACATGCTGACTACAAAGGACTCAATTCAGTCCTAAAGACATACCGACTGAATGTGAGGGGCTGGAAAAACACACCATGCAAATGAAGCAAGAGCAACAATAACAAGCCAGAGTATCAGTACTTATATTAGACAAAATAGACTTTAAAACAAAGACTGTAGTAAGAGAAGAGGAAGAGCACTGTATAATGATAAAAGGATCATCCAACAAAGAATATAACAATTGTAAAGATCTACGCACCCCACTTAGGAGTACCTAAATATACTAAAGCAAATATTAATAGACATAAAGAAAGAAATTTACAATAATCCAATAATAAAATGTGACTTCAATAATCCACCTACATCAATGGAGAAATCATCCATACAGAAAATCATTAAGAAAAAGGCTTTTGAATGACACAGACCAGATGGACTTAAAAGATATATATAGAATATTCTATCTAAAAACAGCAGAATACACATTCTTTTCAAGTTCACATGGAACATTCTCCAGGATAGTTCATATTAGGCCAAAAACAAGTCTCAATACATTTAATATTATTGAAATATCAAGCATCTTTTCTGATCACACTGGCATGAAAGTAGAAATTACAAGAAAAAGTCTGAAAAGAACACTAATACATGGAAACAAAACAATATGCTACTAAAAAAATAAAAGGGTTAACCAAGAAAAAAAAAAAAAAAAACATGGAGACAAAGTAGACATAATGGTTCAAAGTCTGAGATGCACCAAAAGCAGTTACAAGATGGAATTTTAAGTGATACAGGCCACCTTGAGAAATAAGAGAAATCTCAAATAAACAATCTAACCTTACATGTAAAAGAACAAGAAGAGGGGCACCTGGGTGGCACAGTCGTTAAGAGCCTGCCTTCGGCTCAGGTCATGATCCCAGGGTCCTGGGATGGAGCCCCGCATCAGGCTCCCTGCTCGGCGGGAAGCCTGCTTCTCCCTCTCCCACTCCCCCTGTTTGTGTTCCCTCTCTCGCTGTGTCTCTGTCAAATAAATAAATAAAATCTTAAAAAAAAAAAAAGAACATGAAGAAAAACCAAAGCCCATAGGTAGAAGAAAGGAAACACTAAATATTAAAGTAGAAATAAATGAAATATAGATTAAAGCCAATAACACAGATCAATGAATCCAAGAACTGGTTCTTTAAAAAGATAAATAAAAATTAATAAACCTTTAACCAGACTCATTAAGAAAAAACGAGAGAAGACTGAAGTTAAATAAGAAATGAAGGGAAAGAAATGGCAACCAACAACAAGGAAACATAAAGGATTATAAGAGAAAAGCATGAAAAATTACATGCCAACAAATTGGACAATATAGAAGAAATGGATAAGTTCCTAGAAACATATAATTATCCAAAACTGAATCAGGAAGAAACAGAAAATCTGAACAGAGTAGTTGCTAGTAATGAAATTGAACAGGTAACCAAAAAACCCTAATCAAACAAAAGTCCAGGATCAGATGGCTTCGCAGATATATTCTACAAAAGTTTAAAGAAGAATACCTATTCTCAAACTATTCCAAAATACAGAAGAGGAAGGAAAAATTCAAAATTCATTCTACGAGGTCAGCATAACTCTGATACAAAAACTAGACATAGAGAAAAAAGAAAACTATAGGGCAATATCTGATAAACATAGATGCAAAATTTCTCAACATAATATTAAAAAACCAATATTAACAAAACATTAGAACATCATTTACCACCATCAAGTAGGATTTATTACAGGGATGCAATATTTGCAAATTGATCAATGTACTGTATTACATTAAGAAGAAAAAAGATAAAAACCATATAATCATCTCAATAGTTGCAGAAAAACATTTGACGAAATAGTATATACATTCATGATTAAAAACTCTCAATAAAGTGGGTTTAGAGAGAACATATCTCAACAAAATAAAGGCTTTATATTAAAAACCAGAGCAAACATCATAGTGAATGGGGAAAAAACAGACCTTTTCCACTAAGATCAAGAAAAAGACAAAAATGTTCCCTCACTACTTTTATTAACATAATACTGGAAGTCCTAGCTGCAAATCAGGCAAGAGAAATAAATAATAGGCATCCAAACTGGCAAGGAAGAAGTAAAACGTTCACTATTTGGAGATGACATAATACTATACATAGAAAACCCAAAAACTCCACTGGAAAACTGTTAGAACTGATAATGAATTTAGTAATGTTGCAGAATAGAAAATTAATATACAGAAATCTGTTGCATTTCTAGACACTAATAACAAGGTGGCAGAAAGAGAAATTAAGAAAACAATTCCATTTACTGTTGCACCAAAAAGAATAAAATACCTAGAAATAAATGTAACCAAAGAGGTGAAAGATATGGACTCTGGAAACTATAAGACACTGGTAAAAGAATTAGATGATGACACAAAAAATGGAAAGATATTCTATGTTCACAGATTGAAAAAATAATATTATTAAAATGTCCAAAGTACCCAAAGAAATCTTCAGATTCAAAGCAATCCATATCAAAACACCAACAGCATTTTTCATAGAACTAGAACAGATAATCTAAAATTTGTATGAAATCACAAAGACCCTGTAAGCCAAGCAATCTTGAGAAAAAAGAACAAAGCTGGAGGTATCATAATCCCAGATTTCAAGAAATACTACAAAGCTGTAGTAATCAAAATATATGATGCTGGCATAAAAATGGACACAGATTAATGGAACAGAATAGAGGGTCCAAGAAAACCTTTACTTATATGGTCAATTAATACAAAGGAGGCAAGAATATATAATGGGAAATAAGTGGTGCTTGGAAAACTGGACAGCTACATGCAAAAGAATTTAACTGGACCATTTTCTCACACCATACACAAAAATGAACTCAAAATTGATTAAGGACCTAAATGTGAGACCTGAAACCATAAAACTCCCAGAAGAAAACATAGGCTTGGATGTTTTTGACATTAGCCTTGATAACATTTTTCTATATAGGTCTCCTTAGGCAAAGGAGCCGTAAGCAAAATTAAACTTTTGGGACTACAGCAAATAAAAATCTTTTGCACAACAAAGGAAACCATCAACAAAAGGAAAGGCACCCTACTGAATGGGAACATATCTACAAATGATATATCCCATAAGGGGTTAATATCCAAACTATATAAAGAATTTATAAAATTCAGTACCAAAAAAACCCAAATAGATGGTATTAGGCTAAGTGACATAATTCAGACATAGAAAGGCAAATGCCATATGAATTTATTTATGTAGGTGTGCTGACAATACTGACCCCATCTTTGACCCTCTTATTTTTTTAATGTCAACTCAATGACCTCTGCTGGGGCCATGTGATCCAGGCCCACTGGAGATTAATATACATACCGTAGAAATGCCTGCCAAGGCTGGAATGAGTGAAGGCTTGCTTTGGCCCTCCACAAATTTGTTAAAGATAACATAGTATCTCTTCCTGAGGCACAAATGGCACCACAAGATCTAATTAAAGGTTAGCTGTCAATTACATGCATGAAAACCCTTCGATTTCACTACAATGCCCTCCTGTGCATTCCCTTGCTCTATAAAATCTGTAGACTAAGGTCAGGACTTTGCAGAGAATAGCTGTGCAACTCTGGATCATCGTCTACCTTGTAAGGAAGGTAAGGAAGTTACCTTCTTGTAACTGTAAGGAAGTTACCCTGAATAAAACTATAATGTATAGAATTACTGCTTCATTTTTCAGTCTCAAAGTACCTTCTCAGTTTGAGGGATAATTTACAGCCCCTGCTCCATCTTTTAACAATTGGTGAGCCAAGCCAGGAGACACAAAGTGAAACAAGCATGGCTCAAGGGGCCATGCTC
This sequence comes from Potos flavus, assembly GCA_028534135.1. Lineage (NCBI taxonomy): Eukaryota > Metazoa > Chordata > Mammalia > Carnivora > Procyonidae > Potos > Potos flavus. Next base: position 4,942 of record JAPYYM010001485.1, on the reverse strand, counting down.
GGGGAAAGCCTGCTGTCCATGGAGGAAATCCCATTGTTGATGGGGGGAATCAGGCTGACCAGCCACCAGCATGTGGGGAGATGTGGCCAGGTTTTTTTGAGCATTTGGGACCAGTGCATGCATATGGGGATAACTCAAATATTCCTAACAGATTGTTAGATATTCCACACAAAGTGGTGGAGAAAAGGAAATGGAAAAGAGCAAGTGAATAAGCTATTGCAACGATAACTCAGCCATTGCTCTGGGCATTCTGAGATGCCATAAAAAAGGAATTACAAGAGACCGTGCTTTGAGAGCTATCGCCCTCTCTTCTTGCTTGTAACAAGTAACAAAAAATTCTTTGCTTTCAACATTTCATTTGGTCATGTTCGGTTGAATGCACCCCCGGCCGCAATTCCTTTGAGGTCAGTTACAAATGTTGGTGACCCACAAGGGACACGTGGTTTGTGTTGCCTGCAATATCTGAGAGCTGGAGTGAAGCAGTTGGCAACAGGAGCTTGCACAGGCTCTGGGCAATTGGCCACCCAAGGTTCAAGACTAGGAACATTCTGCTTGGTGCCTATGGAGCTGAGAGGGGAAGTGGTCACCTTGAATGTTGGTAGTTCAGCACCGCAAGAGGTTGACAGAGGAATGAGCTGCAGCTCTGCCACCACAATCAGTGCTCCTGTCTTGTTAATTGCAAAGACTAAAGGAACGCTTGGGAAAGGGTTTTAAGAGAAAGGCCCCTTTGATAAATGCCCTAAGGGATTAAATGCTTGCTCAAGTGGAGCCTAGAAATTGCCAGGTAAAGAGGTCAAAAGAAAGTTTTTTAAGAAGATTATACTGAAAATGATTTTAACACGCAAATGGCCTAAGTGAAGATCCTTTAAAAGAGGTAATTACTATATTTGTACATCCAACTTGAGAAAGCTGGCTGTTAAACTAGAGAATTTGAGTGGGATGTGTAATTTGATTGGTATTTGGAATCTTCTAAAAATAACGACGGGGTAACTATTCACACAAGAAACTAAGAAGATGTACCCCTGGGGAAAGAAGCAGATTGAGTAAGATTTAATCAGATGTGTAGATCAGCTTGTGTCATTTCTATTGCAACCCAGTTCTTTGAGGAATTGAAAGTGACTTTATTTATCTTACAAAACTTTACAAAGTTAGAAATGCAGCATTTCAGTTTACCTAGTCCTTCACTGATCCCAAAACTTCCCTTATTTATCTTAAATGGCTTGTAAATTATTGGCATTAGGAAAAGAAAAGATAAGAAAAGCGTTTCTTGGAAAATTTTGTGTTCTGTCTCTTAATCTTGTCTTTGAAATGTGAACACAGCCCTCAGTAACCTGAGACTGAAGGGAAAAAAATGGGCGGGTTGGGGGGGGGCACTTTTTAAAAGCAGACTGCTAAAAAGCTCTTGTGCCCAAACTCTAGTACAATCTCAGGATTAACTCCAGGGACAAATACAAAACTTGAAAATCTCTGCAAATATTAGTAACTATAGGGTCCTTACATCTGTCTCTATGTGTATCCATATATGTATGTTGTAGCTATGAGATACTTTTCTACCTTTGACGGTATTGCTAAAATTAATTCGTAAACGAGCTCTACATAGTTGGTTTGAAGGCAAGCACTTGCAAGGAGCGAGCGTTCTAAAATTCAGAAGGATAGAAACTACCCCAAATTTTTGTTCAGGCTCATGCGATCTTGGATAATCTCTGGTAAATTAAAGTTTAACTCTGTTGGTTTAACAAATAGGTTGAAAAGATAAAAAGGTTTGTAGACAAATTTTTAAATAACTTCCAAAATCTTTCAAGGTTTGCTAGGCTAAATGATAAATTGTTTTGAACTCGTTGGATATTGAAGTCTTTTTCAAATAAGATAAAATACTGAAACACTGATTACTAACGTAGGTTTATATGCTTTTTGCATTATTACAGAGAAACTAATGAAAAATTTGAATCTGTTAGTAAACATATTTTATGCTTTATCGAAAGATTGTACTATGGAAAGGCACATTTCTAGAAATAATGAAATGTATTCATAAATTTGCCAATCTAGAAAATTCTGGTATAACAATTTCCTATTGCTTACTACTTAGTTTTCACAAAAATTTAAGGCTTGTAAGCACTAAAAGTTCTAACAAATATAGTTAAACTACTAGTAACAGCAGGGAAACCAAATCTGTATGCAAAGAGAATAAGATGTATGTTTTTGGTAAGAAAGGATGAGGAATGGAAATACATTTTGTTGAGGGAAAAGAATGGAGTTTTGTAGTTGTTAAGTAAGTAAGAGTAGTTGTTTACACAGAGGAAAACCTTAGGACAATCTAAATGAAAGGGTTGCAGCAAGTTTGTGAGAAAAGAATCTTTGGAAAAGAATTTTATGAATGGTCACAACTAAGCTTGGAATTGTCACCAGCTAGACCCCAAGGTCTGACCTTTACTGCCGACCACCTGCTTGTACTCACTAAACTTTGCCTTATATTTTTTCCTTCAGCTCTTCTTCCCAGTTTACCTCTTAACTCAGGCAAATGAAACTTGAAACCACCCCTCAGGTAGTGGCAATTTCCCTGACAAGATCTCCCATGCGCCCAGATCATCCAGACTTTTTGAGTTAAACCCCCCATCTTGTGCCTGCACAGATGGACCACAGAATGACTCCTGGAATAACCAACAATTGCTTCTACCCCATTATAATACTAAAATCTGCACCCGAGGAGGAGCCTCAGCCTCATTTACATAACGAACGTACAACGTACGTAGAGGCATGTTTCCTTAAGGCACATGCACAACCTTATGCCGTGCTCTACATACGGATGACAAAGCTTCCCTATCTAAATATTCACCCTAACAAATAAAAGGTACCAATTTCACCCTCTCTAAGGCGTCATGGCTTTGGCAATGATTCCCAGTGATCTCCTTATTTGTTGCAAATAAAGTTTTCTTTGTGAGCAAATCACGTGGTATAATTTCTGTGACACTCCAAGAGGCTAACTCAAGTTGGTTCAGTTACATAATGAATTTTAATATCAAAAGTATGATAGTATAAGATTAGAATTTGGTTTTTCTCTGTTAAGATGACAAAATTTTTTGTTTGTTTTTTGAATTGTTTGGTCTGCTCTTGATAGAACATTGTAATTAAAGGTTTTTCTTTATATGCCTGAAAAAACAGTTTATAATGATTTGTCTTTCTCAGGTCCTCAATTACTTAAAGTTAAATCTTTTCAATATTAGAAAGCTAAAATTTGCTAACAATTATGTAACCAGCCTTTAGAAGCTCTTATTTCTGCTTTGGTTAAAAAGATTACTTTTTGTAATGATCTGTGATGCTATTTAGGTATGTGCTTTAAAACCTTCTGATATTTTTAACAAACTTCTCAAAGTTCAAAGTTTAAATGAAGTCTTTTTGACTAATTAGGCTTGTTCATTTGGCATGTTAAGTTACATGGGAGACATTGTCAAATAAGTGATACTAAACCTCCTTAGATTATATCGTTTAGATAAATGCTATAACTTCTGTAGAAATTACATAAAACCCCTAAGACTTTGATTATGTCCGAGAATACCATCATCACTTGTAATTCTAATTATTGAAGTGTTGTGTCACAGAAATAAAAAAATTTTCCTTGTCAACTGCATTAAAATGAACACTCATCAGATCTTTAACCATAGCTTTAAGAGGGGGCAGGAGGGAGGGTCAGAGGGAGAGGGAGAGAATCTTAAGCAGACTCCATGCCTATCTTGGAAGCTGATGTGGGGCTTGATCTTATAACCTCGAGATCATAACCTGAGCCAAAATCAAGAGGCAGATGCTTAACTGACTGAGCCACCCAGGTGCCCCAAACCATGGCCACTTTGTAGTCTTCTATCATTTGAAGTTATTGTTCTAATGCTCTTGCAATGTCTTCAAGGAGATTCATGGAAAGGACTTTTGATGAATACAAGTTTCTGATACCCTTAAGATCATGCTACTAAGCTGGGTAAGAATTTCTGGAACTAATGGCCAAACTGCATTCAAACAGAACAGGAATTAGTAACATGAGACTAAATGAATTTAAGATGATTATAGTTTTTATGACTTTTGTTTGAAACACTGCTGGTTCTCTAATATTTGCTCTTTTGGATTTAAAAAAATATTTATCTTTTTCTCCCTACCTCATTCCTACAGAAATCAAAAACTCTCAGAGAGTATTCTTTCTTTCATGGCAATTATAATTACTTACACAGGTTTAATAAGAATCTATACTTTTCATAACAGAACACCATTGGAAACATTGGTCATATTACCAGGGCTTTGACTGGAATGTCTTAATTGAGATAGATATGCACAGGCTCAGATATGACCAGACTAAAGGAACTGAAGTTGACTTTATGGAGCCAATATAACTCCTTGGGGGGCGAAAAAAAAAATCAGCCTTGTACCTTGCTTAAAGGGTTCCCAGGAAATTTAACAGGTAAGGAAGGCTCAGGAATCTCAGCATATTTGGGGGACTTCAAGAAAAAGGAAGTAACCCAAATCTATAGATATTGAAGGCAAATCTGATGGCAAGTATTTGGCTTGGCTTCTTAGCTCCCAAAGGCTGATAAAAGCTCAATCTGACATTCCTTATAAAAAGTTCCAGCAAAAAACATTTAAAAGAACCTATATGGTCACACACTGTTCTTTCTGCATTTATATAGAAATTAGGCCAAGTTTGTTAAAACTGAACTTGTTTTTACAAACAAATTAGTCTTAATTTGGCTATCTTTGATGGAAATGGGGTTATTTTAGAAAAAAATGATTTTTCAGCAACACACATTTACGGGTGTTAGATTCTAGTTCTGATGAGTTCTTCTTCAATGTATGTTGTTTACTTATAAAACTGGGCTGGATCCTGAATCTTTATGGATTCCTTGCATATCTGGCTAGTTTTCTACCTAATTGTTTGCACACCATAGACCTGACTTTGCAAAAA
>JAPYYM010001484.1:0-13427 GCA_028534135.1 Potos flavus | reverse complement strand
AATTTGTATGGAACCAGAAAAGACCCTGAATTGCTAAGGAAATGTTAAAAAAGAAAAACAAAGCTGGGGGCATCACATTGCCTGATTTCAAGCTTTACTACAAAGCAGTGAGCACCAAGACAGCATGGTATTGGCACGAAAACAGACACATGGACCAGTGGAACAGATCAGAGAGCCCAGATATGGACCTATGACTCTATGGTCAAATAATCTTTGACAAAGGAGGAAAAATATCCAGTGGAAAAAAGACAGTCTCTTCAATAAATGGTGCTGGGAAAATTGGACAGATAGTAGAAGAATGAAACTTGACCATTCTCTTACATCATACATGAAGATCAACTAGAAATGAATAAAAGATCTCAACGTGAGGCAGGAATCTATCAAAATCCTAGAGGAGAACATAGGCAGTAACTTCTTTGACATCAGCCACAGCAAATTCTTTCAGGACATGTCTCCAAAGGCAAAGGAAACAAAAGCGAAAATGAACTTTTTGGATTTCATCAAGATAAAAGGCTTTTGCACAGCAAAGGAAACAGTCAACAAAACAAACAAACAGGCAACCCTCTTATGTTTCTGCAAAGACATAAAATATTAACAAGAAGTACATGGCAGAATGGAATGATCGTCCAGTCTTTCTGGGCATACATAAAAAAAAAAAGGTATGCCAAGGAAATAAAGTCACCAGAAAAATTATAGAGCATGTAAACCTTAGGTACTTCCATAAGTAGCCCATGCATTCATATGATCCAAAGAGCACACTGAAGACTTTGAGAACTAAACGTAACTAATTGATTACAATGGGTTTATAGATTTTTTTTTTTGAGTTTATAGATTTTTCACTAAATGGCACACATGGGGAGAAATACAAAGAACAATGCAAACATGTTGAAAGTGAAATAAAACAAAATAACAGTAGAAAGGTGGCTGGTCAAAACTTGTGCCATAAACTGACATAAGATGGTCTGTGCTAAAAATTAATAATAAAAGTGGACATTTTCTATAGTATTTTCTCTCTTTTTGTGCACTTTTAAATTCTATTTAGTTAACATTTGATGCAATATGAGCTTCAGGTGTACAATGTAGTGATTGAATGTGTCACTACAACACCTTGTGCTCATCACAGCAAAGTCCTTTTTTAATATGCATCACCTATATTTGTTCCAGTTTTTAGTTGAATTCCAGTTAGTTAACATGCAATGAATTATTAGTTATAGGTGAAGAATTTAGTGATTCATCACTTATATGCAAGACTCAGTGCTCATTACTACAAGTGCCCTCCTTAACCCATTATCCATTTAAACCATCCCCTTGCCCACCTTCCCTCCAAAAACCCTGTTTGTTTCCTACAGTTAAGAATGTCTTATGGCTTGCCTCTCTCTCTGTTTTTATCTTATTTTTTTCCTTCCTTTCTCCTATGTTCATCTATTCTGTTTCTTAAATTCTACGTGAGTGAAATCATGAAATTATGCAATATTTGTCTTTCTCTGAGTGATTGTTTCATTTAGTATAATACACTCTAGCTCCATCCATATCATTGCAAATGGCAAAATTTTATTCTGTTTTATAGCTGAGTTATATACATAACTCATCTTCTTTATCCATTCAACAGTTAATGGATATTGGATATTTGGGCTCTTTCCATAGTTTGGCTATGGTTGATAATGCTGCTATAAACATCAGGATATACGTGTCGCTTCAAATCAGTATTTTTGTGTCCTTTGGTGTACCTAAGTAGTGCCATTTCTGGGTCATGGGGTAGTTCTATTTTTAAGTTTTTGGGAAACCTCCATCTTGTTTTCCAGAGTGGATGCACCAGGTTGCATTCCCACCAACAGTATAAGAGGGCTTGCTCTGCATCTTCGCCAACACCTGTTCTTTTCTTTTCCTGATTGTAAGTTTAGCCATTCTGACAGGTATGAGGTGGTATCTTATTATGGTTTTAGATCGTATTTACGTGGTCATGAGTATGCTGAGCATCTTTTTGTGTGTCTGTTGGCCATCTTTATGGCTTCTTCTTAGAAATGTGTGTTCATGTCTTCTGTCCATTTTTTAACTGAATTATTTGGTTTTGGGGTGTTGAGTTGTATAAGCTCTTTATGTATTTTGGATACTGATCCTTTATCAGATATGACATTTGCAAATATATTCTCTGATTCTGAAGGTTGCCTTTTAGTTTTTTTAATTGTTTCCAAACCTGTACAAAAGATTTTTATTTTGATAAAGTCCCAAAAGTTTATTTTTGCTCTTGTTTGCTTGCCACGGAAGACATATGGAGTAAGAAGTTGCTATTGCTGATACCAAGGAGGTTGCTGCTTGTATTCTCAAGGATTTTCAGTTGTTTTTTGTTGTTGTTGTTGTTGTTGTTGTAAGATAGTGGACTAGTTCCTTTCCTTTGCATGTTGCTGTCTAATTTTCACAACACCATTTGTTGAATAGACTGTCTTTTGTCCATTAGATATCCTTTCATGCTTCATTGAAGATTAGTTGACTATATAGTTGTGGGTCCATGTCTGGATTTTCTATTCTGGTCTATTGATGCTTATGTCTGGTTTTCTTTCAGTATCATACTGTCTTCATCACTACAGCTTTCTAATATAACTTGAAGTCTGGGATTGTGATGCTTCCAGCTTTGCTCTTCTTTTTCAAGGTTGCTTTGGCTCTTCAGGGTTATTTTGAATTATATACAAAATAGTATTATTCGTTCTAGTTTTATGAAAAATGCTATTGGTACTTTGATAGGGATTGCATTAAATGTGTAGATTGTTTTGTATAGTATAGAATTTAACAATATTTGTTCTTCTAATTCATAAGCATGGGGTGTTTTTTCATTCCTTGTGTCCTCTTCAATTTCTCTCTTTTTAAAAATATTTTATTTAGGTAGTCGATAAAGAGAACATGCATTAGCGGGAGGAGGGCAGGGAGAAACAGACTCCCACTGAACATGAATCCCAATATGGGACTCGATCCCAGGACCCAGGGATCATTACCTAACCTGAAGGTAGACACTTATCTGACTGAGACACACAGTCACCCAATGTGTCCTCTTCAAATTCTTTCATCAGCGTTTTATAGTTTTCAGAGTGCAATCCTTTATCTCGTTGCTTAGGTTTATTAGTCGGTATGTTATTGTTTTTGGTGCAATTGTAAATGGGATTGATTCCTTTATTTCACTCTCTACTGCTTCCATATTGGCGTATAGAAATGCAACAAATTTCTGTACATTGATTTTCTGTACATTCTGTACAGAATTCTGTAAATTCTGTACATTGATTTTGTATCCTGTGATTTTACTGTGTTCATGTATTAGTTCTAACAATTTTTTGATGGAGATATTTGGGTTTTCTACATAGAATATTGCCCTCTGCAAATTGTGACAGTATGACTTCTTCCCTCCCAATTTAAATGCCTTTCAATTTGTCTTAGTTGTCTGCTGTGCTAGGACTTCCAGTACTATGTTAAATAACTGTCTTGTTCCTCAGTGTACAGGAGTACCTCTCAGTTTCTCCATTTTCCCCATTGAGAATGATATTAGCTGTGGGTTTTTCATATATGGCCTTTATGATGTTGAAGTATGTTCCTTATATCCTTACTTTGTTGAGGGTTTTTATCATGAATGGATGTTGTACTTTGTTAAATGCTTTTTATACAACTATTGAGAAGATCATATGGTTCTTATCCTTTCTTTTACTAATGTGTATCATGTTGATTGATTTACAGATATTGAAACACCCTTCCACTTCAGGAATAAATCCCACTTGATCATAATGAATGATTCTTTTAATGATATGTTGAATTCAATTGGGTAGCATTTATTGAGACTTTTTGTGTCCTTGTTCATCCAGGGATACTGGCCTGAAGTTCTCTTTCTTAGTGGATTCTTCGTCTGGTTTTGGAATCAAGTAAAGCTGGCCTCATATAATCAGTTTTCCTTCTATTTCTTCTTCTTCTTCTTCTTCTTCTTCTTCTTCTTCTTCTTCTTCTTCTTCTTCTTCTTCTTCTTCTTCTTCTTCTTCTTCTTCTTCTTCTATGTAATAGTCTGAGAAGAAATGGATTAACCTTTCTTTTTTAGTATTTTATTCATTTCTTTGTCAGGGGGAGAGGTAGAGGGAGAACCAGGCTCCCCGCTGAGTAGGGAGTCTGATATGGGGCTCAGTCTCCAGACCCTGGGATCATGACCTGAGCTGAAGACAGACACTTAACCAACTGAGCCACCCAGACATCCCTGTATTAACCCTTCTTTACAACTTCGAATTCCTCTGTGAAACCATCTGGCCCTGGACTTTTGCTTGTTGGGAGATTTTTGATTATTGATTCAATTTATTTGCTTGTTATCAGTCTGTTGACGTTTTCTATTTCTTCCTGTTTAAGTTTTGGTGGGAACTTATCCATTTCTTTCAGGTTCAATTTGTTGGCATATAATTTTTCATAATCTTCTCTTATAATTGCTTATATTACTGTGGTGTTGGTTTTTACTATTCTCTCATTTGTGATTTTATTTATTTAGGTCCTTTATCTTTTCTTTTAGATAAGTCTGACTAGGGGGTTATCAATTTTATTAATTTTTTAAAAGAACCAACTCCTGGTTTCATTGATGTATTGTGTTGTTTTGTTTTGTTTTGTATCTATACCATTTATTTCTGCTCTAAAATTTATTATTTCCTGTCTTCTGCTGGCTTTAGGCTTCATTTGTTGTTATTCTTCTTCTTGTTTTACTAACTTCTTTAGGTGTTAGGCTAGGTTGTTTATTTTTCTTTCTGAGATGTTTCTTACTTTTTCATGTAGGCCTACATCACTATACACTTTTCTTTTATGACTGCTTTTGTTGCATTCCAAAGGTTTGGGCCCATTGGATTTTCATTTTCATTTATTTCCATGTATTTTTTTTTTTAATTTCTTCTTTAATTTCCTGGTTGACCCATTCATTCTTTAGTAGCATGTTATTTAGCCTTCATTTATGTGTGGTCTGTCTAAATATTTTCTTGTGATTGACATCAAGTTTCATAGCATTGTGGTCTGACAATATGCATGGAATGATCTCAGTGATTTTGTACTTGTTGAGAACTGATATGTGACCTAGTATGTGATCTACTGGGAGAATGTTCCATGTGCACTTAAAAGGAACGTGTATTCTGCTGCTTTCGGTTGAAAGATTCTGAATATATATGTTATGTCCATTTGGCCCAGTGTGTCATTCAAAGCCATTGTTTCCTTGTTGATTTTCTGCTAGATGATTTGTCCATTGATTTAAGTGGGGTGTTAAAGATATACGTTAAACATATTATTTTCAATTTTATGTTTCTATTATTTTTTAAGATTATATTTATTTATTTGAGAGAGAAAGCATGAGTAGGGCAGGGAGGGGCAGAGTGAGGAGGAGAAGCAAGATTTCAGCTGAGCAGGAAGACCAACACAGGACTTGATCCCAGGATCCTGGGATCATGACCTGAGTTGAAGGTGGATGCTTAACTGACTAAGCCACCCAGGAGACCAAATGATATGTTGTTTTTAATTGTTTTATGTATTAGGTGTTCCCATGTTGGTGGCATAAATATTTACAATTGTTCCTTCTTTTTGTTGGATAGTCCCCTTTATTGTGATATGTGCTCTTCTTCGTCTCTTCTTACAGTCTTTGGTTTAAAATCTAGTTTGTCTATTTTAATTATTGCTACTCCAGCTTTCTTTTGCCTTTCATTTGTATGATAAATATTTCTATATCCTCACACTTTCTATCTGCAAGTGTTTTTAGGTCTAAAATGAGTGTCTTATAGGCAGTATATCTATGGGTCTTTTATTTTTTATCCATTCTGACACGCTATGTCTTTTGATTGGAGCACTTAGTTCATTTACATTCAGGGTAATTATTTATACATGTATATTTAGTGCCATTTTTGTTACTTGTTTCATAGTTCTTTATGTAGATATTTTCTGTTCCTTTCTAGCTCTGTCATTTTTTTCCTTCCCTCCCGAAGAGTCCCCTTTAATATTTCTTTCAAGATTGGTTTAGTGGTCACGAACTCTTTTAGTTTTTGTTTGGGAAATTCTCTCTCTCCTTCTGTTCTGAATGATAGCCTTGTGTATAGAGTATTCTTGGCTGAAGATTGTTTCCATTCAGCATGCTGTATATATCACTCTCTTCTGACCTGCCAAGTTTCTGTGGAGTGCTCTCTAGCATATGGTCTGCCCTTGTAAGTTAGGGACTTATTTTGTCTTGTTGCTTTTAGGATTTTTCTTTACCACTATGCATTGCAAATTTAACTACTGTATATCTTGGTGTTGATCAATATATGTTGGTCAATATATATATTGATGGGAATTCTCTATGCTACCTGGATCTGAATGCATGTTTCCTTCATGAGATTAGGGAAGTTTCTAGCTCTTATTCCCTCAAATAAACCTTCTGCCCTTTTTCTCTCTTTTCCGCTGGGACTCCTATGACATGAATGTCATTACATTTGATTGAGTCACTGAGTTCCCGAAGTCTACTCTCATGATCTTTCATTCTCTCTTTTGTTTAGCTTCATTATTTTCCAACATTCTATCTTCTATACCACTTTTTCATTCCTCTGCTTCTTTCATTCTTGGGTTTGTTACATCCAGTTGGTTTTGAATCTCAGTAATTGCATTTTTCATTTCTGCCTGATTGTTTTTTAGTTCTTTTATCTCTGCAGTAGTGGTCTTCCTGATGTCTTCCACGCTTTCTCATGCCCACCAAGTATGCTTGTGATTGTTGCTTTAAATTCTCCATCAGGTATATTACTCATATCTGTTTCAATTATATCCCCAGCCATGACATTTTTTTATTCTTTCTTCTGTGATGAATTCCTCCCTCTTGGCATTTTGTTTAGGTCTCTTTCTTCTTATGTGTGTTAGAAAATCCTGTTATGTTTCCTGTTCCAGAGAGTAATGACTTTATGAGGAAGAGGTCCAGGACCTGGCACTTCAGGGAGTATCTCTGCTGTATGTTTTTTTTTACTCTGCTTCTGTGTTTTGGCTACTCTTTCCCTTGAGTCAGTCATCGGTAGAGGCTCTCCTTGCTTGCTGTGGGCAGGGTTTGGACCTTAGCCGAAGTGTGATGAGTTTTAACTGGGTGTTCTCTGGTCTGCTTGTAAATGAGACTTGATGTTATTTCCACTAGAACTGGAGGTTGCAGAACTCTATGGTCTGCAGACATATTGCTTGTGGAGTTTTCTGTTTGTTTTCTGTAGAAGGGGAATGCTATACTCTTCCTTAGGCACACCTGCCCAAGAAAAGCTGTACCAGCAGAGTTCAGGGGGACAGGACTTACAAGCAAGTTAGGAAGGCTGTGTTGGTGCTGTGCTGTTCACTGAAGTGGTTTCTACTGAAGGGCGATGGCAGAGGGTGGCACTAACCATCTTCTTTGTGCCCAAAGAAGTGACTCTGTGCTTGCTGCTTTCAGGAAGCACTCCCAGAAGAGGAGATAATTTCCCCTTGCGTGTCCCAGGCATTTTTCATGATATTGTTATGCTGTCTGTCTCTGTGTTGCTTGCTTGCTTGGATCACCAAAGTGCATTTTGGCCTCTATTTTGGCTAAGCCTGCTGACTTTCAAAATTCCACACTTAGCGATCTTGTGTGGTGGGAACTGGCATTGTTCTGGTGGAAGGTCTTTTTTGTCCTGGGATTCATTCTTGTTTGACCAAGAAGGGCAGTCCTGTCAGAGAACAGGTGTATTGGATTTGGGGCAAAACACACTAACCAGCCAGTGTTCAATTTAGCTGCCCTCAGCAAGTGGCTCTGTGCCTGTACTGAGAGACAGGGAAGGGAAATAGCACCTGCCAGCTCTTTTGTACCCTAAGAGGTAACTCTGCTAATGTCATCTCTTACAAATGAGCTCCAAGAACAGAATTCTCTCCCTGTGCGACTTAGACAATCCCTACAATGCACCATCTTCCCAAGGATTGTTCGAATGTCTTCTCTCCAGGAGTAGGGTCATGCCATCAGGGCTCTATCCAGCAAGTCTACAGACCTTTAAAACTAGGTTTTGAGCCCCACTGGTTGCAAACACTCACAAAAATCAACCCCTGTTGTTTTCCCAGCCAGTGACTTTGGGAATGTGCTCTTTTTATGTATATCCCTGTGCATTCCACTGTCTCTTGTCTTTCTTCATGACCAGGGCTCCCTCCCCTTGCAGGGGATCTTGTGTGGTGGGAACTGGCAATCTTTTCCCCCAAAACCACATTTCTGCAGTTCCTAACTTCCTGGATGTGGCCTCTTCTCTCCTCTGGTTGTGGTGCTTGTTCTGTCAGTCTTCAGGTCTATTTCTTGGGTATTCAGAATGATTTCATTGTTACCCAGCTGTGTTCAAGTGATGAGACAAATCAAGGGTCCTCTTATTATGCCATCATCTTATCTTCCCTCTCTACAAACACTGTAACAACAGTTCTAGTACCGCAGAAAATACAGCTTGTCATTTTACATGACCAGATGTGACTACAGAGTCCCACCTGAATGCAGAGCAATGGTAAAATCCCTGTCTGACAAGGTAGCCCAGCCGGTGATCTTGTTAGGATATGATGATAAGAAAGAGGCATCACTTGCACATACACCTCAGTGCATTGGCAGTGGCCTTGTCCAACTAGAGACTTTATCAATATGCCTCATCTGTCCATGCAAGCTAAGACCTGAAACATCCAAATCCCCAATCTAAGCTGACTGATGATTTTTTATCTGCTAATGGAAACCTGTAAAGTCTGGGAAAATATACCACTTCCTTGAAATTGCTTATTCTAATGCAAGATTACAAGAATAAAAAAGAATGAGGTAAACATGACACCAAAAAAAAAAAAAAGAAAAGTTATAAATATCCAATAACTAACCCTAAATAAAGACCTATATGCTATATACAAGGAATTTAGAATAATCATCCTAAATTAGTTCAAGGAACTACAAAAACATAAAGATAAAATCTAAATAAAAGTAGGTGAACAGCACGTGCCCTCCTCAATGCCCATCATATGTTGTGATGAGCACTGGGTGTTATACTTAACTAATGAATCAATGAACACTACATCAAAAACTAATTATGTACTATATAGTGGCTAACTGAACATAATAAAAAAAGTAGTTGAATATAATACATAAGCAACTGAGAATTTCAACAAGGAAATAGGATACATCAAGAAAATTAAACAGAAAAATATAGATCTGAAGACAAAATGATTAAATTGAAGAACTCCATTAAAAACTAAGCTTCAATAATAATCAAAGCTATGTTGACATAGAAAAACAAAAGTGGAATTATCACAGTTCTTGACTTCTAGTTAAACTGTAAAGCTATAGTAATCAAGAAACTATGGTACTTTCATAAAAATACACACATAGGACAATGGAACAGAAGAGAAACCCTAGAAATAAACCACAATTGTATGATCAATTCATCCTCAACAAAGGTGGAAAGAATATTCAATTGGAAAAGAGTCCCTTCAACAAACAGTGGTGGGTTGGGGCACCTGGGTGGCTCAGTGGGTTGGGGCCTCTGCCTTTGGCTCAGGTCTTGATCTCTGGGTCCCAGGATCCAGCCCCACATAAGGCTCTCTGCTCAGCAGGGAGCCTGCTTCCCTCTCTCTCTCTCTCTCTCTGCCTGCCTCTCTGCCTACTTGTGATCTCTCTCTTTCTCTCTGTCAAATAAATAGATAAAATCTTTAAAAAAACAAAACAAAACAAAACAAAAAACAAAAAAAAACAAACGGTGGTGGGAAAACTGGACAGCAACTTGAAAAAGAATTAAGCTGGACCCTTTTTACATTATACACAAAAATAAATTCAAATTGGATTAAATACTTAAATGTGAAACCTGAAACCATAAAAATCCCAGAAGAGAGCCCAGGCAGTAATGTCTGACATCAGGCAGAGCAACTTTTTTTCTAGATATGTCTCCTGAGGCAAGGGAGACAAAAGTAAAAATAAACAATTGGGATTCTATCAAAATAATTTTTTTTTAAAAAAGCTCTGCACAGTGAAGGAAACCATCAATGAAACTAAAAGGTGATCTATAGAAGGGAAGAAGATATTTTCAAATGACATGTTCAATAATGGTTTAGTATCCAAAATATATAAAGAACTTATACAACTCAATTCCCCAAAACCAAATAATTCAACTAAAAACGGGAAGAAGACATGAACAGATATTTATACAAAGAAGATATTCAGCTGGCCAAGGGACACATGAAAAGATGCTCGTCATCACTTACCATCAGGGAAATCAAAACTACAATTAGATATCACTTCACACCCATTAGAATGGTTAAAATAAAAAACCCAAGAAACAGCAGGTGTTGGTGAAGATATGAAGAATAAGGAAACCTCTTGGACTGTTTTTGGGAATGCAAACTGGTGCAGCCACTCTGGAAAAAAGTGTGGAGCTTTCTCAAAAAGTTAAAAATAGAATTATCCTACAATCTATCAAATTCACTACCAAATATTTACCCCAAAATACAAAAACAGTAAATAGAAGGGATACATGCATGTCTATGTTTATAGAATTGCTTACAATAACCATATTATGGAAGCAGTCCAAAAGTCGACAGATAGACGAACAAAGATGTTATACATGAATATATTTATATACAGTGGAATATTATTAAGTCATAAGAGGAATTAAGTCTTCCCTTTTTCAATGATTTGGATGGAGCTAGATAGCATAACACTAAGGAAAATAAATCAGTCAGAGAAAAAAAAAACATATGGTTTCACTCATGTGGAATGTAAGAAACAAAATAAATAAGAAAAGAAGAAAAGAGAAAAACAAACCAAGAAACACACAAATAAGTATGGAGAACAAACTGTTGGTTACCAGAAGAGAGGTAAGAGGGGGAATGGCTGAAATAGGTGATGGGGATTAAGGAGTGTACTTAATGAGCACTTGATTATGCATGGAATCATTGAATGACTATATCACATACATGAAATTAATAGCATACTGTATGTTAACTATACTATAATTAAAAAGTAAAATAAAATACAATTATTCAGTCATCAGAAAGGAAGAATACCCAACTTTTGCATCAAAATGGATGGGACTGGAGGAGTTTATGCCAAGTGAAATAAATCAGAGAAAGTCAATTATCATATGGTTTCACTTATTTGTGGAACATAAGGAAAAACATGGAGGACATTTGGAGAAGGAAAGGAAAGTGAATTGGGGTAAATCAGAGGGAGAATAGAAGCATGAGAGACTATGGACTCTGAGAAACAAACTAAGGGTTTTGGATGGGTTAGCCTGATAGTGGGTATTAAGAAGGGAATGTAATGCATGTAGCAGTGTGTGTGATGCATAAACAATGAATCTTGGAACACTGAAAATATGAAATTAAAAATAAATTTAATTTAAAAAGGATAGAAGGAACATTCCTCAACTTCACAAAACCTATCTGTGAAAAGCCCACAGCAAATATTCTCAATAGGGAAAAGCTGACAGTCTTCCCTTTGAGATCAGGAACACCACAAGGATGCCCACTCTTGCCATTCTTGTTCAACATAGTACTAGAAGTCCTAGCGACAGCAATCAGACAAGAAAAAGAAATAAAAGGTATTCAGATTGGCAAAGAAGAAGTCAAACACTTTCTCTTCACAGATGACATGATACTTTATATGGAAAACCCAAAAGACTCCACCCCCAAACTACTAGAACTCATAGAGCAATTCAGTAATGTGGCAGGATACAAAATCAGGGCAGAGAAACCAGTTGCTTTCTTATACGCTAACAACGAAAATATGGAAAGGAAAATTAGAGAATTGATACCATTTACTATAGCACCAACAACCATAAGATACCTGGGAATAAACCTAACCAAAGAAGAAAAGTGTCTGTAATCAAGGAACTACAGAACACTCGTGAAAGAAATTGAAGATAACACAAAAAGGTGGAAAATCATTCTATGCTCATGGATCAGAAGAATAAACATCGTTAAAATATCTACACTGCCCAGAGCAATCTATAATTTCAATGCCATCCCGATCAAAATTCCACTGGCATTTTTCAAAGGGCTGGAAAAATCAATCCTAAAATTTGTATGGAACCAGAAAAGACCCCCAATTACTAAGGAAATGTTGAAAAATAATATCAAAGCCGGGGGCATCACGTTGCCTGATTTCAAGCTTTATTACAAAGCGGTGATCACCAAGACAGCATGGTACTGGCACAAAAACAGACACATAGACCAGTGGAAGAGAGTAGAGAGCCCAGATATGGACCTGCAACTCTATGGCCAAATAATCCTCGACAAATCAATAAAAAATATCCAGTGGAAAAAAGACAGTCTCTTCTATAAGTGGTGCTGGGAAAATTGAACGGCTATATGTAGAAGAATGAAACTTGACCATTCTCTTACACCATACACAAAGATAAACTTGAAATGGATAAAAGACCTCAACGTGAGGCAGGAATCTATCCAAATCCTAGAGGAGAACATAGGCAGGAACCTCTTCGACATCAGCCACAGCAATTTCTTTCAAGACATATCTCCAAAGGCAAAGAAAACGAAAGTGAAAATGAACTTTTGGGACTTGATCAAGATAGAAGCTTCTGCACAACAAAGGAAAGAGTCAACAAAACAAACAGGCAACCCAGGGAATAGGAGAAGATATTCACAAATGACACTATAGACAAAGGCCTGATATCTAAGATCTATAAAGAACTCTTGAAACTTAACACTCAAAAAACAGATAATCATGTCAAAAAATGGGCAGAAGGCATGAACAGACGCTTCTCCAAAGAAGGCATACAAAAGGCTAACAGACACATGAAAATGTGTTCATCAGCAGCAGCCATCAGGGAGATTCAAATCAAAACCACACTGGGATAGCACCTTACACCAGTTAGAATGGCCAAAATCAACAAGACAGTAAACAACAAATGTTGGAGAGGATGTGGAGAAAGGGGAACCCTCTTCGACTGTTGGTGGGAATGCAAGTTGGTGCAGCCACTTTGGAAAACAGTGTGGAGATTCCTGAAGAAATTAAAATTAGAGCTACCCTATGACCCTGCAATTGCACTACTGGGCATTTACCCCAAAGATAAAGATGTAGTGAAAAGAAGGACCATATACCCCAATGTTCATAGCAGCAATGGCCACAACCGCCAAACTGTGGAAAGAGCCAAGATGCCCTTCAACAGACGAATGGATAAAGAAGATATGGTCCATATATACAATGGAATATTATGCCTCCATCAGAAAGGATGAATACCCAACTTTTGTTTTAACATGGACTCGACTGGAAGAGATTATGCTGAGTGAAATAAGTCAAGCAGACAGAGTCAATTATCATATGGTTTCACTTACATATTTAGCATAAGGAAAAACATGGAAGACATTGGGAGAAGGAAAGGAAGGGTAAATTGGGGGAAATGCGAGGGGGAGATGAACCATGAAAGACTGTGGACTCTGAGAAACAAACTGAGGGTTTTGGA
>JAPYYM010001483.1:0-13428 GCA_028534135.1 Potos flavus | reverse complement strand
ATAAGGTTTCCCTACAGGTGGCAGCAGTCTCAAATCCGGAGACAATAAAGATGACAGAGCATGCACAGTACTGATGCTGGTAAATGGGACTGGCAAAAGGCTCTGAGTTTAAGATTTTAGAGGTCTGCTAGAGGTCTGATGAGGAAGAGGAAAAGAAGAGGTAACCAACCCAGAAGCAACAATTAAAAAAAAAAAGAAACAGAAAAGGAAACATACAGCACAACTAAAAACCAGTGAAGGTAACACAAATCTTAGCTTTAGATGTATTTTTATTTTTATTTTTTTTGAGTAGGCTCCTTGCCCAGTGTGGAGCCCAACTCGGGGCTTAAAGCCACAACCCTGAGATAAGACCTGAGCCGAGATCCAGAGTCAGATGCTTAACCAACTGAGTCACCCAGATGCCCCTAGAGATGTATATTTTAAGTTAACATAACTTCTATTAATTCTTATTAAGAATGTTTGCAAGGATTTAAAGAGAACATCAGCTGTTCTGTATGTATTTTTCCAGACGTACTGGGTAGGAAAGGGATACTTCCAAATGACCTGGTCTCCTTACTTTAGACAATACAGGGATTTCCTCCAATGTAAGCAACTGAGAGAACATAGTCAGGCTTCAGACTAAAAATATTTGATGGCCCCAGTAGGATGTGGTTCAAGGTTAGGCTATATTCTTCCTCCTGCTCATTTTGGTAGCAACAAACCCTAGATTGTATTCAGATTAGTAATTAAAAGGTGAACACAATAATCGAGGGGAAAAAAAAAAAAAAAAAGATTGGTTATCTAGACCTGGACATAGGAAGAAAATAATTTCAGTTGAGTCCAAATGGATTACAAACACAGTTTTCTATCATAAATATCCTAAAAATGTTAGCTGTCTTCTAGAATTGTTCTGACTATATTGATTTTAAAATATAGCCACTTGAGAGCACAATTAATAAATGTAAGATAAAGTAAGATAAAATTATGTCTTTATCTCATCGTGCCCTGTGTCCTTGAAGCTACCTAATTAGAAACCCTTGAGAGGAAGAATTTAAGGGTAAGTGAGGGAAGGTGAAGCCTAAATTTCACAAGAAAAGAGACAATAGAAAATCTAAGTTTTCTGATAAATTATAGAGGATATACTCTGTTTTATTATATTCAGACTTACAAATTAAAATCTCAGATCATATTTCTCATTTTCACCTTTTCTGTATTTCCCTGAACAATATCTGGCATTTCATTTCATTTCGTCTCCTTAATAGTAATGAATCAATGTAAACGAATTGGATTCAGAATTGTCCATTACCGTTAATGGTAACATTGAGGGAGGGTATTGTCTATGTCTAATGATGTCTGTCTGTTTACTTTTGGAAAGCATGACTTCCTAGGGTTTATATAAGAAGAAAACCTCCTTCAGAAATAATTTTGTCAGGCTAATGTTAAAATTCCACAATAAACTGTTAGATTTCTTCCAATCCCCTAAATCAAAATCAATCACTCTGTGCCTAGTAGCATTTCATCATACTTCTCTCAAGGCACTTTTTGGTCTAACATTATTAAAATTTCTCATAAACATGAATACTTCACCCATTAGATTATAAACTACTTAAAGGTAAGAATCAATCTTGTTTTTCTTTTTCTACCACATGCAGTAAGCACATGAAATAAATATTTTTGAATGAATAGAAAATCAGCTTAATAAGAAATATGCAGTATTTTACAAGTCCCTATGGGAGGAAATGGAGTAATAGAGTTTATTTTTCTTACCTTCCTAACATATGCACATATATGAGCATAAGGGATTCAGTACACAGTGGAATTGGGAGGATATATTGACCCCTCGGAGACATGTAAAGAAGTCAATGCACAATTGGAATATTAACTATCCCCTTATGAATCTTGTTTTCCCAAGCAGATATGAATCAAACCATCCAGGGAAGATAACAGAAACATTAAACATAATGATGTTGAGGAGCAAAAGCATATGAGACAAAGTCATGGGTAGTTGCTTTAGACTGAGAGCTATGCAGTCTTTTTTAACTGGAAATCAGCAAATCAGTACCCAGGGAAGAAAAATTTGGAGTCATAGAATAGGGAACTGCTAGAGGGCCTCGCACCCATGAATAAGTCAATCACCAAGATTTGAACCAATATGATCATAATTCAGCAGAAGAGAGAATAAATCTAACTTTCCCAGGAAAATGGGGCTAGGAGGAACAAAACACTATGACACATATGGATGAAAACACACCCCCCCCCCATTGCCTCCTAGAACATTTCTATCAGAGATGTTAAAAAAAAAAATCATTTATTGCCCCCAGTATACAGTATGGTGATTAGAGATAATGTGATTGGGAAAAATCCCAAAACCTGAGCTGAGAGCTCTAGTCTTTTTTCTGTGGGCCTTTATAGACAGAAAATCGAAGACCATTTGCTATCAAGATCCCCTGGAGTTCTTGTCTGTCGCACATGTAGGTATGGAGTGGCTGGACGGCAAATGTGTGTAGATTTTATTCAGTACTTTTCAGAACAAATTAGCAACAATATCCTCACTAATTAGCCCAATTAAGGAATGATCCTTCGAGTTTGAGGATGGAACCTCTCTCAGTGCATAAGTTGGAAAACTGTTTTTCATATAGTTAATATTAGCTGCATGACTCTTGCCGTGCTTTTAGTACCAGAAAGCACTTGCACTTGTAGTTGATGACAAGATCTTCCCATTTCCTCCTCCAAGAACATGGAAGTAAAGTTGTCCAATAAGAATAAGATAAAAATCAAACCAATCAATCAGAACACAACTACACAAAGTATAGTATGCCTCAAAAGAGAATGACTCTAAAACCAGTTAAACGTGGTAGCAGATCTGAAGGTTTATGTTGGAGTGTGGATGGCACATTGAAAGCATCAATAAGGAAGAGCTATAGAGACAAACTTTGACATTCTTTCCTATTTCCATTCTTTCCCAACTTCCTGTGCTAATATCCTGAGCAACTTTCAAAATCTATTAAAATTATGAGATGGATACACTGGATATCAAGTCTGATATCATTAAACCGAACATCTCAAATAGGTGGCCTGATTTGACCTGAAAATCATATTGTCTTTGGCCCATTCAGTTTTAAAAAATTGAACTTAGGTTTACAAAATAGAATTTCCCCCCTGAAATCTAAATTTTGGGCTTCTCTTGAAAAATCAGATCGTATAACGTTGAGACAGCATTTCTGCCTGATGTGATACTGTTCTTAAAAGTATCTGCAGAGTGGTGACTCCTTGTGATGGGATGTACCTTCCAGTTTGCAAGCACTCAGCATTCAGTCACAAGGCCACCTTCATTATCTACTTAGCTGCTAAACACTGAATTTCAAATCCCTTAAACCAATCTGAAATCCTAGTGGCTTTTCTATAGTTCCTATGAACAAGGACAAATTACCAGCAAAATGTCCATGTAAGTTTTTATTTTAATTCAGGTGCATAATGGACAGTCATTGTCAGTAATCTTTTTGTGGGCCAGTAAATAATTTATGAGAAAGCCAACTGACATAATTGTGCATTCAAACACGGGGCCTCTTTAATTCAAAGTTTAACCCTTCTGATAACTTAAGGATGTTGAAAGTGTAAAATGGTTGATAAACAATAATCCCAAGTAATTACTCTTCTAATAATAAATAATTACTTTGTGTAGTAGGGTCTTTCATTGGAATAGATGTTTTAATAAGCAAGGATGTGATAAGTAAAGAAAAATATTTTTTATATTCTTTATAACCATAATAGATTTCCCATAGACAATCACATTAAAAGCTAATTTTGATTAAAGAGATTATGAAAGCATTCAAAGAAATGTATTACTCTACTAATGTGTATGGAGGGACAGGGACAGATATATTTTCTTCTGGGTGGAGAGTAAAGATGGGGAGGGATATGAGGTATTTGAGAGATAATTCATAGTGGAGATTTGTCTTGTTAGGAAATAAATATTTCAACTTATTGGGGAAAGATATGAAATAGTGACAGGGATGCTATTATAATGTTCTGAATAGAGATACCAAATCATCAATGTCACTGTGTTTTTCTTCTGTTCATATGTTCTGATAACAGGTCCACTCCTGAGGTATATAGTGTACCCAGTGATTCTGATTCTTGGTCCTCATAATATCCATTATTTAAAGGAGGGGCACTTTTCTAGACCTTGCCACTTTGGTTTATTCACTGGGCAGAAGTGAGAGTGTGGATTGAGTTATGGTAACTGTATTTAACTATCAACCAACCTTACAGTGGTAAGGCTAGTTGAAACACACCATTCTGCCATTAAGCACATATAGACTCCCTCTTCTCAAATCTGCTTCCCCTACCTCCATTTCCTAGAGGATTAGGGAATGGCATTACACTTCCTATTTTGACATTCCATGATTAGTAGCATCCCAGTGATTATATTTTCTCAGAGTTCTCAGAATTAATAAAATTTTCCAAATCTCTGTGTCCTCCCAAATTCAAACATCTGCCTGTCAAAATAATAAATAAAATAAATTTTATATGCCAGAAAAATAGAGCCATATTCTTGTGGAGTATTAGGGAAAGTGATCCAAGGTAATGTAGAAAAGCAATTAATTGACAAGGAGGGAACTGTTATCCCTGAGACTCTTCACTCTGAAGGTAGACCCTCAGAGGACTAAAGCATTGCTTAAATGCTAAGGTCTAGGTTATCATGCAAATTATGTTCAGTAGTTCCAAAGATTTGTACTTACTTGTATCTGGAGCCTTTATTCCCCAAATGATCAAATTAAACATGAGGTTGTATCTCACATATCACAATATTGCCTTATAACTAGAACTACTAGAAATATAATAGAACAAAAATATAAGAATATAAGCAAATGAGCCTTTTTAAAGGAAACTCTTGTACATCACAATACAAAACATTCATTCAATTTATACCTGAAATAGTTCTGGTAAAATCATTATTAAATACAATTCCTTTGGAGGAGTATTTAAAAAAAAAAATTCTTTATTCATTTTCCAGAGAGAGAGAGAGAGAGCACACGAGCAGGGGGAGTGGCAGGCAGAGGGAGAAACAGGCCTCCTGCTGAGCAGGGAGCCTGATGTAGGACTACATCCCAGGACCCAGGGATCATGACCCAAGCTGAAGCCAGACACTTCACCGACTGAGCCACCCATGTGTCCCTGGGGGAGTATTTTCATTTAGATCCCCAAAAAAGGTTAATTGCTTTAGTTTTTTAAGTTTCTATTGCTAATAGTACTACGTAGTATTTATTTATGATCCATCTTAAGCATACTCCACAATTAATATATTCTATTATTTGAAAACTCATTCTTATCTTTTCAACTGAGTAAGGCAATCATATAGTCTATTGCACACAACAGTCTTCCATGGAAATTTCGTCTTGCTCAGGCAAGCAGCCATTTTGTATACCGCATAATCTGCTTCCTTGTCATACATGATCCCTCCAAGGGAAAGCATCTGGATCAAGAGTCACTAATCTATAGTTTGACAAAACCCAAATATAAGTGAGGTGAGATGACTGAGAGCGAAACAGTTTCCAAAATACAGGAAACACTAAAATTGTCCAATCAGATTCTCTCTTTCTGGAACGTGAAATAGAAATAGAAATAGAGTATTGTTAGCTGGAGAAAAGTTGAGAAAAATGCAGGGAAGCAATGCAGAGGACCATGAGGGCCCATGAGTATAGAGTAGTTTTGACTAGACTCTTTGTACTTATTTCTTCATCTGCAAAAAATGGGTGTGATAACAATATGTCTACTTTATGGATCACTTTTGGTAATTGATGAGATAATGTAAAGCTCTTAGCAGAGTCTGGCATATTGTAAGTCCTCATAAAAGTTAAATGCTGCTCACATCACATTATAGTATAATAATTGTTTTAATTCTCCCTCTACCACTAGGCTCTGAGCTTTCTGAGAGCAGGGACTATCTTACTCTTCTCTGTATCCTCTGTTACTAGCACCACACCTAAACACAGTGCTTAGCACATTGCAGGTCCTTCACTATATGTTCATTAGATGAGTGAAATAAAGTTTTTCTGCCTCTACCCATCTTCCTCACTTTTTTCTTCGTACTCACCTATCTCATATCCGAGGACCTTAGGAAAAGCAGTGTATTCAAGTAGCAAACTGAGATTTAGTTCACTTTTGTTTGTTTTTTTTAAACAACATTGTTTTTTTTTTTTTTTTTAAGTGTTTAATTCACTTTCTTTTTCTTATAGTAAACTATGTGGTGGCCACAGTTGGGCCCTCTGCATGGAGACTGGTGTGGATCTTTACAAGATGGTCAGTGAATTCCTGACCTGATAGAGACTTGGTGGACACAGTCTCTTTCCAGAGGGCAGGGGTGAGATACCTGGAGATCCTGGAAATAGCATGAAAAGTGGCCTTGGTGGAGCACCTGGGTGGCTCAGTCTGTTAAGCATCCGACTCTTGACTTCAACTCAGGTCATAATCTCAGAATGGTAGGATCAGGCTCATATCGGGTTCCATGTGGAGCCTGCTTAAGATTCTCTCTCTTCCTCTCTCTCTGCCTCTCCCTCCCTAAAAAAAGGTGGGCTTGGCAAAGTTACCCAGGATGGCAGTGCAGCGCCTAGCCAAGGTGTAGCAGTCATCAATCCCAGCCATCATCAGGAGCTTCTTGGGCACAGAGACGAAGATGATGCCAGTATCTCTGAGGGCAGGGATGAAGCACATCAGCACAGAGCCACAGTGGCTGGTCACCTTACATGGGACGGTGTGGGCTTGCCAATCTCATTTCCCTAGTAGCCTCGCGGAACGAAGATAATGGAAAGCTTGGCCAGGATGGTGGCCCCACAGATGGCTTTGGCTACCTTCGTGGGGACTTAACACCCAGACCAAGGTGCCCATTGTAATCTCCAATGTCAACAAATGTCTTAAGCCTGGTCTGCTGTCCAACACGGGTCTGCTTTTGTACAGGCACAACCTTCAAAACCTCATCCTTGAGGGATGCCCCCAGGAAAACGTCAATGATCTCAGATTCCTTGATAGGCAGGGAGAAGAGATAGATCTCCTTCAGGAACTTGATCTTCATGTCCTTGACCAGGTGGCCCAGCTTGGTGATGGGGATTTACTCCTTGCCCTTGGCCTTCCACAAGGTCCATGGCCTCAGCCCTGGCCCAACCATGGCCACAATTCTGGCCTGAGATGCCAGTGCCAAAGCCACCAGACAGCCATTGTGGCCTCCCATTTAAGGGCCCCAGGGCCCTCCAGGCCCTCCCAGCCCTTCTACAGCACTGGCAGCATCCGCCCTTTGATGTTTTCTTGAAGATGTTAGTTCATTTTTAGAAGGTATAAGAATCAACCGGAGTTTGCCTTATTTTCTATGTTAAAAATTACATATACTTCAAGTAGCCACAATCTCTTTTCACAATTAATAGAGTTGAGTTAGATACTCAAGGTACGGAGGACAAGGTGGGGGTGTAGGCAAGGCTTATTATTAATGAGATAAGAAAATCACTATCAGTTAGTTTCCCAGTAAAGATTTAACAAAACACAAAATTTCAGAATCTTAGGATTAGAAAGACCTTTAACATTTATCTAGTTCAGTTTAACTTCGGCTTTATAGATGAGGAAACTGAGATCCATATAGGAGAAAGAATTTATAAGATACAAGAGAGCTTGGGACTTAATTATGTGACTCCTTATGGCAATAATGGTCCTTGCTAAACTGTGCAACACTGCATAGCAATATATTTTGCATGTCCATAATATAAACTAATATGGTATATTCAAACTATTATAATAGTAGGACAAAGTGTAAACTCACGGCCTTAGATTTACCTTTATTAGAGATAAGCAGCTGTCTAGCATATCTTTTGGGAGAAAATAAGCCCAGCAGTAATGATGCTCTCTTCATCATTGTCTATAAATGCACTAAATTATTTATTAACAAACGTCACAGATGTCAACCAGAATGGAAAACTAATAGCTTATAGTGCTTTAATTTATTTGATTTACACATATTGTCAGAGACAACCTTTATGGAGGAACATATAATCATTAAGCACTTGTCAGAATGGCTAAATGTCACTATAAAATAAACAAGCAATCCAAATCTCTTGGGACAGTTTCGATATGTCACCAGTTCTCCTGGGAAGAGAAGCTTTCGAAAGCACCATATTTGCAAAATGTAGCCAATATGGCAGGTTAATAGAATCAATAGATTTCACTTGTGGAGCTAAGATTAATGGGCTAGGTGAAAATCCAAGCTAGTTATAGGAAATAACAACTGAATTTCAGGAACAACTTAGGTAAGAATGGATTGTTTTAATGAAGGGTCAAAATCCTAGTTAAGGAGATGGCCTAAAAATCCCTTTCTTTCTCTCCTCTCTCCTCTGATTTTCTTCTCCTCCCTCCTATTTCTATTTTCTTTTCTTTTTCTTTGTCTCTGTTTTTTTATAAGAACTCTCAGAATTATCTAATAATTTGTGGTGCTTTAAGCACTCTCTGCTGTCTCTTACTTTTATACATCATACAACCAACCCTGCTAGAGGATCATTAATTTTATAGAAGAAAAATGTTTATTTGTAACCTTTTTTTATCATTTTAACATTTATATCATATTTTAGCCCACTTTAGAGCTTTGTTCAAGGAGGCTCATTGGTTAATTGTCTTTAGTTCTAGGGCTGTTCGTGAATTTTCAGAGATATTGATTCTTAGATGGAACGTCTCAGAGATAAAAGTCTGGAGCATTTGTGTGGATGATGTCTATCTTTATTATGATATAACAATGATGTATTGCTGCTGTGATTCGTACTACAATTAATTGGTTTTTGGTTTAAATGCATGAGGGTTCAATACTTTACATTTTAGTCTCTCCTCTTTGCTTCTTATTATATAACTATGTACAAATAAATTAGCAGATGAGTTAAAAGGGATTCTGCTTCTAGCCATGATGGAGTACCTGGCAGTTATTCCTCTCTTTCCACAAACAACTATGAAATTGGACAAAATATATGAGGCAATGGGTTTTAAACATGGGACAATAGATATGGTAGGACAGTAGTCTTTGAGAGAAGGGAAACATATGAAGTAAATCCCAGGTTTATCTTTTTTTTCTGTATGAGGTAACTTTCCAAACTATGATTCAAGCAATCAAACCTAAGTGAAACCCTGTATCTCACTGAAGATGAAAAGACTAAAATAGTTGAAATTTGGAGGCACCTGGGTGCTCAGTTTAGGTGTCCAATTCTTGATTTCAGCTCAGGTCATGATCTCAGGGTCATGGGATCAAACCCTGCATTGTGCTTCATGCTCAGTACAGTGCCAGTTTGAGAGTCTCTCTCTCCCTCTCCCTTTGCCCCTCCCCCTGCTCATGCTCTCTCTAAACAAATAAATAAATACAATTTTAAAAAAATACCTGAAATTTGTAGAGCATGAAGCTATAGCAAAGAGACTGAGATGGGGGTTGTAAGGAGGACAAAAATCTCAATGGGTGGCTTCTAAATATCTTTGGTCAGTGGCTGGGTTGCCCATGTACATTGTTGGGCTTCATGAGACCTATCAGAGAACTCCCTGTGGGTTCACAATTACGGGATGAGTGGGGATATTAGAGGTTGTGGGTTCTGAGACACATTGAAATTACAATTCAGTCATAGTGAAATAACCTCATTGAGAACCTCAGGCTTTCAGCTGAGACTGAAGAAAGGCCATACTTTAAAAATGAGTCTTTAATTTTAGTAAAAAATGTGTTAGAAAAATGTCCTTAAGACTAAAGATACAGCTGAAACAGACCTGCCATAATGAGGGATAAATCCAAGTATACCAGATTAAGAGGATCCATTAATAATTTATTTCCCTGTCAGAAAATCTAATAACTATTTAAATAAGCCAACATAATCTAAACTCACAGCAACATATTATTTCTGATACCCAGTATATAATATAAAATTAGTAGACATACAAAAAATAAAAAAAATAATAATAATAACTCTCAGGAAAAACATCAGTCAGTAGAAACTGATCCTATCAGGATTCTAAAAGCTATAATTAGCAAATAACTGCAGTACCTTTTATAAATACGTTCAAATATTTAAAAAGAAAAAAGAACATAATGAGCAAACAGATACAGTACATCACATTATAAATGGAAACACTGTAAAATAACCAAATGGAAATTCAAGAACAGTACAGTATCTGAAAACCGACATCTATAATTTATTTAATATAAATTATTGAATGTTTTCCTGCTAAGATCATGACAGTAAAAGGATATTTATGATACCTTCTAGTGTACTGATATTCTAGCCATTCTAATAAGAAAAGTGAAAGAAATACAAATCATAAAGATTGGGAAGGAAGAAGTAAAATTATCCTTTTAACCAGATGTCATGATCATTTACATAGAAAATCCTGAGGAATAGACATTAAAAGCCTACTAGAATAAGTAAAATTTAAGAGGTCAAAGATACAATAGCAATCAATAAAAATGTATTTCTACATTTGAAACAATTAGCATTTAAAATTTAAAAAGTCAATGTCACTTATAACAGCATCTAAAAACATGAAATACATGATAGTCCTAACAAAAGACACACAAGATCTATTCACTGAAACTACAAAAGTTCTGAGGGAACTTTAAAAAGACATAAATGTATTTACATAAATGTAAAAAAGATATAAATGTGTCATGCTCATAGAATGAAAGGCTTAATATTGTTAAAATATAAATTATTCCAAAATGAAATGCTCCACCCAACAAAATTTCAGTGCATTTGTTTAAGAAATTGACAAGTTCATTTTCATTCTAAAATATATATGGAAATTCAAAATGTATATAATTCCTATACTTACTATGAGGATGTAGAAATGTGGACAATAGTACTGACATTAGTATAGATAAATATATCATTGAAAAAAAGAAAAATTGACTTTACATATTTGATCAGTTGATTTCTATTTACTTAAATTGGCATGTTTAATTACATTTAATGTTTTAAAAAATCATAAAAATAATCAGGCAAAATTTAAGAAATTTTAATCTTTTGAATAAACAAAATTTAAGCTTTACAATAAGGCCACTCTCTTATAACTTTCCATTTCCCTCCTTCCAGCATTGTTTTTCAAAATTCAGTTCCTTTTCAAATCTCCAAAGGAAATAAAGCATCGTAAGAAGTATCTAAGTACCTATGTCAAATCCTATCTTATGGAATTTAGATAGATTTTATAAAGTTACTTCTATATGGAAAAATAAAGCAACTCTGATTGTGGCACTACATAGACAATATTTTTAGCCAAGTAGCAACTAGAGATTCAAGTCAAGTCAAAATACTATAAATTCCATCTTTAGGAGAACAAAACTCAGTTTGAGTTACTCTCTGATACAAAATTCCAAAACAAACAAAACGTTTCAGATATGGAATAGTTCTGCATGGAAGGTAGGTTCAGGAATGAGTCTCCAACATGACATCTAAAATGTAATGTCTAGGGGCGCCTGGGTGGCTCAGTGGGTTAAAGCCTCTGCCTTCGGCTCAGGTCATGATCTCAGGGTCCTGGAATCGAGCCCCTCATCAGGCTCTCTGTTCAGCAGGGAGCCTGCTTCCCCCTCTCTCTGCCTGCCTCTCTGCCTACTTGTGATCTCTCTCTCTCTCTGTCAAATAAATAAATAGAATCTTTAAAATAAATAAATAAATAAATAAAAATAAAATAAAATAAAATAAAATGTAATGTCTAGGGGTGCCTGGGTGGCTCAGTTGGTGAAGCGTCTGCTTTTGGCTCAGGTCATGATTCTGGGGTCCTGGGATCAAGTCCTGCATCAGGTTCCTTGCTCATGCACAGCAATGGGCGTGCTTCTCCCTCTGCCTGCCGCTCCCTCTACTTGTGCTTGCTCTCATTCTCTCTCTCTCTGACAAATAAATAAAATCTTTAAATAAATAAATAAATAAAATTTAATGTCTACTCTCCAAAGAAAGTAAGAGAGAGAAAGAGAGAGAGAGCACATGCCAGCATCCCATTGTGATAAGTCCCATTGAACATTTATCACTACCCAATGCCAGATCCAGTCATCCAAAGTGGGCATATTTCCCCCACACTAGCATGTGTCTCATATCTACCACCAGACAGAGTTGGCAGGCGTATTTTTAGGTATTACATGCAGTTCCTGCCTCGGCCAGTGCTAGAACAGCTTACTCTTTCCACTCCACACATAACTTTTTGCTTGAGTGTTGAAATGAGGGAATCCCTGTCTATGATTTGTACCTATTACTTTATTTAAACTTTAAGGGAAATTCTCAGAGTGAATTATTAGAGATCATATATCTTGAGTCAGAAACAGGCCTTCTTCAAGGAAAAACTGAAGGAAAATAATAACTGGAGTTAGAGTTCTCTGACCAAGTACTTTGCCAATTTCAGGACACTAAATGCAGCTGAGATGCTGGTTAATTAAATTCTAACACCTCATGGCCTTTGAGAAAGTGAAGCTCTGCCTGGTGAAGCAATTATAAGAATCAGTCAAGAACAAAATGCAGATCCTGAAATCTGGGCTATATTCAACCTGGGGGTTGAGTGATTTCTTGCAAGTCATCTCCATTCTGCTATGGAGCCCATCCAGGGAGGTTTTATTTTCATCTTGATTATTTTCAGGTCTATAATTTCCCTTTCTCTATTTTTTACAAATTCTATTTATTTGCTGAGATTTTCAATTTTTTTCATTGTTGCAAGGCAATTTTTAACTGATTTTTGAGCCATTTCAATGATGGCTGCTTCAACATCCATATTAGATAATATCAGCCTCTGATTCATCTTGCTGTCAGTGTCTGTTGATTGTCTTCTCTCATTCAAGTTGTGATTTGCTTACTGGAAATGTTGGATATTATACTAGGAGATTCTGGATACATGAGAAATAAAAAATACATATGTCAAAAGTAGCTTGTACATGAAGGCTTATAGGTGCTCTATTCATAATAATCCAAAAATTAAAATTACAAGATGTTTCCTTTCAGGATAAGGATAATCAAACTTGGTATACTCGTGTAATGGAAAAAAACTTAGCAATAAATATAAGTGAATTATAGATACATCCTGCAATATGAATGCATCTCAAAACTATTGCATGGAGTGAAAGAAGGCACAGAAGAGTGCATACTATATGATTCCATTTATATAAAGTTCAAGAACAAAATAAACTAGTATATGGCAATAGAAATCAGAGACGTGGTTGGCTATCGGGAGGAGAGTTGACTAAAGTAGGCACAAAGGATCTTTCTGGAGTGAGGAAAATGTTCTAAATTTTTATAGCTATGCCAGTTGCTTGGGTGTACACATTTGTCAGAACTCACTGATTTATACACCTAATGCATTTCATTGCAGGTACATTTTCCCTCAGTTAAAAACTACAAAAATGAATAAAAATAAACAAATAAGTGATGTACCTGGAAAACAATTTTATTCTTTTTTAAATCTCATGCAAAA
>JAPYYM010001482.1:0-13430 GCA_028534135.1 Potos flavus | reverse complement strand
GATGGATGAATGGGTGGATGGATGGATGGATGGATGAGATGAATAGATGACAAATGATGGATGGATAGATGGATGGATGAGATAAATAGATGATGGATGGATGAATGGATGAATGGATAGATGGATGGATGAGATGAAAAATGATGGATGGATGAATGGATGAATGGATGGATGAATGCAGAGACAGATCAATATGTCAGTTGATCAATAGAGAGATTGAGACAAAGATAGATAGATAGATAGATAGATAGATAGATAGATAGATAGATAGACAGATAATCTGTTGAATGATTTCCAAAATTAAAATTTTAAAATGGTTCCTTATTGGGACGTATGAAATTTTCTGCTTCCTCCTGGCCATTGTTGAGTCATGTCTTCAATTCTTGTACATCTAGTCAAATAAGGCAAAGTGTTTGGCTGTAGGATTAGCTGCATGGAGACCGAGGAGAGAGGTCTTTGGCTCATGCCCTACTGTGGATATTTACAGTCCTTGCTCACCCTCAAGTGCCTCCCACACGGAACTGCAGTCTGGAATGAATGGCCTACACATCTCACACAGCACTTTCTCCCAAAGGCAAGTAAAGCGTGACCGGCTTTGTCTCAAGCAGAACAAACATCGTTTGCTCTCAAAGTCTTCGTATTTTCCTACCAAACCGTGCTCAAGATTAAATTCTACCAGCACACATAGATATGGCGGTTTGCTTCGCAGTTATTTCTCTCCACACTCTGCTCCCTCCGTCCCACCCCTGGCCTTGTCTCCATGAGCCCTTGCCTCCACCCACACCACGTGGTGCCCTCCGCACCTCCCTGGGGGACACTGCTTTCCAACAAGGATTGGGTGACCGTCATAGCCTTCATTTGAACTTGAGGCAGTGTGTTTGTAGCTCCAGGGCGATTTGCATCTATATTCAATTGCTGCTCACTCCACGCCAGAGGAAGATCACAGTTCCCAACTGAGCGCGACCAGCGTTGGTACGGTGCAAGGAAAACCCGTCCCCTGGTCCCACACTGCCCTAGCCACAGCTCCCTGTGTAAAACTATGCAAAAACTACGTAATCACGGAAAGGTTGTATCAGAATATAACCAAGGTCGATTTCTGTCTTTGCCAACACTGAGGTCATGACCTACGATAAGTCATTTCAGCTCCTTAAGCTCCAATGTCTTCTCCAGTCAAGATGGAAACACCTGTCGAATGACCAGTCATGTCCACCCAGAGGGGTTAGGTGACAAACATCCCCCACATGTCAACCTTTAAGCCACCAAAGGTTCATTGCCCTCCTGTCACCCTGTGCCTACGGAACGTCTCCAGGGTTCTTGCTCACTGAACTCACTTCCAGTCCCGCCTATGGGTTTCGTCCGTCTGGATCCCAGCAGACAGGTCAGAATTCACAGCAGGGTCCCCACTCAGCTCTGGGGGGACTCACGCTGTGCGTCCAGAAGCACAGAGCAGGAAATATTCAGTGCTCGGCCAACATGGCACCAGCGGATTCGTTAGAAGCGCCTTGGTGGTCATCCTTTTTATAGTCGTTTCCCCTGCAGAAGAAAGGAGACCAGGACGCACAGAACAGAGCAGCTGAAATGCCAGGCATTGACATTTTCCCCCTCTGTGTTTAGATAATCATTAGTGGCTCTTCGAGCCAACTCCCTTCTTTGAGGACTGGATCACACAGAAGCACCCCTCCAGACCTCATGCTTGTCTTTGGCGTTCGTATGGCTTCTTGATCCAAATTTTAAAACACATAAATGGGGGAAGGCTCTATAAGCACTTCCCCGGGCTTATTTTTACAGGGGTCCTGGTCTTGCAATGGACCAAAAAAAAAAAAAAAAGGTCAACAGATACCCATATGGATCCCCACCCTAGGGAGTTTTGTTTTGTTTTGTTTTGTTTTCAAATACCAGAGTACGGGATTCAAAGTTCCACCTCTTTGTGTATTAACGAAGGGCGTTGGGGTTACAAGGTAGGTATGGGTGCTTACCGCTTCGTTTTGAATGTCCCTGACTCCGCGGATACAGAGAGACTTCTGTGTCCCTTCACTGCTCACACGTATGCAGCACGTGTTTTACCCCCCGGAGTGCTGGGCTCAACAGTGAGCCTTCCATTGGGTCCAGTATCTGCAGGGATCTTGTTGATGGTTGATGGCTTGGGGGAGCCTTTCAGAGCAAAGTAACAAAACTAGCCAGAAAAGGTTTGTTGTTTTTTTTCCCTCTTACCACAAATACTTTTTAAACAAAAGAGTCTGTTCATTTTCTATAAAGTAAGCATGGATGTGGCTTCAGAGATGCGGGATGGTCCATCGGCCGTGAACAGATGTCTAAAAAATCCTACTGCTCAACCATAAGGATGACGAAGGACGTGTCTCTGATTTCCTCCCCTGGGGACCGTCTTGTTCTCCTGGGAGGTTGTGATGTTGGTCCTCCTGAAGAGCCCCTCTTCCTGGACCGCCTTGTCATTAAGCAGTAGCCTCGTCCTTGTGGGTATAATTCGTGTTTTCTGTATTCAGGCGAACAATGCAGTGACTCCGCCTTATGAGCAAAATCCCCTAAGACCCAAAGACGAGCCATTATATGCATTCAAAAATTACCTAAGAATCAGTCCTGGGTATCATTAGGAGCTAAAGCTATGGAACAAACTCGAAGTGATGCATTAGGTTTCTGTAAATATTGGCTTTTGGTCAATCTTTTTTTCAAAAGGCAAGGGGTTAATGGGATATCTTTACAAATGGCATCCGTAATTAAACATGACGGTTAAGAATGCGTTAGGTTGTGGTTAGGGGAAGAAAAAATTGACTTTCTCATAGTTTATTAAATTAAAAAAACCACAAATAAGTAAATACATATTCTCAAAGAGAGTTCCCTTTGGCAGGGAGATTTCCATGTGGTTGCTATTTGCCAACTGAAAAGCCCAGTAGGCTGGAAGAATTTACTGGAAATGGTACTAGAGGACAGATACTCTGCTATGTTCTTTTTTTAGGATTCTTTGGGGGAATCAATTCTTCAAACTCAGCGTTATTGCCAGGTACTTCACAGTAACCGAGAAATTGTTGTTTTTGTAATGTAAGGAGAGCCTGCACTCACAGCGTCCGCCATGTTGTGGACTTAGGCTTACAGCACCGATGTCCTTCTATTGCCCCTATAAGCAAGGATGTTACCCATATGGCTGTGGAGAATATGGGGTCAGCCCTCCTTACATACGCCACCTGACAGCAGGACCCTCCCTCGTTTGCCTGGGGTGCTTTCCTTCTGCCCTTCCTCCTTCCCTGGTTCCCATGAAAATAGTCAATGGAGGGAGAGAGGGTACCGTGTGAATATGGGGTCTTCTCATGGTGTTCTTTTGGGGGGGCATTGCGGACATCTCATTACGGTCCATGTCCTTCTGCTGCACGGGAAGGGTCTCTGTGGTGGGTTCCTATCACAGGCCAAGCTCAAGCATGTCATGGACTCTCAAGTGAATCTCAGCATACAAACCACATTTGCACGCACACTATAGACACGGCATTGGTCTGTCTGAAGTTTCTGAACAGAGGACTCAGTTGGCAAAATGTTAACTCAACTTTTGCTGAAAATGGCCAGTTTTCTCCATGTTCTTAAATTCCAAGGATTCACAAGTGACCATCTGCTTACTTCTGCTTTTCCCCATGGTTTTTAAGTTACGTGCTGCTCGTGGAAGCTTTCTGGGGAGCACGGCGGACACCAGTCTCCTCTCTGGATTCCTTTGTGAGGCTCCCGGAGAGAGAGTTCTTATGTCCAAGACTCCTGATGGGAGATGCATGCTTCCCACTCTCTGATCCTATCTCTGCAAACTTGGCTCCCAAAGCACCATCCCTTCCTTGGTTGGTGTGACTCAACCAGCTCCCATGGATTGCGTGCTAGAAACTGGCGTCCGGCAAAATGTCGGTCCCAGGCAGTGGTCTTGGTGGTATCGATCCAGTCCCTGAAGAGCCGTGGAAACTGGCAATTGATGTGCTCATGTGAATACCAGCTCACCCTGTTTTCTGTGCAGATGGGCCCAACGGAAGCCCGATTAAGTTCTCGGTTTGTTAATCCAAATAGGGTTTCCTTGCGCCCAATCCCAGTGAGGACCCTGACGCAGTACAAGGGAAAGACGTCAGTTTCCCGGTATCGTGGGTGTTGACCCAGACTTCACGGTAGACAGGAGAATAGTCTTTCACAGTAAAGGAATGTCTCTTGACTAAAAATTATGATAGTTTGTGCATCATGGATTTTGGGGGGCATTTGTTTTATGATAATATTGCATTCAATCGAAGATTTTTTGCCCCTTGAAATTTCATGGCTGAAGGGTTGAGCCCACTCGTGTTAATGTAGCCCTGCCTTGGGTATCATGGCTGATTTTAAAGTGTATATATATATATATATATATATATATATATATATATACTTTACATATACAAATATATACATATGTGAACATATATACTTTTGTGTATATATAACTTTATAGAATTATCTATGCATATATGTATGTGTATACATATACATGTGTATGTGTGTGCATATATATATACACATTCTATATGCATATAGATAATTTTGGATATATAGAATTTTATGTGTTTAAAATATAATGTATACGATATGAACCACAGCTTTCTCATTATATCAAAATACATTACATATGTGTATAGATACATATTTATATATAATTTTTAAAAAGTATCATATGCAGATGTGTATATGTACATACATGTATAATTTTGTATGCGCAAAATTCTATACATATATAATACAGTATCTATGCATGTACACGGATATAATTGTAACCAGCTATATGTACACACATATGCATAGGTGTACATCATTTTCATATGTATAAAATTGTATACATGTAAGAAGATATATTTTGAATGAGCGACATACATATACACATATACATGTGTATATATATGAATATTATATGCAAAACATGTACTACACAGATGTCATTGTAACGCATGTAAACATATGTATATATGATTTTTTTTTTTACCAGGTATGGCGGCCAGGCTCAGCTAGGATAAGGTGCTGGAATCAACCACTTCAGTACAAAAGTTCAGCAACGAGTGAATCCAGTAGCCAAGGTACATAATAGTTTAATTATACACACACACACACACGCGCGCACACACACGCACGCGCGCACACACACGCACACACACACACAGTGCTCAGGACCATAAGCCTTTTCCCATAGAGCACGGAGATGGAGTGTGCAGCGAGCCCTGCTTTGTCAGTTAAGACACTAACCTGTTTCATGAGATGCCTGACCTCTCCCCTCGTCTCTGGGGGGGTGGCCTCTAAGCCTGTGCTATGTCGTGCGTGATGGGAGTCTCTTTTGTTGGCCGGGGACGTTGGAGCACTGGATCTTCTAATGCGACTTTGGGGGGTGGGCTGGCTGGGTGGTCATAGCAGACAGTTTTGGGGGGGCTATCCACAGTAGAGGTGGTGGTGTGATGTCAGGTGGGGGCTTCGGGTCATGGAGTGTCAGCTCAGACCTCAGGAGGGGCTGGAGACGGAAGTCCACCATGTGGACGGTTGACCATGGAGCCCCCAGGACAGACAGCGGCCGACCTGAGCTCCCCTGGTTGGCATTGCTTTATGCACGTGGCCACGCACCATTGCCGGGGAGCTCCTACTGTCCTCAGCACCGCGGGCGGGTCCCCGGGAGCTCTGTCTTTGGGACTTTCCCAGACCTGGTCCATGCTCCTCTTCCTGGGGCGGATTTCGACGTGCCTGCCTTGTCCTGTGCCCGCGGTATACACCAAAACCGTGAGTACGACCACTCTCGGAAGCCTGGGGTCCTTCTCGTGAATTACCAAAACCGTGGGTGACCTCGGGAGCCCCCCAAACCTGCAGCTGGTGTCCGAAGGGAGGGGGGTCTGCCAGAAACGGTTCCCTCTAATGAGCAGCTGGCTACCTCTTGCGTCTCTGCTGACTTAGAACCAATGGAGGTTCCTTTCGATCCCGGCCTTCATCACAACAAAATCTGCTCTATTTTTGCTCACGTGTGTATGCGTGTGCGTGTATGAGACAGAGAGACACATGGTTTGGGGCTGTCCGATGAGGTTCTAATAATAACGCTTCAGAATTGCTGGAGTTCAAACCTACGGGCGGAAACCTCCAAGTGCGGGGGCCGTGCTTAAGAGGCCTTTGGTTTTCATATTTCTCTGGTGATTTATCTTCTTTGCTTACTTGCATCCGCACATCTGTTTGCATTTAAATCTAGCGGAAGGAACCTGGGGAGGCTCCAATTTCTTTTTCGTGGAGGGATTGGGAAACGCAGGAAGGCCACCCCCACCCCCTCCCCACACGCTGATCCCAGCTCGTGATAAGGAGCATCTGCTTTTCCCCACACTGGCGACATCCAGCAGGGAGCAGATCTCCTCCCAGACAGAGCGCCATGCCGGCCGGCCTGTCACTTTTAGGAAGACAAGTGACAAACTGCCGTAACCCATTTCTGTAGCGTCTGCCACAAATGGCTTGCAACTGTTAGACCGTG
This sequence comes from Potos flavus, assembly GCA_028534135.1. Lineage (NCBI taxonomy): Eukaryota > Metazoa > Chordata > Mammalia > Carnivora > Procyonidae > Potos > Potos flavus. The sequence goes on along the minus strand of JAPYYM010001482.1, from coordinate 6,937 downwards.
TGGGAACAACGAAGGCTTTTTTACTGAACCGTGACCCATGTCAGGGCGGGCAAGAGGAGACCCGCCTTCTCTCTATGGTGTCGTTGGCTCTGCACTGGGTGGAACTGGAAGTGGGTTACCGAGGTAGGGCTGTAGGTCCGGCTTTCCAAGATCAGTAATAAACAGATATGTGGAAAGGTTGGCAGAAGCAAGAGTTTGGTGGTGACGCTGTGCATAGCACTGTCCTGTGACCAGGCCTGGCCACCACCGTGAGGGCGGGTCCTGTAGATGGGAGTTCCCGTCCCCGATTTCTAGCCGTGGCGCCTCTCAGGCACAGCTGTGCCCACCCGCCATGTTTCTGGAAATGCAGCACGTTGGCAAAAGGAATCTTTCGTGCGTAGAGCTGGGAAAGGAGCCCCCCACCACCTCAATACCGCCATTTTTATGAAACCAGGCAAATACTTCAGAGGCGTGCGGTGAGTGACTCACGAGTTGTGTTTGCGGCACAACGGTAATGTTTCGGAAGAGCCCACGTTGACTCGATATGATCTCTACGCTGTGCAAACACAGCTTGTTTTCCCTATGACTTGGGATCCAAGAGGCAAACGCCGGCTTGCTCCCCAGGAACCAGTTGGGTGAAGCCATACAAATCCAAAGCCCGTGCCTGGAGACGATCTTGGGGGATCCCCAAACCGTGATGATGAGTTTTTCCGTGATCTCGAAACCGTTAGACAAGAGAAAAAATAACAGTCTCTTCTTTGCATTCACGGGGGTGGTGGACACGTTTCCAAGAAAGCATGCATGCACCTTGTGTTTTATTTTGTTCGTTTATTGGCTTGTGAGTTTTCTCTGCAAGAGAGACGTCTTTGGAGGTTCTCAACTTGTAAAAATATATTGTGCCCGGAAAGGCGTCCTTGGGAATGTTTGCAGCTGTATTACTAGTTGACGAGCTAACGCTCATGTGAGATTACTTTTTCTTCAACTTCAAGAGGACAGGAGGTATGTGTTGACCTCTTAGGTCACTGATGTGGCGTTTTGTCGTGCAAAATGAACCGTGCAGCTCTCCATGAAGAAATTGGAAGGAGAAGGATTTTATGTTTCACTGCGCCTGTGAGAAGCTAATGTTGGTTTGGAGTAGATTTGATCAGCCACAAATACAATTGTGTTTATTGCAAGTGGAGGAAATGAGAAGAGTAATGAAGCGCATCTTCCAAAACGACAGCACGGTTTGAAGGAAAACCCAAGTGCGGCTGATTTCCTGAGTCTTACGAGCTTTCACACGACTTCCTCAATGTTTAAATCCGTATCAGGTTATTCGAGGGGCTGGCAAATGATGACCTTCAAGCCACATCACACGTCCTGCCTGTTCTTGCGTGACCATGAGCCAAACATGGTTTCTACCCTCTCAAATGCTTTAGAAAGTTCCGAGGATGGACATCTTGTGACACGACGTTTTATGGGAACGCGGTCATGCTAATTCACTTACGGATCCCCTTCGGTGGCTTTCGGCGATGGCAGAGCTGAGGTCTTGCAGAAGCCCATTTGGTCCACAACACTGAAAATATTTATTATCTGGCCATTTGGAAAGTTTGCTGCTCCCCAGTTTGGAGAGTTAGTTAGGGAAGCCGTGGTTTCGGAATTCTGTGTGCTGGGGAACAGACATGTAGGTAGGATGTCATCCGTATACTCAGGATTCTTGCAAATAACATGAGGAGACAGGACAGGAAAACAGTCGCACATTAGACATCAGAGATCCCGGAAGGGGAAGGGTCACATGGATGCTGGAAAGCCGTAAGGAAGACACGCAACAGGGAGCAGGATCTTTGGGAATTAGTAGGGACAAGACGAGGCTTGGGGAGGAAGGTGCACCAGTATTGCAAGGGATCCTTCTCCAAGGTGGACGAGGTGGCAATGGCCATCCTTCTAGCTGGATGTGTTGCCCGGGGATGTCAAAAGCAATGGCTTTTTGGATGGGACTCAACCTCCCGATCTAGTTCTGTCCCCCTCGCCACGCCGTATCCTTAGCCTCAGAGCATCCACTCATCAACGTCTATCATCATCAGTTGCGCCCACCTGTATGAAAGCATCCAAAGGATGGAACGAAGGAAAGAAATCAGGAAAGAGGGAGGATGGAAAAAAGGAGGGAGGGAAGGAAGGAGGGAAGGAAGGAGCTCAGTGCGCTGAGCTGTGCACTTAAGGTTGGAATGGTACATTCTATGTCCCTGGCATTTTACCAGAATCTTAAAAATTGACAAATAATCCTCATGCTTTGTCATGCAGTCAACACTCATTCTTGGGAGAATCTTTAGGATCTGAATAAAAGCCACCAGCTCGGGTCCTGGAGGAAGGAAGCAATAGGTTAATTTTGTTGGTTTCTCAACCGCTGGGCCACTTGGCCTGTCCCTTGTGTTTGCAGAACATTTGGCTGCTTCATGTGCTTCTGGCAAAACCCCCAAGAACAGCTTGTAAACAGAGCCGAAAGCCGCGTGGGGAAGGGCTGTGTCACGGGAGTGAGGCAGTGGGAGACAAGGGTCAGCCCACAGGGTGCGCCACGTGAAGAAGGCCCGTGAGCTCCGGCCGGTGCCACCGACTGTGCCTCACGAGGAACGTCCCCTTGTTTGGGCAGTTTTGGGGGTGCGGAGCTGGCTGGCACCCTCCCAGGACGATGGGATTTATCCCATTCCAGTTTGATAAGCTGTGAGCTGCTTGCAGAGTGCCTCGATGCGTCCTGCCTTGCACAGAGGGATAGAACCCCATCGGATCGCCGAGGGTCTCTTGGGGCTTCTAATCCACCTGGAAAAATGCGTTCCCAAATGCCAACAGACCTGCAGGTATTTGTAGACAATAAACAGCACGAGCAGGTGAGAGGATGAACACAGATCGACTCATCCTCTGCGGGACGTGGGCGCGGATCCTGCAGGGAAGCCCCTTCTTCGTACCCTGGAGGGGGTTGGGGGCCGCCACTTTCCCCAAAGCCGGAGCAGGCTGGAAGGCGAAGGGAGGATGGGACTGGAGCTTGGACGTTCCCTCATGTGATGGCTGTTGTTGAGATTGCAGACCGTCGGCGCGGGAGCTGAACGTTAGCAGATAGAGGGCGGATGCCCTAAGGAACGACACAGCCGAGACAGAAATTTGTGCGATGCCCAACAAGGCAGAGATGTAGACGGGGGAGGAGAGCAGCCTTCAGAAAGCCAGCGAGGTGCTGTTTCACTCGGGTGGCTGCGCTCGAGGAGGTTTTGGGGGTCACATCGGGAGGGGGTGCTGCTGGCACGGGAAGGGTGGAGACCAGAGATACCGCTCAATGCCCCACGGTGCACAGGGCACCCCACATCAGAGTGGTCCAGCCCCAGGGGCCGATAGTACCGAGGCTGCGAGACTCTGGGTGAGATCCAGCAGATCCCATCCCACCTTCATAAAATGTTTCCAAAAAATAGAGGAAAGACACAACGATTGGAGAAAATACAGAGAAATTATGTGTGCATGAACGCGTGTGTATAATAATGGACCAGTATTTCATGTATACATATAAACAAAATATATAAAATGAATACAATAAGTAAACAATAAACAGTAATATGTATCCAATATATATTTATAAATATGTACATAATTCCTTTGATTACATATATAATATATACTCTATGTATATATGTATGCATATATAATAAAATACACAAATGTTATATATAATGTAAATAAAATATGTATATATAAAAATGTATGAACGTTATATATAATATAAATAAAATATGTGTATATAAAAATGTACGAACGTTATATATAATATAAATAAAATGTATACATATAAAATGTACGAACGTTATATATAATATAACTAAAATATGTGTATATAAAAATGTACGAACGTTATATATAATATAACTAAAATATGTGTGTATAAAAATGTACGAACGTTATATATAATATAACTAAAATATGTGTGTATAAAAATGTACGAACGTTATATATAATATAACTAAAATATGTGTGTATAAAAATGTACGAACGTTATATATAATATAAATAAAATATATACATATAAAATATATGAACGTTATATATAATATAAATAAAATATGTATATATAAAATGTATGAATGTTATAGTAAGCTAAATAAAATGTTTATAGACCATAAAATATGTGTTATACAATATAAATAAAAGCTATGCATATAATAGCATGTATAAATATAATGTATAAATATACCTATGTATTTATTGGCAGAGTAAAAAAAATCCATTTACATTTTCAAATTGGAAAGTGTGATTAATAAAAAAAATAAATACAGAAAAGATGATTACGACAGATTGCCAACAAGTCCATGATTCTTGTGGCTCGACCCACCGGGAGGTGGTTTATATCCCCGTTTCTGAATGAGGGTTGCCTTGTGACTCACTGTGACCATGTAATTCAGAGAAAACAAAGTCATGGAGATTCCAACTCTTATTGCAAGGGGCTTGTGGTTTCCTTTCTAACAGCCTGTAAAGAAGTGCAAGGCAGCCATGTGGTGGGACATAAAGAGCCTTCTGTCCCCATTGCCCCAGCCAAGAGCCAGACAGTCTCCATAAGCAAGAGTCACCAGGAGCTCAGCACAGATGCATGCGTGACCCTGGCTGACCAAATCATCAACGTACACAAGTGGTTCTTCTTCTAAAAAGAAGACATTTTCTTCTAAAAAGAAGAAATTTTAGTGGCCCGAAGCCACTAAAATTTCGGGTAATTTGTTACACAGCCATAACTAGCCGATGCATGGGCACCAATGCAGACCCATATCCTAGAAGAATAAAGAGAAAGTGAAGTTACCCAGGGTGAAACAATGGTCAGACACCATTAAATATGTCACCAGCAATATTGGACACGAAGAGACCATGGAGCAAAGCCCTCCACTTTCCGTGAGGACAGCGTTTTCTTTCCCCTCATAGAATTCCAAACCTGCTCAGACTTGTGAGTCAACGGGAGGGAAGGAGAGAAAGAGGTGGATGTGGAAAGCATCAGCAAGTTGACATAGTAGACCTCCTTTCTGCAAACAAAACAAAACAAAACAAAACAAAATTCGATGTATTCCAGACCAAGAAGGAAGAACCGGTGGGGCCCACGGAGCAGTAGGATTAATCCACAAGGATCACAGTAGACAGGACTTCAACAGCTTCCAGAAAAATGTTTTTTGGAAAGATAGCATATAGTGGGATCCTATGAGTTGGATCCAAAAGATCTTATTGAGGGGATGAAGGATGTTGCTTCTTCAACAAAAAGGAAAATAATTAGAAAAAAACTACTTGCTGTTCCAATTAGGTCTTAATGTGAAGCAAATGAAAATGTGGAAGGACTTGTTTTGTTAATAGCTAATGAAATGTAAGAAACAATCCTCTCAGGAAAAACAAAACAAAGACAATCTCCATTGTTCGAGGCATTCCAAAGGGACAACGACAACAATAAAAACCCACTGTGAATTCATCAGAATCCTTTGAATTAATAATGTTTCAATTAAACTGATTTCCTCACGTTAAGTGTAGTTCTGTTTTCCTCTTAAACTAACTTTCTACGACACAATAATTTTTCTTGGGGAGATTATGCCAAGACTGGTTTAAGCTTTAAATTATTTCTTTTTCATTTTAATTTTTAAAAAGATTTTATTTATTTATTTGAGAGAGAGCACAAGAGCATGAGCAGAGGGCAGGGGCAGGGGGAGGAGCAGGGAGCTGGATGTGGGGCTCCTTCCCAGGACCCTGAGATCATGACCTGAGCCATAGGCGGATGCTTAACCTACCGAACCATCCAGGCGCCCCTTTCATTTAAATTTTAATGCAGTGCTTTTCTGAGTGTTTATCAAATTAGCCTTATAATTGTTTTATTCAAGAAATAACTACATTCTGCTCTCTGAGAAGCTGAGCTCCTAGGACATATTATATGGTTTTATTTTTTTTTTAAGATTTTATTTATTTATTTGACAGAAAGAGATCACAAGTAGGCAGAGAGGCAGGCAAAGAGAGAGGGGGAAGCAGGCTCCCCGCGGAGCAGAGAGCCCGATGCGGGGCTCGATGCCAGGACCCCGAGATCATGACCTGAGCCGAAGGCAGAGGCTTTAACCCACTGAGCCACCCAGGCGCCCCATATTATATGGTTTTAAAAAATTCAGTATCTTCAGATCCTCTTACTTTTTACTTAGCAGCATTGTTTACAAAATATTATCTTCTGGGGTGCCTGGGTGGCTCAGTCAGTTAGGTGTCTGCCTTCAGCTTGGGTCATGAATCCCAGGGTTCTGGGATTGAGCCCCACGTTGGGTTCCCTGCTCAGGGGGGAGCCTGCTTCTCCCTCTCCCTCTGCTGCTCCCCCTGTATGTGCTCTCTCTCTCTGTCAAATAAATAAATAAAATCTTCAAAAAATAATAATAATATCTTCCTTTGTGACATACGATATTCAGTTCAGGTGTCTTTCTTTTCATTAAATGAAATGAACTTGCTTTTAAAGGGAAAACATGAGCTATCACTATCTCTGGCAGATGCAATCAGGGACAATTTTAATATTCTTCTGATACTTTTCAAATTCCTGAATTTTGTCTCTTATTCTATTATGTCCTAATTAGAAAGTAAGAATGACTAACCCCACCAAGGTTTACGTGGTCTTAGAAGGAGTTACTTGTGTTGACCTTCAGGTCAGACTCTAGTTTCCATTTTCCAGAAACTATTGGGTGAGTCTCCATCCTCTCTCCAAACTTTATAAACCAATAAATAAAATCTTTAAAAAGAAAGGGTGGAGGTTGATCTTCTCAGTCTGCATCACTTTTCAAGCAAAAGGGAACTTCTAGAAGCTCCCTGGATGATCTAAACTCATATCTCTACAAAAGTTGTGTTGTACATCTATGCTTAACCCACACAGGATGTGGAAAATGGAACCAGCCATGGCTAGCTTGGTACAACCATCATTTCCCCCAAATCCTTCCTTGGAATATGCAACCTC
>JAPYYM010001481.1:0-13431 GCA_028534135.1 Potos flavus | reverse complement strand
AGGGATGAATTTGGAGGAAATCGGTGGGGTGAAGAACCATGAGAGACTGTGAACTCAGAACAAGGGACTGAGGGTTTTGGAGGGGAGGGGGTGGGGGGATGGGCGAGCCTGGTGGTGGGTATTGAGGAGGGCACGTATTGCATGGAGCAATGGGTGTGGTACTTAAACAATGAATCTTGTAACACTGAAAAAATAAAATAAAAGTATTTGGAAAGAAAAAAAAAGAATTCAACATTAAAAAAAAGTTGTAATGGCTTTTCATAGATGGATTTTATGAGATTGAGGAATGTTCCTTCTATCCCTATACTTTGGAGAGTTTTAATCAGGAAGGGATGCTGAATTTTGTCAGATGCTTTTTCTGCATCAATTGAGAGGACCATGTGGTTCTTCTCTCTTCTCTTATTGATTTGTTCTATCCCATTGATTGATTTGCGAATGTTGAACCACTCTTGCATCCCAGGGATAAATCCCACCTGGTCATGATGAATAATCTTTTTAATGTGCTGTTGGATCCTATTAGATAGGATCTTGTTGAGAATCTTGGCATCTCAGAGCAACGGACTGAGGGTTTTAGAGGGGAGGGGAGTGGCGGGATGGGCGAGCCTGTTGGTGGGTATTGAGGAGGGCATGTATTGCATGGAGCACTGGTGTGGTAGATAAACAATGAATCTTGTAACACTGAGAAAATAAAATAAAAGTATTTGGTCAATAAAAAAAATAAAAATAAAAAAATAAAAAATTGTAACAGAAAATTTTAGTTTTTACGTAAATTTTTCTCTACAGAATTTTAAAAAGTAAGCTTTTAAACAGACCATTCTTTTTTCACCTTCAATGTCAGTAAGTTATTAAGCAAAATTTTTTACCTAGGTACATTTTCCAACTTAATATAATACCTAATGAATTAAAATTTTAAATAAAATATAGCTTTGATTTAAAGTAATTTGTGATTTGTTTATTTGCTTACAATTATGTCCATACAGTAAAGATTCTAAATCATACTAAAAATATGATTCTGGCTAACCATAAAAAAAAAGTCTTATCCTGGTATATCCTTCCCTCTTAGGACCACTTTTGGTGCATCCCCTTGGTTTTGGACCTTTTTTTTTCATTTTCATTTTTTCCATTTTTTAAAAAAATTTCTTCTTTGATTTCCTGGTTGACTCATTCATTGTTTGTTAGCATTTTGTTAATCTCTTTGCATTTGTGATCTTTCCTGATTTTGTTTTGTGATTTAATTCTAGTTTGATAGCATTGTGATCAGAAAAGTTGCATGATATGACTTTAATCCTTTTGTATTTGTTGAGGCCTCTTCTGTAACCTAATATGTGATTTATTCTGGAGAATGTTCCATATGCTCTTGAAAATATATTTATTCAGCTGTTTTCGTATAGATTTTTCTGAATGTATCTTTTGAGTCCATCTGGTCCCATGTGTCATTAACAGCCATTGTTTCCTTTTTAATTTTCTGTTTAAATGATCTGTCCATTGATTTAAGTCCATGTTAAATTCCCCTACTGTTTTTGTATTTTTATCATTTTCTTTTATGTTTGTTATAAATTGTTTTTTATATTTGGGTGTCCTATATTGGGTGCATATTTAAAATTGTTTGATTTTCCTGTTGGGTTGTTCCTTTCATGATTATATAGTGCCCTTCTTTGTCTCTTGTTACAGTCTTTGATTGAATGTCTATTTTTTTCTGAAATAAGCATTGCTACTTGGCTTTCTTTTGACATCCATTTGAGTGATAAATACTTCTTCATTCCCTCACCTTCACTCTGCAGTTGTGTTTAGGTCTAAAATGAGTCTCTATTCATCTCAGGAGAGAGGAAAGATGGCAGAAATTTAGGGGTCCTCATTTCATCTGGTCCTTTGAATTTATCTAAATAGCTATCAGATCATTCTGAACACCTATGAATTAAACCTGAGATGTAAGAAAAGAATTGCTGGAATTCTACAAATAGAAAGGAGACCACTTTTTGCAAGCTAGGATGTGCAGAGAAGTGAATCTGATGGGGTATATAGGAAGATAATTGGCAGGGGAGGGAGCCTCTGTACGCTGGTTAAGGGAAAGTGATATAGCCGTGGAGCACAAAATCTGAACATTTAGAAATCTGTTCCAGTGAGAGAAGTCCAAGGCTGAAAGGTGATGAGGTGGTAAAGCAGGGCAGAATCCTAGGTGGGACAGTGTGGTCTCAGGATCCTTGGAGGTACATAGAGAACAGGGGTGTCTGAGGCAGCAGAGTTCCCAACCATTTGAGCAGGGAAACAAGTTAGGGTCAGCAAGCCCAGGATGGGACTCTCAACTCAGTTTGCCATAATCTGTTCAGTCAGTGGATAGGTCACTGTGTGAAAGCCCTGCAAAGGGCAGACAAGCAGTGACCCTCCACCTCCCCCCAGGAGGGGCAGCACAGGAATGCACACAACTAGGTGACCACTGTCAGGGTGGGGATCTTGAAAAACACAGAAACACAGGGACCCTCTGTCTTCCCCCTGGGAGGGTATGAGCAGGCTTGCACAGCAGGTGACAGTAGAATTTTGCACAAATAAAAGTGAAGACCAAGGGTTTACTGAAGAGAGGGGACCCTGATCTTTCAGCTCTAGGGCTGGAGGTTAGTGTGCAGCCATTTTTATTTTCATCCTGTAAAGAGGTCCAGAAAGCCATCATGGAACAAAAGCCACATAGAGCAACCAGAAGTAGTTTACATTGAGATGGCCCCCTGCCAAGGGGCAGTACAACACAGCCCAGGCAAAAGCAACTGAAAATCAGCACAGCAGTTCCCTTCCCCAGGAAACCAGCTGGAAGAATAGCTGGAAGAATAGGTGAACACCAAAAAAAAAAAAAAAAAAAAAAAAAAAAGAATAGGTGAACACCAAGTTTACAAGCACACAGGACTGCAAAACTCCGGCACCAGGGGAAAATAGTATACAGAATTTAAGGTTGTTTTTTTCTCATGATTCCTTTATCTTTCAGTTTAAACTTTTCCTTTCCTTTTTTTTTTTTTGTTCTTCAACTAGTTTCTTACTTTATAAACTCTTTGTTTTTAAGTTTTGTTTAAATTTTCATTTTTTTCCAATTACATTTTCTAGATATGTTGTTTATTTTTGGCTTCCTTTCACTGAATTCAACTTTATTTTTGTATATATATAACTTTCGCTTTCTTTACAATTTTGAGATTTAGTGTCTTCTAACAAACAGACCAAAATACACCCAGGACCAAGTAGATCACCTGTTTTGACCACCTGGGAGATTATATACTCTCTCCCCTTCCCTTCACCCCCCTTTTTTCATTTCTTTTTGGTTTTTGACCTCTTCATATTTGTCTAGTGTGTATTCTGCTTGGGTTGTGGTTGACATTTTTTACTTTTCTCTCACATTCATCCTTTCTTCTCTGGGAAAAATGACTAAAAGTAGAAAGTCAAGCAAAAGAAAGAAGCAGAGGTAATAATCCATGCCAGAGATCTAATCGAAATGGATACAAGTAAAATGTCAGACCTGGAATTCAGGATATGGATTATAAAGTTACTAGCCGGCTTGAAAAAAACATAAAAAAACACTAAAGAATCTCTTAGTGCTGAAAGAAAATCTAATGAGGCCAAAATTAAAAATTCATTAACTGAGATGAAGTCTAAATTGGATGCTCTAAACAGCTACAGTTAAGGAAACAGAAGAAAGGGTCAGTGACATAGAAGACAAATTAATATAAAGGACGGAAGCTGAGGAAAAGAAAGAAAAACAACAAATGGACCATGAGGGGAAGCTTCAAGAAATCAGCGATACCAAAAAGTGAAATAATATTAGAATTATTGACGTGCCTGAGGAAAAAGAAAGAGAGACTGGGACAGAAGGTATATTTGAGCAAATCATAGGTGAGAACTTCCCTAATCTGGGGAAGGAAAGAGGCATACAAGTCCAAGAGGTAGATAGTGCTCCTCTCAAAATCAATAAAAATAGATAAAAACCCTGACATATAATAGTGAAGCTTGCAAATTTCAGAGATAAGCAGAAAATCCTGAATGTAGCTCAAGAAAAGAGGTTGTTAGCATAAGGGGGTAGAAATGTCAGGCTGCCATCAGACCTATGCACTGAGAACTGGCAGGCCAGAAAGGGCTGGCGAGATATATTCAGGGTACTAAATGAGAAAAACATGTAGTGTAGCCAAGAATACTTTATCCAGCAAAGCAGTCATTCTAAATGGAAGGAGAGATAAAGAGCTTGCAGGACAAACAGAAACTAAAAGAATTTGTAACCACTAAACCAGCCCTGCAAGAAATATTAAAGGGGATCCTGCAAGCAAAGAGAGAGCCCAAAAGTAACATAGACCAAAAAAAAAACCAGAGACAATTTACAGAAACAGGGACTTTTCAGGCAATACAGTGGCACTAAATTCATATCTTTCAATAGTTCCTGAGAATATAAGTGGACTAAATGCTCCAAAAGACAAAGGATATCAGATTGATTAAGAAAGCAAGACCCATACATATGCTGTCTACAAGAAACACATTTTATTTATTTATTTATTTTTAAAGATTTAATTTATTTATTTGACAGAAAGGAGACAGCAAGAGAGGGAATACAAGCAGGGGGAGTGGGAGAAGGAGAAGCAGGCTTCCTGCCCAGCAGGGAGCCCGATGCGGGGCTTGATCCCAGGACCCTGGGATCATGACCTGAGCCGAAGGCAGACGCTTAATGACTGAGCCACCCAGGTGCCCCAAGAAACACATTTTAGACCTAAAGGGACCTTGAGATTGAAAGTGAGAGAGTGAAGAATCATCTCTCATGCTAATGGACCTCAAAAGAAAGCTGGAGTAGCAATCCTCATATCAGACAAATAAGATTTTAAACCAAAGACTGTAGCAACAGATGAAGAGGGACACTATATCATACCTAAAGGGTCTATCCAAAAAGAAGAACTTTTTATTATTATAGTAATATTAATATTATTATAATATTATAATATATTATATATTATATTATATATAATTATATATTATGTATCTATTAATTTATTAATTTATTAGTTTTTATATTAAAAATTTATATTTAAAAATAAATTAATTTATTAATTATATATAATATATATTATATAATATTAATAATAAATATTAATTCTAAATATTTAAGCTCCTAACATGGAAGCAGCCAATTACATAAATCAATTAATAACCAAATTAAAGAAACACACTGACAATAATACAATAATAAAAGAGACTTCAACACCATACTCACAGCAATTGACAGATCATCTAAGCAGAAGATAAGCAAGGAAACAAGGGCTTTGAATGACACTCTGGACCATATTGACTTCACAGATATATACAGAGCATCCCATCCTAAAGCAACAGAATACACATTCTTCTCAAGTGCACTTGGAACATTCTCTAGAATAGATCACATACTGGGCCACAAATCAGGTCTCAACTGGTATGAAAAGATTGGGATTATTTCCTGCTTATTCTCAGACCACAATGCTTTGAAACTTGAACTCAATCCCAGTGGAAATTTGGAAGAAACTGAAACACTTTGGGGCTAAAAAGCATCTTACTAAAGAATAAATGGATAAACCAGGAAATTAAAGGAGAATTTTTAAAAAACCATGGAAACAAATGAAAATGAAAACACAACTGTTCACCACCTGTGGGATACAGCAAAGGCCGTTCTTAGAGGGATGTACATAGCAATACAAGCCTTTCTCAAAAAATTAGAAAAGTCTCAAATACACAAGCTAATCTTACACCTAAAGGAGCTGTGGAGAGAATAGCGAATAAAGCTTAAACTGAGCAGGGGAAGAGAAATTATAATGATTAGAGCAGAAATCAATTTAAAAAACCCCAGAAACCAGAAGAACAGTAGAAGAGATCAATGAAGCTAGAAGCTGGTTCTTTGCAAGAATTAATAAGATTGATAAACCCCTAGCCAGACTTCAAAAGAAAAGAGAAAGCATGCAAATCAATAAAATTATGAATAAAAGAGGAGAAATCATGACCAATAACAATGAAATGGAAACAATTTTAAGAACATATTATGAGCAACAATGTGCCAACAGATTAGGAAATCTTGAAATCGATGCATTCCTGAAAACTTATGAACTACAAAAACTGAAACAGGAAGAAATAGAAAACCTGAACAGATCCATAACCACCAAGGAAATTGAAGCAGTAATCAAAAGTCTCTCAGCAAACAAGAGTCCAGGACTGTACGGCTTCCCAGGGAAATTCTGAAACATTTGAGAAGGAAATAATATCTACTCTTTTGAAGGTGGTTCAAAAAACAAAAATGGAGGAAAACATCCAACTTTTTTATGGGGCCAGCATTTTCTTCATTGCAAAGCCAGAGAAAGACCCCTTTGAAAAAGAGAATTACAGACCAATATCCCTGAGGAACATGGGTGCCAAAATACTCATCAAGATACTAGCCAATAAGATCCAACATTACATTAAAAGCATTATTCACCATGACAAAGGGTGGTAAAGTTGGTTCAACATTCCCAAATCAATCAAGTTGATACATCACATTACTAAAAGAATGGACAAGAACCGTATGATCCTCTCAATTCATGCAGAAAAATCATGTGACAAAATACAGCATCCTTCCTTAATTAAAACTCTCCACAGTGTTGGGGTGGAGGTAACATTCCTCAATATCATAAAAGCCATCTAGGAAAAGCCCACAGAGAATATCATTCCCAATGGGGAAAACACTGAGAGCTTTTCCCCTAAGGTCAGGAACATAACAGGGATGCCCACTCTCATCACTACAGCTCAACATAGTACTAGAAGTCCTAGCCTCAGCAATCAGAAAACAAAAAGTAATAAAGTGCATTCAAATTGGCACAGAAGTCAATCTCTCACTCTTTGCAGATGACATGATACTTTATGTGGAAAATCTAAAAGACTCCACCCCAAAATTGCTAGGACTTACACAGGAATTCAGCAACATGGCAGGATACAAAATCATTGCACAGAAATCTGTTGCATTTCTTTTTTTTTTTAAGATTTTATTTATTTATTTGAGAGAGAGAAAGAGATCACAAGTAGGCAGAGAGGCAGGCAGAGAGAGAGGGGGAAGCAGGTTCCCTGCTGAGCAGAGACCACAATGCGGGGCTCGATCCCAGGACTCCGAGGTCATGACCTGAGCCGAAGGCAGAGGCTTAACCCACTGAGCCACTCCCGTGCTCCAATCTGTTGCATTTGTATATACTAATAATGAGGCAGAAGAAAGAGAAATCAAGGAATTGATCCCATTTAGAATTGCACCAAAAATCCTAAGATACTAGGAATTAATTTAACCAAAGAAGTAAAGGATCTGTACTCTAAAAAGTACAGAACACTTATGAAAGAAATTAAGGAATACAGAAAGAAATGGGAAAACATTCCATGTTTTGGATTAGAAGAATAAACATTGTTAAAATGTCTATGCTACCCAGAGCAATCTACACATTCAATGCAATCCTTATCAAAACACTTTCAACATTTTTCACAGAGCTAGGTTAGATAATCCTAAAATTTGTATGGAACCAGAAAAGACTAAATAACCAGGAGAATGTTGGAAAAGAATATCAAAGCTGGTGGCATCACAATCCCAGACCTCAGTTTATATTATAAAGCTGTAACCATTAAGATAGTATGGTACTGAAACAAAAACAGACACATAGACCAATGGAACAGCATAAAGAACCCAGAAATGGATGCTCAATCCTATGGTCAACTAATCTTCGGCAAAGCAGGAAAGAATATCCAATGGAAAAACAACATTCTCTTCAACAAATATTTGATATTGGACAGCCACATGTAAAAGTATGAAACTGGACCTATTTCTTATACCGTACACAAAGATGAACTCAAAATGGATGGAAGACCTAAATGTGATACAGGAATGGATGAAAATCCTAGAGGAGAACATAGGCAGCAACCTCTTTGACCTTAGCCATAGAACTTCTTGTTATACATTTCTCCAAAGGTAAGGGGGAAAAAGGCAAAAATGAACTACTGGGACTTCATCAAGATAAAAAGTTTATGTACAGCAAAGGAAACAGTAAACAAAACTAAAAGTCAACCAATGGAATGGGAGAAGATATTTGCAAATGACATATCAGATAAAGGGCTAGTATCCAAGATCTATAAAGAACTTATCAAACTCAGCACCCAAAAAACAAATAATCCAGTCAAGAAATGGACAGAAGACATGAATAGACATTTCTCCAAAGAAGATGTAAAAATTGCCAACAGACACATGAAAAACATTACTTGGCATCAGGGAAGTACAATTCAAAACCACAATGAGATATCACCTCACTCCAATTAGAATGACTAAAATTAACAAGACAGGAAACAAAAAACGTTGGTGAGGATGAGGAGAAATGGGAATACTCTTACACTGTTGGTCAGAGTGCAAACTTGTCAAGCCACTCTGGAAAAAAGTATGGAGGTTCCTCAAGAAGTTAAAAATATGATCCTGTATGATCCTATGATCCAACAATTGCACTATTAGGTATTTACCCAAAAGATACAAATGTAGTGACTCCAAGGGCCACCTGCACCCAATGTTCATAGCAGTAATGTCCACTATAGCCAAACTGTGGAATGAGTCAAGATGTCCATCAACAGATGAATGGATACAGAAGATGTGGTATATATATATGCAATGAAATATTACACAGCCATCAGGAAGGATGAATACTTACCATTTACATCAATGTGGATGGAACTGGAGGGTAATATGCTGAGCAAAATAAGTCAATCAGAGAAAGACAATTATCATATGGTTTCACTTTTATGTGGAATATAAGAAATAGCACAGTGTATCATAGGGGAAGGGTGGAAAAACTGAATGGGAAGTCATCTGAGAGGGAGAAAAAGCATGAGAACTCTTAACTATAGGAAACAAACAGAAGGTTGCTGGATGGGAGGTGGGTTGGGGATGGCATAATTGGTTGATGGGCATTAAGGAGGGTACATGATGTGATGAGCACTGGGTATTCTACATAAATGATAATTTATTGAACAGTACATCTGAAACTATCTGTACTATCAGTTGGCTAATTGAATTTAAATAAAAATAAATAAAGAAAGAAAATGAGTTGGGGCGCTTGGGTGGCTCAGTGGGTTAAAGCCTCTGCCTTCAGCTCGGATCATGATCTTAGGGTCCTGGGATCAAGCCCCGCATCAGGCTCTCTGCTCAGCGGGGAGCCTGCTTCCCCCTCTCTCTCTGCCTGCCTCTCTGCTTACTTGTGATCTCTCTCTCTCTCTGTCAAATAAATAAATAAAATCTTTAAAAAA
The DNA here is from genome assembly GCA_028534135.1 of Potos flavus. NCBI lineage: Eukaryota > Metazoa > Chordata > Mammalia > Carnivora > Procyonidae > Potos > Potos flavus. The sequence continues at coordinate 4,155 of JAPYYM010001481.1, read as the reverse complement.
AAATAAAAGAGGGGCACCTGGGTGGCTCAGTGGGTTTAAGCCTCTGCCTTTGGCTCAGGTCATGGTCTCGGGGTCCTGGGATCAAGCCCCGCATCGGGCTCTCCGCTCAGCGGGGAGCCGGCTTCTCCCTTTCTCTCTGCCTGCCTCTCTGCCTACTTGTGATCTCTCTCTCTCTGTCAAATAAATAAATAAAATCTTAAAAAAAATAAAAAATAAAAGAAAAAAAGAAAATGAGTCTTTCTCATTTCTCATTTCTCATCTATATGGCAGCATATAGATAGGTGTTTTTTTTTTTTTCTTTAAATCAAATGTGACACCCTATGTCTTTTGATTGAAGTGTTTAGTCCATTTACATCCAAAGTGATTATTTATAGATACATATTTATTGCCATTTTGTTACTTGTTTTCTCATTGTTTCTGTAAATTCTCTGATCCTATCTTGTCTTTGTCAGTTTGGATTCTCTTTTTGTCTGTTTGTTTGTTTTAAGATTTTATTTATTGAGAGAGAGAGAGAGAGAGATTGAGCACAGTAGCTGGGGGGAGGGTCAGAGGGAGAGAAAGAAGCAGACTCCCCGCTTAGCAGGGAGCCTGATGTAGAACTCAATCCCAGGACCCTGGGATCATGATCTGAGCCAAAGGCAGACCCTTAACTGACTGAGTCACTCAGGCACCCTGAACTCTCTTTTCACTCAAAGATTACTCTTCAATATTTCTTGCAGTGCTGGTTTATTGCTCATGACCTCATTTAGTTTTTTTCTTTGTCAAGGAATTTCTTTATGTCTCCTACTTTCCTGAGTGATAGTGTTGCTGCAGAGAGTATTCTTGCCACAGATTTTTCCCATGTAGCATTTTGATAAATCATGCCACTGGCTTCTGGCTTGCTAAATTTCTGTTAAGAAACTTTCAACTAGCCTCATGTGGTAAGGACTTCCTTTTAAGTTAAGAACTTCTTTTGCATTGCTCTTTTAAAGATTTTTTTATAGCTATGTTTTACAATTTTAATTACAATATATCTTGATGTTGACCAGCTTTTGTTGATTTTGATAGGAGTTCTCTGTGCCTCCTGGATCTAGATGTCTGTTTCTTTCCCAAAATTAGGGATGTTTTCAGCTATTATTTCCTGAAATAAATTTTCTTCTCCTTTTTTCCTCTTCGTATTCTGGGGTTCCTATAATCTGACTGTTACTACATTTAATGGAGTTACTGAGTTCTCTCAGTCTGTTCTCATGTTCCATGATTATTTCTCTTTTGTGTTCAGCTTCCTTATTTTCCATTATTTTGTCTTCTTTATTACTATTTCATTCATCTGTTTCTTCCAGCCCTTTTTTCCTTCCATTAGGCCTTTTTCCAATCTCATTTATTGCATTCTTCATCTCTGACTCATTATTTTTTAACTCCTTTAAGGACTCTGTGGTAAGGGTCTCCCCAATGTCTTCTCTTTTCTTGACCCCTGTGTGTATCCTTATGATTTTTGCTGTAAATTCTCCATCAGGCATGTTACTTATATCTGTTTCACTTAGATATCTGGCCTGGCCTTATCTTATTCTTTCATTTGGGATAAATTCCTCCATTTTCACATTTTTTTTCTAAGTCTCTGTCTTCTCTGTGCTAGTTAAACCAGTTATATTTTCTGCTACTGTGAGTAATGGCTTAATGAAGAAGAGGTCATGTAGAGTCCAGGGCCTTATGCTGTGGGAACTGTCATCTGGTGTGTGCCACGTGCAGTTGGCTGCTGTGTTTTGTCTGCACTATCCTTCCATGTAGTTATCTTCAGAGCACCCCCCCTTGCCTGCTCTGTGCTGTGTTTGTTCCCTGGTCTGAATGTGGCTAGTCATAAGTAGGTGTGCTTTACTCTGCTTATGAAATGAGGCCTGACATGACCTCCACCAGAATGGAGGCCCTGCAGACCTCTCTGGTCAGGGTATGATATATGGGAAGGGATTTGTGCTGGTTTTCTGGTGTAAGGGCCTGTTACATTGTGATTAAGGTGAGGCAGAGTGAGAAGGGAAGTCCCACTAGAGCACAGGGGTGTGGGGCATAGTGTATGCAAGTTAGGCAGCCAATGGGTACTGCCCTGCATCCTGCATGTGGTGCTATGTTTGTGATGATGGATGGGGGAATAAAATGTTATCAGCTATCTCCTTTATTCCTGGAGAGATGTTTCAGAGAATGCTGACTCTCACATATGCAGTGTACGAAGAGCAAATATTCTCCTCACTTTGTGCCCTAGGCACTCTTCATATTGCTGTTTCCATTCTGTCTGCCATCAGCTTGCAAGAACTCATAAAATTCAGCTGCTCTCATTTTCAAAGCCAATGGATTTAAGGAAATGTTTTATGCATTCTCCTTTGTGCTCCTCTCTCCTTCACCATTCTCCATAACCATAGCTCCCTTTCTTTCACAAAACCTGTGATCCATTTCTTCCCTAAACCACATCTCTACACTTCCTTCCTACTTTGATGTGGCCTGCTCTCTCCCTTTATTGTAGTTTTTCTGTCAGTCTTCAGGTTGATTTCTGGGGTATTCAGGATGAATTGATAGTAATCTAATTGTACTTGTTGGACAAAGTGAGCCTGGCATCCTCCTAATCTGTTGCCATCTTCCTACTCCTCAGTAAGCATTTTCTTAATACCCATTCATACTTTCACCCATCCTCCCACCCATCTTTCCTCTGGTAGCCATCAGTTAGTTCTCTATACTTAACTGTGTTGCTTGGTTTTTCTCCCTTTCTTTTTTTCCCCCATTTGCTCATTTGTTTTGTTTATTAAATTCAACATATGAGTGAAATCATATGGTATTTGTTTTTCTCTAAACTGACTTATTTTGCTAACCACAGTACATTCTAGCTTCATCTATGTCGCTCCAAATGGAAAAATTTCATTCTTTTTGATGACTGAGTAATTTTCCATTGTGTACATATACATCACGGTTTTATCCATTCATCTCACAATGGATATTTGAGCTCTTTCCATAGTTTGCTTATTGTTGATAATGCTTCTATAAACATTAGGGTGCATGTGTCCCTTCGAATGTGTATTTTTGTATCCTTTGGGTAAGTGCCTAATAATGCAATTTCTCAGTCACAGGGTAGATCTATTTTTAACTTTTTCAGGAAACTCCATACTGTTTTCCAGAATGGCTGCACCAGTTTGGATTACACCAAGAGTGTAAGAGGGTGCCCCTTTGTCCCTGTCTTTGCTAACATCTGTTTTTTCCTGTGTTGTTCATTTTAGTCATTCTGACAGGTATGAGGTCATATCTCATTGGGTTCTCGATTTGTATTTCCCTGATGATGAGAGATGTTGAGCATCTTTTCATGTGTCCATTAGCCATTTGTATGTCTTCTTTGGAAAAGAGTCTATTCATGTCCTCTGCCCATTTCTTAACAGGTTATTTTATTTTGGGGTATTGAACTTGATAAGTTCCTTATAGATTTTGGATACTAACCCTTTAACAGATATGTCATTTTTAAATATGTTCTCCCATTCTGGAGGCTGCCTTTTAGTTTCATTGTTTCTTTCCTTTGCCATGTAAGAGATTTTTATCTTGATGAAATTCCAATAGTTCATTTTCCCTTTTGTTTGTTTTGGCTCTGGCAACATGTCTAGTATGAAGTTGCTATAGCTGAGGCCAAAGAGGCTGTTGCTTGTGTTCTCCTCTAGGAATTTGATGATTTCCTCTCTTACATTTAGGTCTTTCATCCATTTTGAATTTATTTTTGTGTATGGTGTAAGAACGCAGTCCATTTTTATTCTTCTACATGTGGCTGTCATTTTTTACAACACCATTTGTTGAAGAGATGATCTTCTTCCCATTGGATATTCTTTCCTGTGTTTTTGACTATTAGTTGACCAGAGTTGTGGGTCTATTTTTGGTTTTTCTATTCTGTTCCATGGGTCTATGTGTCTGTTTGGGGGGAAGTGCCATACTGTCCTGATGATTACAGCTTTGGAATATAGCTTGAAATCTGTAATTGTGATGCCTCCAGCTTTTCTTCTCTTTTTTTTTTTTTCCCAGATTTATTTATTTATTTTTTTCCCCCAAATACTTTTATTTTTTCAGTGTTACAAGATTCATTGTTTATGTACCACACCCAGTGCTCCATGCAATAAGTGCCCTCCTCAATACCCACCACCAGGCTTGCCCATCCCCCCA
>JAPYYM010001480.1:0-13432 GCA_028534135.1 Potos flavus | reverse complement strand
TCCAGCAGGATCTTGTACTCCTGGTTCTGCTGCTCCATCTCGCAGCGGAGCTGGGCCAGCTGCTCCTCCACACTGCCGATCAGCCCCTGGATCTGGGCCAGCTGCACGCAGTAGCGGTTCTCCGTCTCAGCCAGGCTGCCCTCCAGGGATGCTTTCTGCAAGAAGGCAGGAGGATCAGGGGTCAGCGAGAGTGGTCAGTGCCCCCTCCAGGGTCCCAGGTGCACCCCCGGCCTGGCCGCCCCCCTACCATGCTGAGCTGGGACTGCAGCTCGATCTCCAAGGCCTGCACGGTGCGCCGGAGCTCGGAGATCTCACTCTTGCCGCTCTGCAGCAGCTCGCTGTTGGTGGCCACCTCGCGGTTCAGCTCCTCTGTCTGCAGACAGGACCCAGGACAGTGCGGCGTTAGCTTGGGAGCCCTTCTCCAAGTCAGACGACCCCCGCAGCCTCCATACGCTCAGCCCAGCGCCCATTCCGTGCCCAGACAGGCACCTGGGGCTCTCCTCACTCCCCATGACCCCCCAGGACGTGGTCACCTTCCCGAGCTCCCCCGGGTCTCTCAAGCCTCCTCCCAAACTTGACCGTGGGAGCGGCGCCTTCTCACCAGCGTCCCACTTCCCAAAGCCCAGAAACCTTTGAAATGATGTGAAGTTTTATCTTTCGTCCCTCCAAGTAGAAGGCACTAGAATGGGCAACTTGAGGACCAGCCAGAATATCAACCAGTCCCTTGGTGCCAGTTCCTGACCTCTTAGAGAGGTGGAAGCTCTTGGGGTCTTTATCCTCTGGCTTTATTCCTGGGGGGGGACTCTCCGCCCACCCCCAGATCCAGCTTTGGCCAAGCTCCTGGCCTTTTGATGCAATGGGTGACCCTGTGAGGTCCATGTGGCTCACTGAGGATAGGGCACCCCAAGATGCCAGGTACTAGGCATCAGTTGGGACTCAGTCCTTGCCCCCCATCCCCTGGGAGAGGCCTCTGGCCTGCAGCAGCCCGCACCTTGCTGAAGAACCAGTCCTCAGCGTCCTTGCGGTTCTTCTCCGCCATCTTCTCGTACTGGTCGCGCATCTCGTTCAGGATGCGGCTCAGGTCCACGCCGGGGGCAGCGTCCATCTCCACGTTGATCTCACCACCCACCTGGCCTCGGAGGGCATTCATCTCCTGCGGGGGCGGGGGTTGTGGGCGTGGGCATTCGGGCCTGTGCTGATCTCTTACTTCCAACCCTTCCCAGGCAAGCTCTCCAGACCCCTCCCCAAGGAGCCCTCCTTCGCTCTGCCTATCCTCTACCCTCTGCCCCTCCTGTTGACTCTCGTTCATCTGCTCTGTATGGGCTCTGCCTCCACCATCAGACTGGGGATTCCCTGCAGACAGGTTCTCTGTCTCCCCCATTAGACTGAGGGCTCTCCAAAGAAAAAATCTAATTCTTAGGTCTGTACCCCTAAAATATCCCCTCTAATTCCCAAACTTCCACATAGGGTCCAGGTTCAAAGATTTGGGCTGAAACAGAGATCCCCTCACCCACCCCTTGTCCTCATGAGGAAGGCCAGGATGGGCAGAAGAGGCCCCTGTGGACTCTGGGAGGGTCCCCAGATGCAGGGCAGAGGGGTGGTACATGGAGGAGGCTACCCTGCATGGGGACCAGGGCTCCGCAGACAGGACAGCCCTGTAAGGCGACCAACCCTGGAGCACCTGCTCCAAGCTCTTCCCCTGGTCTCAGCCTCGGCGCAGCCCTGGGGCTCTGCCGCCCCCTCTGCAGCCTCGATGACCTGCTGCCCCACCCCCTCACCTCCTCGTGGTTCTTCTTCAGGTAGGCCAGTTCCTCCTTGAGGTTCTCGATCTGCATCTCCAGGTCGGCTCTGGCCAGGGTCAGCTCGTCCAGCACGCGCCGCAGGCCATTGGTGTCGGCCTCCACGCTCACACGCAGGGCCTGCTCTGTCTCAAACCTGCAGAAGGAAACAGAGACTTTGTCTTGATGCCTGGACATGCAGGTCCGTGTCCCGGTCAGCACCTGGCCTCTGCCAGGGCTCTAAGAGCTTGGGAGGGTTGATAGGGGTGAGGAGGGGGGTTGTGGGGTGGAAGCATATGGCAGCCCCAGGGCCCTGGGACCACGCAAGGCAAAGCCCCACCCCCACCCAGCTTCCTGCATCTGTCTCCTCTACCTCCCCCTCCCTGCCTAAGCCTGGTGACCTTCAGAATCTGCTGCATATGCCACATCCATGACTAAGAGGAGGACTCCCCCACCCCCAGCTCCTAGCCCTTGCCACTGCAACTGTGGTCCCGGGGTGGGAGCGGCACCCCAGTTCCTCCCAGCTGGCTAGGGCTCACTTGGTCCGGAAGTCATCAGCGGCCAGGCGGGCATTGTCAATCTGCAGGAGGATGTTGGCGTTGTCCACAGAGGCCGTGAGGATCTGGGGAGACGGGAAAGCAGTAAGGTCATTGGGAGGGAGTAGCTCAGCCCAGACCAGAGTTACGAGATGGATCTTCCTGCCTCGAGGCCAGGATGTGGCTGCCTTCTCCAGGAAGGCTCCCTTCCTGCCCAGCCTCTCACCTTTACTGGCAGTAATTGTTGGCAGAGGCGGGGCCAGCAGGAGTCCGATGGGCCGAAACTTGCCTCTTCTCCCCCCTGGGACCTGCCCCCCCCAACAAGGACCCCTCAGCTAAAGCAGGCAGCCGGCTGGGAGTGCCCAACTAGGAAGAGAAGAAAGGCTCCCAGGGGCAGAAGTTGTCCCAGAATCCCAGACAGAGAAGGGAGGTGAATAATCCCCTCATTTTACAGCTGGGAAGATGGTGCCTGAGAGGCTCCCCCGAAGGGATCCTTCAAGACCCCTCACCAAAGAATAGCTCCACATGAGAAGTCATGACCCCCGCTAGGCCCTAACACCAGACCCCAGCAGGCAGCTCTGCCCTTGGAGGTTTGCTGAGCCCCATTCTTGAGGGGGCAGTGGGAGGGATGGGGAAGCCACAAAAATCCCCAAATAAGGCACGTAGATGCCTTCCAGAGGTCCCGCCCCCTCTCTCTACCCCCTCCTCCCAGCAGGTGCCATCAGGAACTTACTAGATCCCTCGCCCCACCATCACCCAAAATCCCCCTCCTGCTTCAAGAAGAGAGGTACCCACGTATCTGGCAGCCCCATGGGCCCAGCCTCTGCGTGCACCCACTCATCTTATCCTACAATTACATGAGGTGGTGGCAACAAGCCCCACGATGAGGAAACTGAGGCTCAGAGGAGCTCCATGAGACCTGCTTGTCCCTGGCCCAGCTGCTGCCCCCCGAAAAGGGGAATGTGGGCCACACAGTGGCTCCGGGGGGGTTCCCAGAGGCCAAGCCAGCCAGAGCTACGCTGTCCTGGCTCCCTGAGACCCTGTGGCAGCCCCCTCCCCCCAGGACTGACTCCAGGCCATGGTCAAGGGGAGGAGATGGGAGAGGAGTCCTCATGCCCCTACCGCAGGCCCTGTCCCCCTAGCAGGCCCTACCTTGTTCTTCAGGTCCTCGATAGTCTGGTAGTAGTGGCTGTAGTCGCGGGCGGGCCCCGGGGCCTGCCTCTGGTACCAGTCCCGGATCTTCACCTCCAGCTCTGTGTTGGCCTCCTCCAGGGCGCGCACCTTGTCCAGGTAGGAGGCCAGGCGGTCGTTGAGGTTCTGCATGGTGGCCTTCTCCCCGCCTGCCAGCAGCCCGTCGACGGCCCCAAAGCCGCCGCCATAGCCGCTCCCAGAGCCGAAGCTGTAGCAGCTGGAGTAGCTGCTGCCCCCGAGGGCGCCGCCCAGGCCCCCGGCAGAGCCCAGGCGGCAGGAGCCGGCCCCCAGGCCACCAGACAGGCGGCAGGAGGTGCGGGACGAGCCGCCCCCTAGGCCGGAGGAGCCCTTGATGGAGCTGGAGGAGGTGAATTGGCGGATGGTGGTGGTCATTGTGGCAGCCGGCGGGGCTCGGAGCAGGAGGGCTGGACAGGAGCGAGGCCCAAGGTGCGAGTTGCTGCTGGCGCTCGCCCGCCTCCTTTATAGGCCGCCAGGTGGGCGTAGCGATTACAACAGGCTCGCTCCTCTGTTTCCATTCCCCTGAGCTTTCATCACCACTGGCCGCCCGCCAGCTCCCAGGTGGCTGTGGGCCCCCCTCCCCTCCCACCATCGGGCCTTTGCCTCACTTCTCCGAACCCTGGTGCTGGCTGCCTGCATGCGTGTGTGTGTGTGTGTGTGTGTGTGTGTGTCTCCGGTCTCAGGCCTGTCACCTGTGATTCAGGCGGGCCCTCCAGCTACGCTTTCCCATGACCTAATACGGAGATGAGGAGCGGCAGGACGTCACCGTCACCAGGCCCTCCCAGCGAGCTGCCACCCCAGCCCGGCCCACCTGGCCCCTGTGTCTGGTGGGGAAACCGGTTGGGGAGCCAGGCAGCCCCCAGCTCGGACGGAGTCTGCTCTCCTCCACCACATGCCACAGCACACACAGTGCTGGCCCTGGGCCGGCGGCCGGGGAGACGGCAAGGACCGAGCCCCTGTCCCGCCTCGGAAACTGGACCTAAGCCCACTGGGCTCACCGCACAATACGGTGCCTCTCAGGTTACCGTCCCATTTTACAAAAAAGGAAACTGGGGCTTGGAGAAGAATGGGGCCCCGCTGCCCTCACCTAACCGCAGAACTGGGCTGGCGGGGCTGCTGCACCCTTCATCCCCCACTACGCCACGGCCCCTGACACTCCCCCGGGGCCCGGCACACCGCCCTCGCCCTCTGCAGAGCCCTGACACCAGTGAAACACTCCAGGAGCTAGGAGTCCATGTGCCCAGTTTTCTGACACTGCCCCTATCCCTGGAAAGCCCGGCGACCCAGCCTCCTCGTCTAACCTTTCCCCACCAGCCTGCTGTAGGGGCAAGTCCTGGGCCAGGATGGGCAAAGAAGAGTGTGGCTGTAGATGGGGACCCGGCAGGCTGGGAGGAGAGCATCCTGGTAAAAGGGGACGGAAAAAACGGTGAGGGCCATGTGGCCTGCCACCCTCCTTACCCCTCCTGTGCCCAAAGAGACCTCGGGGTGAGGTGAGGGGCGTATACCTCAAGTCCCAGCCAGCTGGAAATGTCAAGGACACGGTCCCAAGGTCTTCCTGAGAACCCCCAGCCAGGATCCTTCCCCGAAGCCTCCCCCAGAGGCCCACTCAGTCCCCCAAAGGGGGCCCTCGAGATAGGCCCTGTGCCACCCACAGCGCCGTCCTGCCTTGCCCATCAATCCCAGCCTGGCCCTGGGTCCCAGGGTCCCCGCAGGCCTGCTGGATGGAATGCAGTCCTGTCTCAGACTGCTGATGGCTTCCACTTCCCAGACAGGCCCAGACAGCCCCTGCCCGCAGCTGAGAGAGATTCCCCGACAGGCCAGCAGCTGCCAAGCCACCAAGCAAACAGGACGCCCCCTACGCTCACACACAGAGCGGCCACCCCACCCCACATACACCCCGAGCGGGGCCGAGCTGGTTTCCGGGGCTGGCTCTGCCACTGCCACCCCCTCTCATCCATCAACACCTTGGACCACGCCTTTGGAACACCCCCTGCCCAGCACCCCCTCCCTCTGATCTTGAACCCAGACCTGCCCCAGGCTGAGGCAGGCAGTTCCCTGTAACAGGTGTGGCTCCCCAGAAAGTCTGTGGGGCCCTCCTAGGGACCAGCCCTTGGGGACCCACAGCGGCCCACGGACTGATTCTTAGAAGCTTTCCCAGCTTGATGGGCTGGCCCACCCCTCCGCCCTCGACCTGCTGCTCTCTTCTCTCCGGCCCTCCCGGGAGCCCCAGGCCCGGAGGAAGTGGTCAGAACAGATTGGCAGGTGACAAGTGACATCCAAACACTCCACAAACCGTCCTCCTCCCCGAGTCCCTCAGCACACACTGCCCTACGCCAATGACCGGACCAGATCACACGAGGCATTGAACTTCAGGCAAAGCTTTACTAGCAGTCACTGGGGCAATTCCAGGAGGCCCCCTCGGGGAGGGGCTGCAGGAAACAGACGTGGAAAGGCAACAGCATTTGGGTGGTGGCCCAGATGGGCACTCAGGGCGTGGCAGGAGCATGTTGGGAGCCCAGGGAGATGGCCACCCCATGACCCTCCAGGCTGGGCTGTCACAGGTGGAAAGGGGTCTCAGTGGGTGGAGCGGTGGACTTGCTCTCGGGAGGAGACCACCTTGCCGTCCTGGACTTCTTCCATGATGGTGCGCACCTGGCGGGTGGTCACTGTGGCTGCGGGCGGTGGAGGAGGGGACACGGGAAACCTCAGGCCCGAGCCCCTCCCCCAGTCCCCCACACAGGAGGGTCCTCGGCATCGCCCCACTCCCTCCAGGCCAGATGGGGCAGGCTCTTACCTTCCCGGGTGGGCTGTGAGATCAGGGAAGAGGAGTACTGGGTGGCCAGGCTGCAAGGAGGGAGAGGGGGGCCTGTCAGTGCAGGGGTGCCGGCACGGAGCCCGGCCCCCTGGAGGAGGAGCAGCTGGGGAGGCCTGGGGCGAGGGGAGAGAGGTCCCGGCAAGCCAGAGAGAAATCACAGCTGAGAATACACGGGAAAGATTAGCAACCACAAGGGTCAAGCCCCTTGACCCAAGGCAGGACAAAAGACAGCGGACACCCCAAAAGAGGACCCAGAGGCGCTTTGTGGCTAACCAGGGTTTTACAAGGAGAAGCTGAGCGAGAGGTTTTTCCATATCCCAAAGGGCCCAACAAATAGACTCTATTAAAGCTTGAGAGACTGTGGCTAGACTATAGGTGGACCTCACTCTCGTCAGAGAGCAAAGAGCTGGATGGCGTGACTTAGCGTGGAGACTCCAGGACATTCTGAGCCACTTTACAACAGGGCCCTGATCCACCCTCCCAGCTCCAATCCAGATTACCACCCACCTGCTCTTCCTCCCGTCCCGGGTAATGGCATCACCAGCCACACAGTCATCGGAACCAGAAACCCAGGGTCATCGCTTTCCACTCCTTCATGTGCTCACTCACCATGTGTTGCATCCCGCCAGCAAGCCACGCTCGCCCCCACGTTCAGACAACAGCCCTACTGTTTTTACCTACAACACATCCTCTTCGTGCACCGCCTTCCTGTCCCTGCCCTCTGCCTTACGGTAGGGCTGCCCTGGCCTGACCCCCACTCCAGCCTCCCGACAGGTTTCCCTGACCCCACCACCGGGGCCCCGCAGATGCATTTCTCCCTATGCAGCCAGAAGGTTCTAAGACATCTTGACGATAGTACCACTCCTCTGTGCAAAATCCCTCCATGGCTCCCCACTCCCCACGTGATCTAGTCCAGATGCTTTCATTTGGTCTTCAACGCTCCTCAATAGTGGGGCCCCAGCCAGGGCTCCCCGTGTCACCTCCTGCAAACCTCTGCACCTGCTGGCCTTTACCCGTGCTGTCCCCTCAGCACAAACGTCCCTGCCTGGATGAAGCGCCCCCAGCCAAGCCAAGCATGTGCCCCAGTGACCCCTGCTCACTGGGCATCCTCGCCCTCCAGCAGGCGGCGGTAGGTGGCAATCTCCTGCTCCAGCCGCGTCTTCACGTCCAGCAGGACCTGGTACTCCTGGTTCTGGCGCTCCATGTCACAGCGGAGCTCGCACAGCTGCTGCTCGATGCTGCTGATGAGCCCCTGCAGCTGGGCCAGCTGGGCCCCGTAGCGGGCCTCGGTCTCCGCCAGGCTGCCCTCCAGCGAGGCTTTCTGTGGGCCAGTGTAGACATGGCCAGGTGAGACTGAGCTGGGACCCTTCTCCAGGACGAGGACCCAGAAGGGGGACCCCCCCCCCGCCATGTGGGGCTGTAGGTAACACGGGCAGAGAGGGGCCCGGGTCACCGAGTGTGAAGTGACGGGCTGGGTGGGGAATTCGGGTTTCTCCGAGCAGAAGTCTGTGAGGCTGGGCCCACGCTGGGGTGACAGGTACAGGCCAGGGAGGGGGTCGGGGGCCCTACCATGCTGAGCTGGGACTGCAGCTCAATCTCCAGGTTCTGCACGGAGCGGCGGAGCTCGGTGATTTCCGTCCTGCTACTCTGCAGGGCCTCGGTGTTCGTGGCCACCTCCCGGTTCAGCTCCTCCGTCTGAAAGGCAGGGTGGGTGACAGGGGCTGGAGAAGGCTTGCAGAACGGAGGCAGAAGACAGGGGCTGTCCCTGAGCCCTGACCCAGACCGCGCCCCCCTCTCCTGCCTCTGCCTGGCCTCTGTGGGGCTACAGACACACCTGCCCGCAGACACACCCTCTGTGCCCACCTGGCCCCTAGCAGTGCGCCTTGCTCTGTGTTCGGCACTCCTACTGAGCACTGCTCAAAGACAGGAACTAGATTTTACTCTGTGCCCGTTACTGTGCTGGGCCCTGTAGCTGCTCAGGCGTGTGTCTACCACGGGCATGAGTTATCCCTCCAAACGCACGCACACCTACAGATGTGCTGGGAGAGGTCCTAGACAGAGATGACGAGATCTGGATCTGCTCCCTGAGCCACGGCACAGCTTGTGTGAGCTTGAGGCCTCTCTCAGCCTCCCATTCTGCATCTAGATGTGAGCGCTGGGTCCAACTTGTTTCCAGAGGTCCTTCCAGCTGGGACAGCCTGTGGATCTACAGCTTTTCCAGCCCAACCCCAACACCCAGCACACGTATGCACACATGTGCACGCTTGCTCACGCACGGCCACCCACCTTGCTGAAAAACCAGTCCTCGGCGTCCTTGCGGTTCTTCTCCGCCATCTTCTCGTACTGGTCGCGCATCTCATTCAGGATGCGGCTCAGGTCCACGCCGGGCGCAGCATCCATCTCCACACTGACGTCCCCGCCCACCTGGCCTCGCAGGGCGTTCATTTCCTGGGCAAGAGGAGAGCAGGAGCTCACCAGGGCCATCCTGGGGAGAGACCCCGGGAAGAGACCCCGGGGCCTGCCTTCTCTGCCTCCGGGAGATGGGTACAGATGACAGACAGACACAGACAGCCTCATGGTTCCTCCCCTTAAAGATGGAGGCAGATGTGATCTTGTCTCAAACATGCGGGGCTGTGAACATGGACCATCTCCCCCAACCCGCACTCGGGCATGGACTTTGCCCGCTTCCGATGTGTGCTGGGCAAGGAGAGATGCTAACTCCCCAACATGTCAGGGGATAAGCCAGGACAGCCTCACGGCCCTGACCGCCTGCCCTATCCCCCACCACCAACCACACAGTACGGGCACAGGGAAAGCCGCCCCACGTTGGTATCAGCGCAGAGCCAGACCTCATTAGGAAACGTTAATCTGCTGCGGGATGCAAGCCCTATGACCAGCCTCAAAGCCAAGTAGAAACACTTTCTGGGCTCCTCCTGCTCTAAGATTAGGCTCCTCTAGAGCAGGCCAGCCCAGAGGTCAGCGAAAAAGGAAGCCTCATGTTCATCAGTCCTCCTACAGGGTCTGGGATCCCTATCCTTGGGTTGAGCCTTAGGGTCCCTAGGACCCCAAGACTCTCTGAAAAAGGGAGGTGGGAGAGGTGGCAAAGTGGTGACGTCAGACCTGGGTGTGGACATGGCTCAGATAGACCTGTGCAGCTTTGGGTAAATTCCTTAACCTCTCTGAGCTTGTTTCTTTACCAGTAAAGGGAGGGAAGAGCACCCCGCCCCCAGCGCCACTGTCAGTATCAGCTGAGCTAATTGCCATGAATCACTTGTAATGTGCTGAGCAGATTTTGGCTGTCGTTATGACTATCACTATTACAATTAATTAGAGTAATTAGCATGCATGTTCTTAGGCTGATTTGCTCATTAAATAGTTAACTGCCACCGCTCCGTAGACCGTGCCTTCAGGGACAAGGGAAGTATCTCTGGGGGGAGAGGGCCCTCCAGGCTTCACGAAGGGCCCTCCGAGGGTCTCCCAGGGTCGGGGCCAGAAACCCACCAGAGATGGGAGCTGGATTGAGGGCGTGGCCCTGGCCCGGGAGGACCTGGGGGCCCCAGCCTTGCTCCTTGTAGGAGTCTCTCCTGCATTCCCCAGGGCCTGCCTCACCTCCTCGTGGTTCTTCTTCAGGTAGGCCAGCTCCTCCTTGAGGTTCTCGATCTGCATCTCCAGGTCGGCTCTGGCCAGGGTCAGCTCGTCCAGCACGCGCCGCAGGCCATTGGTGTCGGCCTCCACGCTCATGCGCAGGTTCAGCTCCGTCTCGTACCTGGAAAGGGTGGAGGCATGAGCCAAGGGGGGCCCCGAAACACCCCCTTGTACACACGAAGAGCTCTGGTGTGCTGAGCCCGACCCAGCACCAACCCCCAGAGGCAGACTCACTTGGTGCGGAAGTCATCGGCTGCCAGGCGGGCGTTGTCGATCTGTAGGACCAAGCTGGCATTGTCAATGGTGGCCGCCAGGATCTGGGGGGCATAGGAGAGTGAGCCAAATAGAGGAGGTGAGGGTCCCCGCAATCTCCCTCTCTGAGCACCCTGCTGGAGGGCTCCCGGAATAGTGGGGCACAGGTAGCCATGAGGCCAGGACAGAGACCCATACATAGTCAATCCTCCCCTGCCCAAGCTGCAGGGACCTCACTCTCTTTTCCCCAGCTAAATTGACCTCTGGGCTCAGTTCCCACCTCCTCCAGGGAGCCCTCCTCGACTTCCCATCTGGGTCCCTCCTTCCCGTCACACCTCCTCCCTGACCATCCTCTTTCACAGCACTTCTCCCAACTGTGATTTTTCCTTGATGTCTTTGGTTATTTCCTCCAATGGGCTCTGTGCTCCAGGCAGACAAGGCCTCATCTGGGGACCATTCTCTTTGGAATCCCTAGCCCTGGGCAAAGTACCGGTCCTGCGGTCAGCCCCCAGGAAACATTAGTTTAGGGGCACCTGGGTGACTCAGTGGGTTAAGCCTCTGCCTTTGGCTCGGGTCATGATCTCAGGGTCCTGGGATCGAGCCCCGCATCGGGCTCTCTGCTCAGCAGGGAGCCTGCTTCCCACCCCCTCCCACCCACCGCCTCTCTCTGCCTGCCTCTCTGCCTACTTGTGATCTCTCTCTCTGTCAAATAAATAAATAAAATCTTTAAAAAAAAAAAAAAGGAAACAGTTTAATTAAGCAAGTAATTAATGAATGAATGAATAAGATTATGACCAGCCCCACCTGAAACCTGAAGCAAGGTTTTCTTTCCCCACAGGGTCATCAGAGAGGTTTAAATGAGAACAGGGAAGGGGCTCTGGAGGGAGCAGAGGGTCGGTTATTATGACTACTGCTGCCATAGAGCCAAGAGGCTCTACTCAAGATCCATGTTGGGGGAGGAGAGGGAGGCCCCTAAACCCTCCCCAGAGAGAGGAGAGAGGTGGTCTCGGTGGAGGTAGCAGATGAGCTAGGAAGAATCTGGATGTTTTGTTTTGTTTTGTTTTTTTGAATCTGGATGTTTTTAAGGCTGCGGGCTGACGTGCAGAAAGAAGTCAGAGGAGGCACCCCCAGCAGGCCCAAGTAGCCCCAGTAGCCCCTTTCTGGGCCTCTGAGCCCCTTGGAGGGCCCTGTGAAGTGACCCTGGGTCAGGCCCTGTTTCCAGAGCAAGCCCAAGGGCCAGTTTGTTACCCATCCCGGTCCTCGGTGGCCTATAGACCCGCCTCCCACCCACTTCCCTGCTCAGGAGGCTGGTGGGGCCTAGCAAGGGGCCCTTGGGAAGACCCCCGAGGAGTGCGGTGAACCCGAGGGGCGGAGGCCTGATGCTCCAGGCGCTGGGGGTTGGTGGTGAGCAGCTGGCTGACCCCAGAGCTTGGAACGCTGACTCACCAGGGCTCCCCTGGGCTCCCCACCGCTCAGACCAAGCCAGTATCTGATCTGGCACTCCCAGGAGCTCTGCTTCCAGGGGGCAATTGCAGGAATTCCCTTCTTGGCTGAGGTCCCAGGCAGGAGCAGGCAAAGCCCCTCACGGGGCAGCACGAGACCTGGTTCTCCACCAGGAAAGAGCAGGCCCCAGCCCGGCCCCCCCAAACATCTCCGCATTTCTTTTGAACTCTCACCTGCCTCTGGGGGTGGCGGCACCAGAGGACCCTCCGGGAGGAGGCTTGTACCGAAGACCCAGATGTTCACAGAATGCCAAGGCCCTGTTCTTAGAGGTCATGAGCATGTGGGTGTGTGCTGTGCTCTCCTTCAGACTAACAGAGAAATGCCTTCCCTTGGAAGCTTCCAGTCTGCGTGGGAAGACATAGCTCCCTCCCTCAGGGACCCCCGGAGAGACCATTATGGAGAGAGTGAGGGGGACCCACAATGAAATCAGCTGGGAGAACATGCCAGACTCCGTGAAACAGGGCATAGACCGAACCACAAAGTGTTGAAGAGACCCCAAGATCTAGGGATAAAAGGCAAGTGCCACCCATTCAGGAGGGCTGCCTGGAGGAGGTGAGACAGGCAGAGAGCCAGAACCAGAGGGTTCAAAGTTGGGGGGGATCCCAAGTTCGAAGCAGGTACTAAGGACAGAGGGCAGAGGGCAGGGAGCTGCCCGGCCCACCCACCTTGTTCCTCAGCTCCTCGATGGTCTTGAAGTAGGGGCTGTAGTCGCGGGCGGGCCCGGGCCCCTGCTTCTTGTACCAGTCATGGATCTTCACCTCCAGGTCGGCGTTGGCCTCCTCCAGGGCGCGCACCTTGTCCAGGTAGGAGGCCAGCCGGTCGTTGAGGTTCTGCATGGTCTCCTTCTCGCTGCCCCCCAGCAGGGCGTCCGAGGCGCCGAAACCGGAGCCGAAGCCCAAGCCGAAACCAGAGCCGAAGCCCCCACCCAGGCTGCAGGTGTAGCCCCCGCCGTAGCCGCCCCCCAAGCCCGCCGAGAAGCGGGACGAGGTGACCGACATGTTGCCACAGCTGCCGCCTCCCAGGAGGCTGGGGGCCCGGCAGGCGCCCCCGACACGAACAGAGGACATCCGAGAGAAGCCCCCACTGGGCCCACACAGGCCCTTGACGGAGCCGGAGGTGGAGAACTGGCGGATGCTGGTGGTGGTGGCGGCCATGGTGTCCACAGGTCAGGAGCAGGGTCTGGTCTGGACAGGGACCCCAGGCAGCCCTTTATAGCCAGGCTAAAGGGGGGCCGGAACCCCGGCCCTTGAAGTCAGAGCCAAAACCCCAGCCATGTAATTTGCTTCTGTACCAGCTGCCCAGGGCCTGGGGCTCAGGCCGGACACGCTGAGTGCGTCCCCCGGGGCCCCCTCTCCTGCCTGTTCCTGGCCTGGGCAGGTGGCCTCTTAGCAGCCCATTGTCTGCTCAGAAACAAAGGTGGTGTTGGAGCCGCAGCCCCGGGGGAGGGTGAACCTCCATCCTCAGCCACAATTAGGCAGCTGAGCTCATTCTTGGGGGCAGTCCGGAGAACCCAGCCCTGGGAGCCAGCCGGGCCTGGAACAAGGCTCCACAGGCCTGGAGCCCAGAGGCTGGTCTGGCCCCCCAACCAGCATGCCTGGGCCCCAGGGAGAAGGGTGGAGAAGTTCGGGGTGACACCCTCTCCCAGGTGCAGTGTGGCCCTGAGAGAGCCCCCCAGGCCGGCGGGGGGCGGAATC
>JAPYYM010001479.1:0-13432 GCA_028534135.1 Potos flavus | reverse complement strand
GGGCGGGCCTGGAGCTCGGCAGAACTGGCGGAAACTGCCTGCCCCTGGCAGTGGGAGGAAAAGTGGGGTGAAGCTGGCTGAGGGACTGGGGGTGGGGGGGTGCGGACAAGGGCCTGAGGAGGGGAAGTGCCTAGGGGGAATCTGGGGGGGGTGCTTGGTGGAGGGACTGGAAAGCTAGGGAGGTGGGGAAGTGAGGAGGAGGGGGCTGGGGGAAAGGCAGGCAGTAGTGGGTTTGCTGGGGGAGGCAGGTGGGGGGGGTTGCAGACCTAGGGAGGTAGGGTGGTGGGGAAGCGGGATGGGGGAACAGAGTGGCTGGCAGGGTTGGGGGGAGGCGGAGAGGGGGTGGGGGACAAGGGGCATCGGGAGATGGGGCGGTGGGTGGCGCGGGGAGGCAGGCACAGCGACTGCAGACCAAGGGAGGTGGGATGGTGGGGAGGGAAGCTGGGGAACAGGGTGGTGGGCGTGGTCAGCAGAGGTGGGGAGGGGTGGGGGACGGAGCCCCGGGGAGACAGGCGGCTGCGAGACTCCTTCAGCACCGCGGACAGCGCCCAGGCCCAGAGGCTCCGACTGCGGGAGCCACGCACACCAGGTCGCGGTTCCGAGGTGCCTGGGCCTTGCGGAGTTCTGAGCCCCCCCGGGGTCACAGAGGAGGAGGGAGGAGGGCAGCCTGGACCACTTGGACTCCCATCTCCGGCTTGGCGGTCGCCATGCTGCTGGAAACCGAGCTCAGCCGAGACCGAGATCGGCCAGGGGCCCGCATGGCCGCTGCTCTCTGCAGCTCCGGTGGGACTCGGGGTAAGGGCCCCGCGAACCCCTCGGCCTCCAGCCCGGGCAAGATGACCCCCAACGGGAGAAACAGCTAGGATGGCAGAGTCAGGCAGAGGGACGGTGGGGAGAGAGGGACCTGCACCCAGCAGAGAAAGGAAGAAAGTGTGGAGAAACCACTGTGGGGGGGGGCACCCATGAGAGATGGGAACAGGAGCGAGGGGATGCGAGTCTGGCAGATCCCATGGGCAGAGGGCCTGGAGTTCACTGCGATGGCTCCAGAGGCCATGGGCTGCTGTGGAGCGCCCCGGGAACAGAAGGGACCTTGCAGGTACTGCTGTGGGGAAGGGAGAGGGCAGGGGGGACATCCGCTTCCTCCAGAGACCCCACGCCCCTCAGCTCTCCCACACCGCCCAACAGGGCAGAACTGGGACCCCTGGGCTGGGTTTCCCGCCTGAACCTCCCTCCCAAGGGCCAACTCGATGGACGCTGGAAAATAATGGAGGCGTTGTTGGCAGGCCAGCCAGATGCCGAGGGTGTGGGGCAGCCGCCTCCCGGACCCGCCGCCCACCTGCCCCTTCCCCATTCAAACCACACAGGGTCCCTCTAGGCAGGCCTCTGCAGCAGCTGACACTCCACAGCCGACATCCCAGTGCGCCCAGCACCCACCCGGCTCCCCGGCTTGTGCACCCTTGCCCTGTCCCCTGGTGACGGTGTCCCGTACAGGGAAGCATGCCTGCCGGTAGTACGAGCCTTTGCTCAAAACCGTGGGACTGGCTCTGCGGGATCTGGGAGGGCACTGTGCTTTTCCTGCCACATCCTTCCAGGCTTGCTTCCGTGGTAAAACGCACAGACCAGGCGACCAGAGGCCAGGATACGGAGCAGGGCAAAGACTGTCCTTTACCATGAGACTCTCCCAGGCGGAGGGACCAGGAGGCTGGCAGAACCCTGCTCACCCCCATCACTGCCTGGGGCCCCTTCCCTCACCATGCCCCATGCTGCAATGGTCCCACACTGCTGCTTCCTAATTATTGGGAAGTGGGTGGCGCTGGCCTGTAGCCAGGTGCTGTGTGCCCTCTGGGCAGGAGCAGCTGCCCTGGGGTGGGCGCATCTCTCTACATGCAAGCATGGGTAGGTTCCTACGGGCTTACCCTTTGGGGACAAGATGCTGGAAAATCAGGTGTGGGAGCAGCCTTCTGTGCAAGCCGGTGTGTGGAGAGAAGTGAGAGTGGACCTCCAACTTCCCCAGCTCTGTCCTTCCTGCCCTGAGTCCTGGCCGCATGACTGGGCCGAGATGTACCTGCTGAGAATCGCCCTTCTCTGTGCCCATTCTGGTGGCAGTTCCCAGGGTGGGGCCCAGAAGCTTGTCACAGCTGGGAGATCTGAGGTCGTCTCTGGCTCCCGGTGGCTCTGCTGTGAACCTTTGGGCACCACACTCACCCTCTCTGGGTCCTGGGTCGCATTCTTGCCGACCAGACGTTGTCACCAAGCCTCCCAGCCCCGGCTCTCAAGCGGCGGTAGGACGCGGCTCCCTCCCGGACCGTCCTCCCGGGACCCCAGCCAGCCCCCAGGCCGGAGCCCAGGCCTCAGCCCGCGGCCCGCAGCGCCGGGCAGGAAGCTGCGGGGCCCGCGTGAGCGCCCGCGGGCAGCCCTGGCCCGGCTCCTCCCCAGGCTGTCCCCGCCCTCCTCGGCCCGGCTACTCGGGTGGCGTCTGGGCACCCCGAGTCCCCTCGCAAAGGCGCGCGGAGCCGGCGGACGCCCGCGGCGCGTCTCGGCGACCCCCGGCCCCGCCCCGCGCCGCGGCCCCGCCTCCCGGCCGCTCCGCCCTCCGCGCGGCCTGAGGCTCCGGGCCCCAGGGCGGCCCGCGGGCGCAGCGCCGCCAGCGCGGGGAATAGCTCGGACACCGGCCCGGGGCCCCGGAAGCCGTGGCCTCCCCGGGCCCCAGGAAAGTTCCGGGCCGGAGAGCCGCGGCGCCAGGCGACGGGACCCATGGAGGCGCGCGGGGAGCTGGGCCCGGGCCGCGAGTCGGCGGGCGGCGACCTGCTGCTAGCGCTCCTGGCGCGGAGGGAGGACCTGCGCCGAGGTGGGTGCCCAGGCTTGAGCGGCTGCACGGGGAGACCTGGAGGTCCTCGCTCCTTTCCGGGCTTGGCCACGGAGGTGGCGGGAGACGGCGGACCCGGGCGGGCGTGGATGCAAGGGCCCCAGCACGTCCCCAACCAGGCGCCCCAGTAGCGAGTTAGTGCGTCGGGGCCCCTGGAGCCGTGTTGTCGGTTGTGCGGTCGCAGCGCGGAACAGCTCAGGCCAGAGAGTACTTGGGGTCCCAGGACCGATTTAGGAAAGCCTCTCCCTTATCAGGAGAGCATGTGGAGAGCAACCGTGCGGCCCGGTGACCACCGGACAGGAAGATCCCCGACAGGGCCGACCCTACCCAGACACTCCACACTTTCCAGGGGAAGAGAGTCAGATGCAGGGGCCAGAGTGTAGCTGGAGCCGGTTGGCAGATGTTCCCAGTTGAGGTCTCCTTGTCTGCACCCACAAATACCTGCTCATCCGCCGCTCCCAGGCTGGTCCTCGGGACCCTTGTAGAGGAAAGACTCCAGCTCCCCGCCGCACCAGTCTTGCCCCCGGCCCCCGGCGCTTTGGGTCCCGGGTAAGGGCGATGGGCAGTCGTTCTCCCCGGCTTCGTTGCCCGCGGGACCACAGAATGGAGACCGAGGCGGGCCTGGCCCGGTGGGGAGTGGCAAGGACCCAGCAGGTGGGAAAGAGGTTACCTCCAGGCTGCGGGGTCTCTTCCGTCCCCTACTTATTTATTTATTTTTCCGATGGTTCCTGGGAGGAGTTGGCCGCAGGGGCTGGGAGGAAGGGGTGGGAGGGCGGAGGGAGAGGGAGGGAGGGGAGGCGCGCCGAACGCGATCGCTCAGGAGAGCTGGCCCCGAGCGGGCGGGCGGGCGCGAGGCTCCGCTGTGCCCCGCCGGTGCTGAGGGTAGGAGACCCCGCCGAGGCTGGAGTCACCATGCAGCGTAAGGCCCGGGTCGCGGGGCGCGGCGGGGAGCAACAGGGGCGCGGCGGGAGCGGCTTTTGCAGGACGCGGGGCGGGGGGTAGGGGGCAACTCGGCCGGGCGCTGTCCGGGCCCCGGTGCTGAATGTGCGCGCAGGCCTGTCTAGCCACCAGCTCTAGGCCGGCTGCGCTGGCCGTCCTGCTGTCGCCGCCGGCGAGGGGGGCCCTGGGACCCGCCGCGCATCCCCGCGCTCCGCCGGCATCGGGGCCGCGGTTTGGTCCGATGCGGGACCGTGTCCTTCGCGAGTATTCCTGCCGCCGCACGAGGAAAGGAGGTCGATCGATCAGGGTTCTTTCAGCCTGGGACCCAGGGAGGCCCTTCTCGGGTCCCCCCGCCCACTGTGGGCAGGCCTGGAGCCGGAGGGGTCTCTGGCCGGGCAGAGAGCGTGGCCAGGTGGGTACAATGTTTGTGCAGGCTCCGGCTCCTGCTGCTGGCCCTCTCCTCTTCAGAAAACCTGTTCTAAACCAACAGGGAAACTCACCCTGCGAGCACCCTGCAAAGCCCCACACAGGCCAGTGCCTCCCGCAGGCCACCCCTCGAGTTTCCCCAGCCTTGTACCCCCAGAAGCCTGCAGTCCCACGGTGGCAGAGCCGAGTGTCGGAGTAACTCGTGTCAGGCACCGACCTCTGAGTATGGTCACAGCGATCCAATTGTCCGGTCCATGCACAAGGACCGGCGAGGGCTCCCAGAGATGGGGAGGACGCCCGTTTTTACCTTGGTGCCTGCACAGGGTTGGGCGACCAGGCTTCAGCAAGGGATCTCCAGCTGCAAAGATACTTAATAGCACAAAATAACGATGGCGATTGGGTGGTGGGTACCCCAAGACCCACACGTGTCTTACCTTCGGGTGCTGGTAGATAGCCCCTGGGGTGGGTTTTCATTTGAGCTCAATGTGCACCCTTCGTGCTCGCTGGGAACATTTTGCAGTTGACGGTATCTGGCCGAATGGACTGGCCGGGCCCCTTCCTTCTCACGGGCCCGCTTCTAACCCTATCTCAGTTTTCCCAGATTTTAACTGTGGGCCAGGCCGCGCGGACTTCGGTGTCAACGACTCCCTCCACCTGGGAGCCAAGCAGCCACTCACGCCGGCTGGGGAGGAGGGTGTGCAGGGGAAGAGGGTCTCTCGTAGCGGCCCTGAGCCCCGCGGGCTGGAGCGGGAAGGGGACTCCCGTGCTCCCACTTGGTGCGGTGCCCCTGACCTCGGCGGCTCCTTGGCCTGCAGAGATCCCGCTGTGCGCGGGCTGCGACCAGCACATCCTGGACCGCTTCATCCTCAAGGCGCTGGACCGCCACTGGCACAGCAAGTGTCTGAAGTGCACCGACTGCCACGCGCCCCTGGCCGAGCGCTGCTTCAGCCGCGGGGAGAGCGTCTACTGCAAGGACGACTTCTTCAAGTGAGCGTGGCCGCGGGCTCTCGCGGGGAGGCCAGGGGCGCAGTCTGCTCCTGCAAGGCGGGCCCCTCCTCTCACCTAGCCGGGGGCACCGGTGGGGAAGCTCCACAGGCTGCCAGGCCTGGCTGGCACGGCAGCTCAATTCTCTCCAAGTAATTAATTTTGCAAATCATGGAAACACAGTCGTTCAAAAGACAACCCCAAGTTTGCAGAACTTGATTGGATTTTCTCCCTTTTAATTTCGGTCTTGTTTTTGTCTTTAATGCTGGGAGGGGGTGCTTTCCAGGCACAGGCCTCTGGAGTCTAAGGGACCTGCCCCCATGGATCCAGCTTCCCCACCGGGGTACCGAGGTCAGGGTGGGGAGGCTCTTCCCCAGGGCCTCTGGTTCCCTTCTCCGTATTCTGTGCGGCTCTGTGGGGGCTGCCGGGCCAGCGACTAGGGGCAGAGCCGGGGTTAGCCTCCCTCCGGAACCGCCCTGCGCCCGCCCCGCTCCCCGCTCTCCAACCCGCTCCGGGCGAAGGAGCCGCCGACGCTGCGCTGAGCCGCGCCCTGTGCGTCCCGCAGGCGATTCGGGACCAAGTGCGCCGCGTGCCAGCTGGGCATCCCGCCCACGCAGGTGGTGCGCCGCGCCCAGGACTTCGTGTACCACCTGCACTGTTTCGCCTGCGTCGTGTGCAAGCGGCAGCTGGCCACGGGGGACGAGTTCTACCTCATGGAAGACAGCCGGCTCGTGTGCAAGGCGGATTACGAGACGGCCAAGCAGCGCGGTCAGTGGGAGAGGCCACCCACCTCCTTCCCCCGTCTGCAAAATGGGGCTGGGGTCTGTCCGTTAGGGACGCGGAGGCATTCCCACGTCCAGCGCCCGCCGCAGGGCGCTCGCTAAGGGGCGCGAACTTAAGCACTTTCCCCCAGGAGGGGGTGGGGGTCCGGGCTGGGTAGGGACGATCCATGGAGCGGCTCCGCGAAGCCTGGCTCCCGGGCCTTAGCGGCCTCCTCACTCGGGGGCGCATGGAGGTTGGTCTGAAATGTGTGGATTATCACCCCAGGTCTGAATTATGGCCCCAACCCCTTGACCGTGAAGATCCGGCCCTACCCACAGCCTTGGAACAAAGGGGAGCCCGGGCGGAGGCGGGAGGGGGGAGGGGGCAGCCGCGCAGCCGCCCCTCCGCTTTTGCTGCGGTGTCTCCGCGCCCCGGCGCGCCGTCGGGCGGCGGAGGGGCCGGCCTCACTCCACCCCTCGCGGCGCAGAGGCCGAAGCCACGGCCAAGCGGCCGCGCACGACCATCACGGCCAAGCAGCTGGAGACGCTGAAGAGCGCCTACAACACGTCGCCCAAGCCGGCGCGCCACGTGCGCGAGCAGCTCTCGTCCGAGACCGGCCTGGACATGCGCGTCGTGCAGGTCAGCGCCCCGCGCCCGGCCCCGCGCCCCGCGCCCCGCGCCCGCGCCCGCTCACCCGCCCCTCCGCCCCGCGCCCCGCCGCAGGTGTGGTTCCAGAACCGCCGCGCCAAGGAAAAGCGGCTCAAGAAGGACGCGGGCCGCCAGCGCTGGGGCCAGTACTTCCGCAGCATGAAGCGCGCCCGCGGCGGCCCCAAGTCCGACAAGGACAGCGTCCAGGAGGAGGGGCAGGACAGCGACGCCGACGTCTCCTTCACGGGTACGGCCCCCGCGCCCCCGAGGGCGCAGCCGGGGAGGCCCGCAGCTCGCGCGCCCAGCGGTCCCCGGGAGCCTGCAAATGTGGATTTCCCAGTCCGGGGCTGCCCTGACCTTCCTTTAAAAGCGTTCATAGACTCTGGTCCCCTGTCCCCAAGCCTGCGGTTTGGCCCCAGGGGCGCTCAGCTGTTCCCCTGGTGGGGCCAGCCCCCAAGGCCCACGGGACCGTGAGCCAGCAGGCGTTCTCGGGGGAAAGGGTCCAGACCATCTCTGTGGCTCCTGGCCCTTGCAATGATTTTCAGGAAAGTGGGCAGCAGTTTTGGAGTTAAGTGATAAAAAACTCCCAGGTGTTTGGACTCCGTGGGATCTGATTATCTGATTATCTCATTCTCCGGTACCAGGGAGCCCCCATACTTACCACTTAATGCCCATCCTCAGACAGTTTGTGCAAGAGACTCTCTTTGGCTGCATTGTGACCTTAGGCTCCTCACTCTGCCACCCAGAGCCTCAATTAAG
Source organism: Potos flavus (assembly GCA_028534135.1). NCBI lineage: Eukaryota > Metazoa > Chordata > Mammalia > Carnivora > Procyonidae > Potos > Potos flavus. The sequence continues at coordinate 6,048 of JAPYYM010001479.1, read as the reverse complement.
TTGTCTGCAAAATGGGAGTGGGACCACCCTTCCCAAGGCAGCCTTGGGGATTATCCTGCAACCCTGGGCCCTGACAGGTCCGTTCCTGGCCGTGATCCCGCAGGGGGATCCCACCATCCCTTAGACACCAGGGAGGAGAGGCGCTGGGGGCGGGAGGGGGAGGCACGGGCACTGAGCAGCACCCTCTGCTTCCATGACAGATGAGCCAACCATGGCCGAAATGGGCCCTGCCAACGGCCTCTACAGCAGCCTGGGGGAGCCCACCCCGGCCTTGGGCAGGCCCGCGGGAGCCCCAGGCAGCTTCCCGCTGGAGCACGGAGGCCTGGCCGGCCCGGAGCAGTACCGCGAGCTGCGCCCCGGCAGCCCCTACGGTGTCCCCCCATCGCCGGCTGCCCTGCAGAGCCTCCCCGGCCCCCAGCCCCTTCTCTCCGGCTTAGTATACCCGGATGCTGGCTTGGGCCTGGTGCCCGCGGGGGCCCCCGGTGGGCCCCCGCCCATGCGGGTGCTGGCAGGAAACGGACCCAGCTCCGACCTGTCCACAGGGAGCAGTGGGGGCTACCCCGACTTCCCTGCCAGCCCCGCCTCCTGGCTGGACGAGGTCGACCACGGCCAGTTCTGACCGAGGCCCCGGCTCCACTGAGCTCCGGACCTGAGGGGTGCGGAAAGCGGTGCTGCCCCTGGCTGGAGGCCCCGGAGCGGCACTCCCCTCCTCTCCTGAAGCCGTGGACCGCAGCGGGAAGCAGGTGCCACCGGCGGCGGCGGCGGGGGACAGGATGAGACTCCAAGGAGGGCTCCTTTCTCCGGAGCGCCCAGCCCCGCGCCCCTCCCTCGGGCGCACAGGGACTCGGGCGGCTCCTGCCCGTGCCCGCTCCTCCTTGGACACAGGGCCCCCGGCCTGGCGGCCGCCCAGCAAGCCATGTTTTGTAAGGAGATTTCTCCCTTGATCGACCAATTAACTGGACGCTTGCTGTTTCCAGACGCGAAGTGTCACCGCGACCCAAGCTGGGCCTTCCCTCCCGCGGCGCTCCGGCCCAGAGCCGCACAGTCTTCAGGCTGGAGGATGCTTTACTTTCTGAAATGAAAACACAGAGTACGAACCATGCTTTTATTTCCAATGGAGCCCCTATTCAGGTCAGAGACAGCCTCTTCGGCTGAGCGGGGACCACGCCCGTGTCCCTCCGGTCCCAACCCCCAGGCCCCCCAGGAGCCTCCTCTCCCGCCTTCCCTGGGGGAGCTGGCTCCAGACCTTTCTGTTCTTGACTCTACCTCCCGTCCGAGGAGACGCCCCTGCCTGGCTGCCCTTCTTCTCCAGGAGCAACGCTTTAAGGTTAAGGCGGTGGGGACCTCCCTCCCCGCCTACACTGAGTTTCCGTCCCCTCCCCCATCACAGCCGCCCCCAGGCCCTCGGCGTCCTGGCCACGACCGGCCCACCGATTTCCGATTTCCGTTGCCAAACAGCCTGCGGCCCTCCCTCCCGGACTCTAGCTGCCCGAGGACTGGGCAGCCTCCTCCGCCGGGCGCCGTGTGGCCGCCTGCCCCAGACCCCGAGGCAGCCGCCCCCACAAACCTGCATCCCAAGCTACCTGTCGGTTCTGTGGACGTCCCGTGTTTTTTATTTACTCTCTGACCATCAGCTCTTTCTGAGACTTCAATAAATTTGTCAGTGACAGTCTGGAAGGTTCGGGTCTTTAGTGCAGCTGGGGGCGCGCGGGCGCAGGGGGGCGTTGGGGGTGAGAGCGGTTCCCTGAAAGCGGGAGGCCATCCTTGGCAGGGACGGCACCTGCTGTGAATGGGGCCCCTCTGTCCCTGGATCTCGGCCAAACTTCTGAGCACCGGAAGGAGAGGTGGGAAACGACAGGCCCGGCCATGGGGGGAGGGCTGGCGCCCTGGTACGCGGCCCCTGGGAGAGGCGGGGGCCGCGGTGGCCGGGAGTCTGCTCACAGTGGGGGTGGCAGCAGCGGGGGAGGGGGGCGCGGGGCGGCCAGACCCAGCCGATCCGGAGATTCCCGGCGCAGGGTCCCGGGGGTCTCGCCAACTTGGATTCCAATCCTAGCCATCTGCTAACTGGCTGTGCGACTCCGGGCAAGTGAGCTGCCCCCTCTGAGCCCTGGTGTCGTGCTGTGAAGTGGAGACAGTGGCAGCAGCCCCTCCCAGGGGAGATGTAAGAAGAGATTCCGTGCTTGGGGCCTCGCCTTGCCCTGGGGGTGAGTGCTCCCCGGAGGGCAGGACCGGGGCCCCCACTGGAGGGTTGAGGTGAGGAGGCGGGCGGGAGCATGAGCCCCCAGGGCAGGGGAAGAGAGGTTGACAGTGGGAGGGAGGAGGGGCGCTCCCTAGGAGCTGGCCGGGAGGACGGATGCCGGCAGCTCCAGGCTCACACGCCCCCACCGCAAAGGGGCCCTCAGGGCAGCCCTGGGGATGGGGAATTGGGAGGCACCGGGAGAGGATTCGGGGCTGGGAGAAGGGGGCCCGAGGCCGTCCCATCTGGGGCTGCAACCAGAGGGTGCAGCTGGGGGTGTCCGGACCCCACTAGAGCAGGAGGACGAGACGGTGGCCCGTGGGACAGGCCCGCCATGAGCCCAGCCGTGGCGCCGGGAAGTGTGAGCGGGCCTGGGTTGGCCTGGGGAATGGTGCTCGAAGGTCGGGCCTCCCCGGGCTGGGGGAGGGGGCGGCCCGGGGGCTGGCGGGGCGGGGTCCTGCCGCGGCCGATCTCGCACTTCCTCCGGGGGGATGGGGAGCCCCTGGAAAGGAAAGCAGCCCGGGCGGAGTCGCGACCCGGAGTGCCTCTCGGGCCCCCCATGGCCGGGGCGGTGCTGTCTGATCTGGCAGCCCCCGGGGTGGGGGGCGGGCGTAAATCCTCAAGTCGACACCCCTCCTCCCGCCTCGAGCCCCTCCCCCAGGCCGCCCGGGACCTTTTGGGCGCTGACAGGTTAATAAAGTGCTAAGTGTCCCCACGGGGCCCTCCGCCTGTCGGCAGTTGCCGGCCGAGCTCGCTCCAGCTGGCGGCGCGTCGATAATCCCGGAGCCGAGTCGGGGCGGTGGGCCGGGGGCGGGCAGCCTCTGAGACCCCCGGGGGCCGGGCCCAGCCCGCCTGTGGGAGGCACGAGACCCCGGCGTGGGCGCTGGAGGGGACGCGCGCGATGGGAGGCACCCGCGGCCCGCCTGCGGTGCTCGCTGGCGCCCCTCTCTGGCCTCGGTGTCACCCTCTGGGTGGAGCCCCCCGCCCCCGGGCGGAAACAGCTCCACATCCCGGGGCGTGTGGGTGTCCCCGACTCCCCGCGGGGCCTGGTGCGGCCGTGGGCAGGGGTGCGGAGGGCTGGAGGCGCTGCCCAGACCCTGCTGGGGGGCCACCTGGGTGGGGACACCCCTTCGGGAATTCGGGACCCACTTGAGCTTGCTAACCTTTTTCGGCTGGGGGTAGGGCTTATTAACCTCTGAACCCAGCGATGTATTACATTATCAAATGTAAATGCGTGAATGATATAAATAATAACATCGACCAATACATAAAGGGTCTTCTCTCTTTTTAAATATAAAATTCACACAAGAGGCAAAAGTTCAAAGGACACTCCCAAATCAAGGACATGTCTCTCCCTGAGAGGAGGGGACACACCTGCTCCCCGTCCGGCTCGTCTCCCTCTTCACTCCCCCCACAAGCTGGCTTGTCTTGAGGGACTGGCCCCCCCAGAAGTGGACAGGAGGGAGTCCAAACCCTGGGGGCTTGCCTGGTTGAGTAGCAAGACTATAAATCAATGGGTTTTCAAAGGAATCCGTCTGGAGCGCTAAATCCCAGGGGCTGTAATCATCAATTCTTTAAGCCCATAATTGTTCAAATTACTCTGAGCAACATAAAACATTAATTTTAAGAAATTTAATAGAAAAAAGCTCTTTAAATCCACAACGAGATAAATGACACCCAGCATTGCGACCTTTTCCCATACCTTGGTGACATTGAATAATCTGAAAGTTATTTACATTTTCATCCTTCGTGGAAAATGTTGACAAGCTTTTGGCCGTGGGCGAGGTGCGCGGCGGCACGGAGGGCCCCCTCCCCCTAATTAATGGGGGAGCCGCGGCTTCGTAAAGCAGGGCTTTCATCAGTCTGCCCGGGCGACCCGTGGTGGCGGCTCCCACCCCTCCTGGAGCTGATGCCACAAGGCTCATTTTTTACCATAAAAAGATTCCCTCCTGACCAGCGGAGCCCCCTCTCGGCATGCCCGCCCGATGGGGGACTAAGGAGCAGCTGTCGCGGGGGGCGGCGCGTGGATGGGGCCACGGCCAGATCTGGGAAGAGGCGACAGGCTGTGCAGACCCCAGAGTCAGGGGTGCCCGCCGGCCAGGGGTGCGCATCTGCGGGAGCGCGGTGGATACGGGCGTGTAGGTCACCCCCGGGGCCGGGGGTGGGGGGCTAAGCCCTCAAGCCCTCCACTCCACGTGTTCCCGAGACCGCCCGGGGGCCGCCTCGGCCAGGTTGTGGGATGTGACGTGTGGGGTGGCCCGGCGGCGGCGGGCTGACGTCCACGGGCGGAGCTGGGGCTCGGCCAGGGGCGGGAAGGAAGCTGTGTGACCCTGGGAGGTGGCTCAACCTTTCTGAGCCCGAGCTGAGCCGCATCACGGCCTCCTTTCCAGGGTCACCCTGAGGGGAACAGGCTCCGATGAAGGGCCGGGCAAAGCTGGGGACAACGATGAAACCACCTCTCTCGGGGGTTGAGGGCGAGTCCCACTGAGGCAGAGGAAACAGCCCCCCGACCTGCGCCAGCCCCGATCGCTCCGTGCCCCCAGGCCTTCTCCCCGAACGTGTGGGTCTCCGTCGCCGCGAGGGACGCGGGGCTTGTGTGCACGGGCTCTGGGGGCTCTGGTGGCCTCCCCACTTCTGAACAGAGCACCCAGGGCTAGGTGTCCCTGAGCCAGGTGCTGGGGCAGGGGACCCAGACGGGGCGTCAGGCGGGGCCCAAGTCCACCCGCACCCCTCCGGCCAGGGTCTGCCCCGAAGGGAGAGGGGAGGACGGCGCATCTGGTCCCAGCCTGCACGGCGGCGGGCGGGACTGGCAGCGGACGCACCCTCCCCAGCCGAGCACAGCGGGCCGGGAACTCGCTGTCCCCTCCCCGGGAAAGGGCTTGTGTCCAGGGAAGCTTGACTTGGGGCTGAGCAGAGAAGTGCATGTCCAGCCCCAGCCCCGCTGCCCCCCGGCCTGTGGTCGTCTCCAAAGTGGCTCCGTCCTGTCCCCCAGCAGAAAGCTCCACAAGAGACCCCTGACCATTGTCCCCAGGCCAGCCGTCCCCGACCGCCAGCTTTGTTTGCGCTCCAGAAAGGGCAGAGGTCGAGACCTGAGGTGTCTCAGGGCGGCAGGGAGACACACAGCCTCTCCCCAGGCCCCCCACCCTCATTTTCTTTCTGTGCCGGGAGAACAATGCTGGCTGCAGACGGGGCGGGCGCGTCCGCACTCCGGAGAGGCTCCCTCCCGCCCTGAGCTGCGGGGGGCGGGGGGCACCCCCAGGGACGGCCGCCAGGGCAGACAGGGACCCGAACCCCAAGCCCCACGGGGCGCCGGCGTCTCCTGTGGCCCAACTCCTTGGGACCGGGCAGATACCCGCCCCCGGCCCTGGCACGCAGCGTGGGGTTTGGTGAGGACGCCCCTGACGGTTCCCCCCCCCCGTTCCCCCCCTCCATAGCCAGGCCCGTCCTCGGGGCTGCCTTGGGGCCTGGGGCTGCAACGAATCTCCCAGTCTTCCAGAAGATTCCCCCTCAGCCCCCACTGTAGTTTACAGCCGAGACCCCCAGCAGGCCTTTCCTGGGGGAGGGGGCGGCGGCTCCTCTCTCCCGGACAAATGTTTCCGTCAAAGCTCAGGCTAATCTTCAGAATGACAAGGTTTAAAATTTAATTAGCAAGTTCCTCTTATGCAAACTCTCCTCATTAAACTAAGTGTCCTATTAGTTAAAATGAAGCCCGGTGGGGGTGGGGCATGGATGCAGGGCGGACGCGGTTCGGAACCTCCGAGGGCTGCTGCCGCCGGCTCCTCTCCCTTCAGGGGACACGGGGGGGGGGGGGG
>JAPYYM010001478.1:0-13432 GCA_028534135.1 Potos flavus | reverse complement strand
ACCTTTTTGTGTCTTCTTCAATTTCTTTCATGAGTGTTCTGTAGTTCGAGTACAGATCCTTTACTTCTTTGGGTAGATTTATTCCCAGGTATCTTATAGTTCTTGGTGCTATTGTAAACGGAATGGATTCTCTGATTTCCCTTGGAAAGACATTCTATGCTCATGGGTTAGAGGAACTGATATTGTTAAAATGCCCATACTACCCAAAGCAATCCAGATTCAACGCAATTCCTTTCAAAATTCATGTGGTATTTTTTATAGAAATAGAACAAACCACCCTAAAGTTTGTATGGAACCACAGAAGGTATTGAATAGCCAAAGCAATCTTGAAAAAGAAGAACAAAGCTGGAGATATCATGTTCACTGATTTCAAACTATATTATAAAGCAACAGTAATCTAAATAGTACAGTATTGTCATAGAAACAGACACATAAAACAGTGGATCAGAACAGAGCCCAGAAATAAACAAAGAAGCCAAGACTATATAATGGGAAAAGGATAGACTTCAATAAATGGTGTGGGAAAACTGGACAGCCACATGCAAAAGAATGAAACTGGGCCACTATCTTATATCATATAAAAAATTAACTCAAATGGATTAAGCACTTACATGTAAGACATGAAACCATAAAACTCCTAGACGAAAACAGGCGGTAAGCTCTTTGTCATTGGTCATGATGATTTTTTGGATTTGACACCAAAAGCAACAAAGGCAAAAATAAACAGTAGAGGACACATGTGTGGCTCAATCAGTTGGGTGTCCAACTCTTGATTTTGGCTGAGGTCATGACCTCAGGGTCATGAGGTCAAGACCTACATTGGTCTCTGTGTTCAGTGGGGAGCCTGCTGCTCTCTCTCCCTCTCCTTCTGCCCCTCCCCCTGCTTGTGCATGAATGTACAGGCTCTCTTTCTAAAATAAATAAATCTTTAAACAAAACAAACAGGTGGGACTGCATCAAACTAAAAAGCTTCTGCACAGCAAAGGTAACCATCAACAAAATGAAAAGGCAACCTGTTGAATGGGAAAATTCTTTTTCCATGGGAAAACACAAGATGTTGAATGGGAAACCTGTTCAAACCATTTAATCTGTTGAACGGGGAAAAATATTTACAAAATATATATCTGATCAGGGGATTAAGATAAAAAATATATGAAAGATTCATAGAACTTACTAAAACAAACAATCTGATTAAAAGATAGGCAGAAAATCTGAATAGATTGGCTAACAGGTACCTGAAAAGGTACTCAACATTACTAATCACCAAGGAAATGCAAATTAAAACCACAGTGAGGTATCATCTTAGACCAATTAGAATGGCTATTATCAAAAGACAAGAAATAACAAACATTGGCAAAGATGTAGAGAAAAGAGAACCCTTGTGTACTATTGTTGAAAATGTAAACTGGTCCAGCCACTGGAGAAAATAGTATCGAGGGGGTGCCTGGGTGGCTCAGTGGATTAAGCCTCTGCCTTCAGCTCAGGTCATGATCTCAGGGTCCTGGGATCAAGCCCCACATCGGGCTCTCTGCTCAGCAGGGAGCCTGCTTCCCTCTCTCTCTGCCTGCCTCTCTGCCTACTTGTGATCTCTCTCTCTGTCAAATAAATAAATACAATATTAAAAAAAAAGAAAATAGTACGGAGGGTCATTGAAAAAATTCAAAATGGAATAACCATACAACCCAGCAATCCCACTTCTGGTGATTTAGCCAAAGAAAATAAAACACTAAATTAAAAGGGTATCCATACCTCCATGTTCATTGCAGCATTATTTACAATGACTAAGATATGGATCCCTCACCTCCACCATCTGCCCCATACTGGCCGTGGGCACCAGGGTCCCACGTTCCATCCTTGGGAGGGCCCTGTGGTGCAAGAGGTTGCAACATCAGGCCCCAGTGGGGATTTGGGGATGCCAGGGGAGGCAGACAAGGAAGGAGAGGACGTCAGCTGCAAGGAAGCAGAATATGCTGCCATCGATTCCAGATTGGACCAGATCAACCCCTGTCTAGACCACCTGGAGGAGAATGACCACAACCACACCCACCTCCAGGAGCTGCTTGAGTACAACCATAGACACATCTTGTGTTCTAGCAGCAGCTCAGGGAGGTCCCTAGTGATGCCAATCCCTAGACTCTGAAAGCCCCCAACCAGCCCCAACCCTGCTCCCTGGGCTAGGCTCCGGCCTGAGTACTCACTACCTGGCTTAGCTCCCTTCTCAAGGGCTGGCCTACAGGTCAGCAGGTGGGTCTACCTGCCTGGGCCACCTTTCTGGTACTCCCCTTGGCATGCCTGGGGCAGCTCCAACCACCTGGCCTCCCCTCCTGGGGTCAGGTGTGGGCCTGTGACCCACCTACCTTGCCTGCCTGCCCGCCTGCCCAATTGTGGAGCACTTCGCACTCTACCCACACCTGGAGCATCCACATTAAACGGGGCTCCAACAACAAAAACAACAACAACAAAACAAACAACTAAGATATGGAAATGGCTTGTATTCATCAATGCAAGAATGGATAAAGAAAATGTGGTATATATGTACAATGGAGTTACAAAGTTATAAAAAAGAGAGAAATACTGCTAACTGTGATACGGTGGATGAAACTTGAGGGGATTATGCTAAGTGAATAAGTCAGACAAGGAAAGAAATACTATGTGATCTCATGTGTGGAATCTAAAAAAAAAAAAAAAAAAAAAAAATCAAACTCATGCACAGAACAGATTTTTGGTTGCCAGAAGCCAGAGTTGGGGTCTGGGGGAAATGGGTGAAGGTGGTTAAAAGACACAAACTTTCAGTAAGATACGTAAGTTCTGGGGATGTAATGCATAGCATGGGGACTACAGTAAGAATACTATTTGTATACTTCAAAGTTGCTGAGAGTAGATATTAAAAGTTCTTACCACACACATAAAAATTGTAATGCTATGAGGTGATGGATATGTTAATTAAATTCACTCTGGTGATCATTTTGTGATACATATATACTAAATCATGGTGATGTATGCCTTAAACTTATACTATGTGTCAATTACATCTCAGTAAAGCTGGGGATTGTTTTTTAATCAATATAATTCAGCATATTTACCACATATAGAAGGAAATCATAGGATCATCTCAACAGATGCAGAAAAGGTAGCGATAAAATGCAATACTCATTTGTGACAAATACTCCTGACAAACAAGGAATAGAGGGGAACTACCTCAACCTGATAAAGGACATCTAGGAAAAACCTATAAGCAACATCATATTTAATGGGGAAAGACCTATGCATTCCCCTAAAATCAGGAGAAGTCAAGGACATATACTTTCACCAGTTTTTTTAAATAGGCCTACACGAAAAAATAAATGTCTATACACTGGGATAGAAAAAGTTAACTGTTATTATTAGCAGGTGACAGATCATATACACAGAAAATCCTAAGGAATCTACAAATGAGTTACTACAACTAATAAGTGAATTTAGTAAGGTCCAGGATATATGAGCAGTGTATAAAAATCAATTGCATTTTTATATTCTACCACTAAACAATTGGAAAGCAATGTCATTTGCCATAGCATCAAATATATGAAATTTTCAGGAATATATGTAACAAGTATAATACCTGAAAAATACAAGATATTGCTGACAAATCAAACAAGACCTACATAAATGTAGAGATACAGCATGTTAGTGGCAGGAAGATTTAATATGGACTATTGAGTCAATTTTTGCTAAATCTACAGATTTAAAGCAACTCTAACAAAAATCCTAGCAAGATTTTTTGTTTGTTTGTTTTTTGTTTTAGGAACCTGACATACTCTTTTAGCCACATGGCTTCCCTTTTAATCCAGAAAGTTTCAGTGCATCTGCTTGGCTCTGAACGGGAAATAGTCCATAGATAGTCAAGTGACTCTTGCTTACAGCCGAATTCTCTCTATGATGACCACCCAGTGATTTGGGACGTTTATTTTTTCCTCTTTAGGAGGAGAAAACAGACTGATCAAATTCACTTGATTTCTGGGCCCCTGTGTCTTCAAGTGGCCTAAACAATCAATGTTCTATTTCCTTCCTGACAAATCCTTCAAGAGGTATTTAAGTCCAAATATAATAATATTTTCACTAAAACATTTTCTTAAAGCAAAAGCAGCACAAGTTGGTTTGGTCAAACCAGTTTGTTGTTCACACATTTCTGACAATTTACTCTGGAATTTTCAAGACTGTCCCTGTTAGTAATGAAATAGGAACTAGTGAAATATGTTGCACCTGTGTGGGGTAATTTGAGAGGGGAGACAGGATGTTCCTGCCCCTTTCTTCCTTGTTTCTGAACTGTCTTATTAAATATGATATATTGTGGTATTTTGTGCTATGGTACATAGAGCACAGAAACTGAAATCAAACTCCCTGTTCTGCCCTTGAGTGACCTGTGTCATTGGCCTTGTGACACTTAACTTTTCTAGGACATATTTTTTATTTGAAATTAAAGTACCTTTTAACTTCAGAAATCTTTCCTTCTATAATCATCGGGTACCTCAAATTGTCTCAGAATAGTTTTCGTTATTACTATTTTCAGCTAAACACTGAGGGATGGAATCAGAAGTCTTACATTTAACTAGAAGGAAGTCATCAGATAGGATAAAGAAAATAGGGTCCTTAACGTCAAGTGATGCCCCAGGTGCATGGGGTGAGGTAGGGAGCAGTGACAACCACTGGAACAGGAAGTGAGTAAGAAGCAACAAAGCTGAGGAAAAGGAAGCAAAAGCTAGAAAACTGGATAAGACAACTTAGAAACGCAGGCGGAAGAGACATTTCATCTAGCTAATCCTAGCTGAGTCCAGAACTTTGAGGAGGAAAAAAAAAAAACAACTATGTTGTTCCAAATATTTAACATCAAACAAAGTACTGTCAGCTACTTGAAAGCAAAGGCCATTCATACTTTACTAATTTCTTTTTACCTCCAATATCTAATAGTAACAACTACTAAAGGGATGTCTGGGTGGCTTAGTTGGTTAAGCGTCTGCCTTCGGCTCAGGTCATGATCTCAGGGACCTGGGATCAAGTCCCACACCGGGCTCCCTGCTCAGCCAGGAGCCTGCTTCTCACTCTGTCTGCCATTCTCCCAGCTTGTGCACATGCATGCTTTCTCTCTCTCTTTCACTCTGACAAATAAATAAAATCTTAAAAAAAAAATACATAACAAACTACTACAATGGCCTTGTAGTAGTTGTTAAAATCAAGGATAGAGACCAGTCTTGAAGGTTCCTTGAGCAGACAAAACTAGTTTAGTCATGTAGGCAAAGCTTAATTTAGCTTATTTTGCAAGACTAGTTTGACCTGGATAAATTTAGCTTATTTTGCAAGACTAGTTTGACCTGGGTAATTTCTTGCTTATGCCTCTGGAAATGCTAAGCAAAACTTGAACTGTTTCTCAAGGTTGATAGGAGGTAAGCACTGAACATTTTATTTTTTTTTTATTTTTTATTTTTGTTTTAAATCTTTTAATTTTATTTATTTATTTGTCAGAGAGAGAGTGAGAGAGAGAGATCACAAGCAGGCAGAGAGGCAGGCAGAGGCAGAGGGAGAAGCAGGCTCCCCGCCGAGCAAGGAGCCCGATGCGGGACTCGATCCCAGGACCCTGGGATCATGACCTGAGCCGAAGGCAGCCGCTTAACCAACTGAGCCACCCAGGCATCCCACTGAACATTTTAATTGTAACCAATCACTGTGAAGAATAAACAGTCACCGCTTTCTCTCTATATAAGCCAATTTATAACAATATACCACTAAGCCTCATTCTATGTTCTGGTTTGAAATACTCCTGACTTGCAATTGTCTTTTTGGTGTGTGCATAATACATTTCTACTAATCATTACTTCATTGATCCTTTGGTTTTACTTTGGTTATTTTGAACCTTTGACATAGCACCATAATAGATATATAGATGTTTGGCAAGAACTTGATAAAAATATGATGATGATGTCCTCACTTAACCAGAAACCCCAATTCATTTCAAGTTCCTCTCAAGTAGAGCTTTAGAAAGTTCCCATGTTCACCACGACACCACCACCACCACAATAGGTATCTACATTTTTTTCATTTAGGGTTTTAGAATTCCTGGAATCATTGAATAGAATGAGTTGATAATATCAGTACAAAAACCAAAGAAAAAGGACTGGCACTGTGGAAAGCGTATCCAATCAGCTTGCACACACTCTGTCCATCCAGGTTCCTGAACACCCAAATAAGGCCTCTTGCAATGGCCTTTCTCTCTGGCTACTGACAAGCACCCACATAACGTTTTCTCTCTTTAAACCATGTTCCCTAATGATCCCCTAGTTTTTTGAACTTTGGGGTTCCCCAAGCCCTTCTTTGGTCTTTCTTTCCTACTTCCATCATTTCCTGCCCAAAGTCCTTTTTCCTTGTAGAAAAGATTTTAGTTTATTTCACAGGAATTTCTTGGCCAATTAAAACTTCAAAAGCCTGGGCACCTGGGTGGCTCAGTGGGTTAAAGCCTCTGCCTTCGGCTCAGGTCATGATCTCAGGGTCCTGGGATCGAGCCCCGCATCCGGCTCTCTGCTTGGCGGGGAGCCTGTTTCCCCCTCTCTCTCTGCCTGCCTCTCTGCCTACTTGTGATCTCTCTCACTCTGTCAAATAAATAAAATTTAAAAACAAAAACAAAAACTTCAAAAGCTTAAAGTATCCATCAAACCAGAGGAAAAAAAGAGAAAAGATTTGTTATCTCCTAAATTAGACACTGTTTACCAAAATATTTTATGCTAGGTCCTGTGTTAAGTGTTAGCTCATGAATTATCCCACTGAATATATCGACAAACAGTATCATATAGTGTTAAGAGCATGGACAATGAATCTTGGAAAACTGAAAAAATAAAATAAAAATTAAAATAAATATTTATCGGGTAAAAAAAAAAAAAGAGAGAGAGAGAGTTTGGGTTCTATAAACAGACTTGGGTTTGAGTAATGGCTACTCCATTTACTAGCTGAGAATGACCTTGGGGAAATTACTTAAGTCTCTGACTCCAAGTTCCTCATCTGAATAATGGCAATAGTATGAGTACCTACACCTCATAGGGTTGTTACAAAGATCAAATAAGTTAATGAAATATAAGTACCACTGAGAACCTACTATATGGCCAACACATGAGAATGTGCAGTCTCTAAAATCTAGACAAATGCAGATGAGCCAACAAAAGCCTGTGGTCAAACAGATACAATTTTAGTTAAATGAATAAAATTTTAAGTTATTAAACTTTAAAGTTCAATAAAGAGAACAAGGGATTCATGAGAACCTGAGAGAGTTTTAATGGAGGACCTTGATTAATCCTTTGAACAATTAATCAAATCTCTAGGAAAGGTACTGAAAAATCAAAAGGCTATACTAGATGATTTTGAAGGTTTCTTCCAATCTGGATCTAACTGACTCTGTGACTCAAGGTTGTGATTTAAGTTTTTTGGTGTCCTTGAGGATGGATATGGAGGACAGGAAAAAAAAGCTGTTGTCATAACTTCATACTTTTTAATCTTATTTTTCTATTTACACATCGAGTACATTTTCATAAACGTTTTTACAAGGACCTTTAAACTAATTTAGAGGTATGTTATAAATTGGCCATGCACAACTCCTAGGTTCTTTTTTGTAAATAATGATAGCTATCAATGATTAGAGGTGGGTGAGGGATTACTACTTTCTCTCAACCTCACTACTGGGTTATTATAAAAGCAAGAATCTTAGATCAGATTTTGTCTCACATTCAAATTTGTTTTAAAAAGCATTCATTAGAAAGCAGACACCAAGTAGTTCATATAATTATTTTATGAATTTGATGAAGTCTCAGCTTTCTATCCTATTAGATGATGTAGCAACATCTTTCAGGAAAAGTTCACTTGAGGCAGACATCATGATATTCTAAAGGTAGATCATTTACCTTATCATAAGAATTAGTCAACAAGAAATCTTTCTAACCAAGACTGGGTTAGAGGCCACTTAAGAGATCAAGCACCATCCTTGAGGTGCTTGGTCTCTTCAAGACATTTATACTTTATTATCCATCAAAAATGTCTCCAAGAGGTGCCTGGGTGGCTCAGTCAGTTAAGTGTCCAACTCTTGATTTCAGCCCTGGTCATGACCTTAGGGTCCTGGGATCCAATCCCACATCAGGCTCCATGCTCTGCGGGGAGTCTGCTTGAGGATTCTCTCTCTTCCTCGCCCTCTGCCCCTCCCCCACCCATGTTCTCTCTCTCAAATAATAAAGCTTTTTAAAAAGTCTCCAAAATATTTTAGCCAGATGATACAATTTAAATATTTATTTAACCAAAAATATCATATTTCTAACATTCACTAAGCCAACTAACGAGTCACTAAATTCACCCAAGAAAATTCATTTCTGATATGTATTACACTAATTAACCAAGACTCCAGTGATAATCAATGATAAAATTAGACAAATGTTTATAGTAGCTGCCTCTATTGCTTGATCTTCCTCTTTAGAATTCAAGCTGACCATCCCTTGGGCATGGATTTCAGATTAGGTTAACTACCTGAACTAAGAAGTACTAAGTGATAAAAAGAAAATCTTAAAGCAGCCAGGGAAAAAGACACATTGCAAAGATAAGGACTTCACATAACTTACCAGAAAGGATATAAGCCAGAAAAAAAAATCAAAGTACATTTCTAAAGTGCTGAAGGAAAAAACACTGTCCATCTTAATTTCTATATCTGGTGAAAAATATATTCTAAAAATAACAAAAAAAAACAGAAGAAATAAACATAATCATTCAATACAGACAGAAAAATATTAGGCAAAATTCAACATCCATTCATGATAAAAACTGAGTTGATCAGGAAAAGAAGAGATTTAACTCAGGAAAGGACATCTACAAAAACAAAACAACAAAAAAACACACACAAAAACACAGAGGAGGTCTTCGAAGATGGTGACAGAAGAGACTCTTGAACTTTCCTTCTCCCATTACACATGGAATGAACAGCTACACAAGGAGAAAGTTTCTTTGAAAGAAAACCAGAAACTATCTGTGCAACTCCTACACATCCAGTGACTAAGAGAAAAAAAAAAAAAAAAGACCCACACTGAAACAGGCAGGAAAGTTTGAAACACTACTCCAACAGAGTGCCATATAATCAGAAGGGCCCCCAACTCCCAGCTTCTCTCTGAGCAACAAAGGGTTTGGACCCCACACCTAGCACTCCCAAGTTTTAAGACTTTCCCTGAGGGATGGGCTACCAAAAAACCTCCATCTGAAGCCCAACAGGGCTTGGGTCCATGATACCCACAAGAGTATGGCCAAAGGAGCATGAGCATGAACACTCACTGCAACTATCATCCCAGGGCTTAGCTCAGAGGAAGCAGGCAAAAAATGGCCATCTCTCAACCTTTCCCTAAAAGCAATCTATTGGTACACTTAAAAAGCTGTGTCTGAGGGTCAAGTTTCTAATTTAGCAAACATGTAAGGGCTGACTTCATTGTGGACACTTCCTCACCATCTCCCTCCTGCCTGCCCCAAATGGCCAGTATCTCCCTGGAAAGAGCTTGTACACATGTCTGTACATCAGCTTCTATGGATGCTGTCCACAGGACAGATCCCCTAACTCTGACAGCCAATGGGGCTTTCATTCAGGAGTCCCACATGATTATAGGAAACAAAGAATAAGTTCTTTCTGGCTCAGGAGCACCCCATACCCACTCCTGGCTATACATCTGGGCCCACTACAGAGGAAGCAGGCAAAAACAGTCACCTCCCAGTTTCTCCCTGGAAGCAGTCTAATTATGTACTTTCCAAAACACTGCCTGTAGGTCTGGCTTCCAACCAGCCTGCATGTAGGTACTGACTACAATTTTTCCCTTTGGGACTCTGATGGGTCTTGACACGCCCTCAAATATGAGAAGCCACTAAAGAACAAGTCAACTTGAATTATCACAAAAGTTGGAGAAACAACCAGGAACATAGACCAGGATGGTTGACAAGTTTTATCTCCCATAAGACCACTCTCTCAAGACTAAGGAGAAAGGACTATAAACATACCACCACAGAAAATTATCAAATCACAAAGGAAAGGAGCAAAAGAAGAAAAGAACAAAAGTTTTAAACAAAGCAAATGCCAGTAAGTCCATACCTATCAATAACTACTTTAAATGTAAATGTACTAAATTCTCCAATCAAAAGATATAGAGTGACTGGATGAATAAAAAAAATAAGACTCATCTATATGCTACCTATATGAGACATACTTCAGCTTTGAGGACACACACAGACTGAAAGTCAAGCAATAGAAGGGATGCCTGGGTGGCTCAGTCAGTTAAGCGTCTGCCTTCAACTCAGGTCATGATCCCAGGGTCCTGGGATTAAGCCCCTCATCATGCTCCCTGCTCAGTGGGAAGCCTGCATCTCCCTCTCCCACTCCCCCTGCTTGCGTTCCCTCTCTTGCTGTGTCTCTCTCTGTCAATATATAAAATCTTTAAAAAAAAAATGGAAAAAGATATTCCATTCAAATGGAAATTAAGAGACAGTGGTGACTATATATCAAGCAAAATAGACTTTAAGGCAAAGACTGTAATAAGAAACAAAGAAAGTCATTGTATAATGATAAAGTGATCAATCCAACAAGAAAATATATCATTTGTTAATAATTATGTCCCCAAAATAGGAGCATCTAAATATACAAAGGAAATACTAATAGACCTAAAGGGAGAAAAAGCAAAACAAAAATAGTAGACTTTAATATACCACTATCATCAATGGATATATTATCCAGACAGGAAATCAATAAGGAAACATGGGACTTAAGTGACACATTAGACCAGATGGACTTAACAAACATTTATAGAACATTTTGTCCAAACACAGGAGAATGCACAATCTTCTCAAGTGTACATGGAACTTTCTCCAGGACAGATCACGTATTTATGATATACAAAGTAGTCTTAATAACTTTAAGACTTAATAAAAAACAAGACAATAAATTTGAAAAGACTGAAATCATATCAAGCATCTTTTCTGGCCAAAATGGTATGAAACCAGAAATCAAATACAAGAAAACTGGAAAATCCACAAATATGTTTAGACTAAACGACATAGTACTGAAGAACAACGGGTTAAAGAAAATGACAAAAGAGAAGCTAAAAAGATCCTGAGACGAATGAAAATGGACATACGACATACCAAAATGTATGCGATGCAGCAAAAGCAGTTCTAAGAGGGCAGGTCATAGCATTGAATGCCTACATTAAGAAAAAAGAATGATTGCAAATAAACCATCTTTTTTTTTTTTAATTTTTTTATTAACATATAATGTATTATTTGTTTCAGGGGTACAGGTCTGTGAATCATCAGTCTTATACAATTCACAGCACTCTACTTTTATACCTCAAGAAACTAGAAAAAGAGCAAAACTCAAAAACAGAAGGAAAATGGGGAGGGAGGAGCAAGATGGCAGAGGAGTAGGAGACCTAAATATCTTCAGGTCCCCGGAGTTCAGCCAGATAGTTATCAGGCAATTCTGAACACCTACAAACTCAACAGGAGACTGAAGAGAAGAAGAGCAGCAATTCTAGGAACAGAAAATTGACCACTTTCTGGAAGGTAGGACACGTGGAGAAGTGAATCCGAGGCGACATATGGGAAGAGAGACCATGGGGGGAAAGGCCAGCTCCCAGCAAGTGAGAGAGCAGCAGAGCACAAAATAGGAACTTTTAGAAGTCTGCTCCACTGAGGGACGTCACTCCAGAGCCTAAGCAGGGGGTGGAGCTCTAGCAGGGACAGTGTGGTCTCAGGACCCGTGCGGCCACAAAAAGAACAGGGGTGTCTGGGTGCGGCAGAACTCCCAGGTATCAGAGTGAGGAAGCCGGCTGCAGAGACAGAGCCAAACAGTGGGCTCTCAGCTCGAGGTTACCTTAAACCATAATCTGAGGCACATAGGAGTGATTGACTGCTTTTCTCTGAGGGAGCATTGAGGAGTGGGGCCCTAAGCTCTTAGTTCCTATGGGGCCAGAGATTGAGAGGCCACCATTTTCATTCTCCTCCAAAACTTTACTGAAAGTGTTCAGGGAACAAAAGCTACCAAGAACAAAACTGAGCAGATTACTTAGCCTGACCCCTGGCAAGAGTGGTGCAATTCTGCCTCAAGCAAAGACATTTGAGAATCACTGAAACAGGCCCCTCCCCCAGAAGATGAGCAAGAACATCCAGCCAAGACCAAGTTCACCGATCAATGAGGACTGTGGAACTCCAGAGCTAGGGGAAAGCAACACATAGAATTCATGGCTTTTTCCCCCATAATTCTTCAGTCTTTTAAAGTTAAATTTTTTTTAATTTTATTTTTTCCTATTCTATTTTTAAAAATTTTTCCTCTTTCCTATTTTAAAGTTTTTTTTTTTACTATTTTATCTTATCAATACCTTTTTAAAAATCTTTTTTAATTTTCATTGTTAGAGTCATATTCTATCCCTTCATTGTATTTACCCTTATTTTTTTATACATACAGGTTTTTCTTTCTTTAAAATTTTGGAATACAGTTTCTCCTAATAGATCAAAATATACCCTAAATCTAGCACGTGGCTTTGTTCTAGTCTCCAGCCTGATCATTCTTTCCTCTTTTTTTTTTTTTGCTTTCAACCGTCATATCTTAGTAATTCCTTTTTTAGAATCTTTTTTAATTTTCATCTTTATAGTCATATTGCAGGCCTTCATCGTGTTTACCCTTTTTTTTTGTACATATATAAGTTTTTCTTTAAAATTTTGGGAGGTAGTTTCTTCTAACAGACCAAAATACACCCAAAATCAACTGTGTGGCTCTGTTGTATTCACCCTTTGTTCATAAATAAATAAATAAATAATGGATAATAAATAAATAATAAATAAATGATAATCGAATAAATAATAAAGAAATAATAAACATAAATAAATAATGATGAATAAATAATGAATTTATTTATTTATTTATTTATTTATACACACACACACACACACACACACACATTTTTTTTTTTTTCTTTTTTTCCTTTCTACTCCCCCCAGTTTCGGGTCTCTTCTGATTTGGTTAGTGTATATCTTTCTGGGGTTGTTGCTACCCTTTTAGTGTTTTGTTCTCTCATTCATCTATTCTTATCTGGATAAAATGACAAGGCAGAAAAACTCACCACAAAAAAAAGAACAAGAGGCAGTACCGACGGCTAGGGACCTAATCAATACGGACATTAGTAATATGTCAGAAACAGAGTTCAAAATAATGATTATCAAGGTGCTAGCTGGGCTTGAAAAAAGCATGGAAGATACTAGAGAATCCCTTTCTGGAGAAATAAAAGAACTAAAACCTAACCAAGTTGAAATTAAAAAAGCTATTAATGAGGTGCAATAAAAAATGGAGGCTGCGGGACACCTGAGTGGCTCAGTGGGTTAAAGCCTTTACCTTCGGCTTAGGTCA
>JAPYYM010001477.1:0-13433 GCA_028534135.1 Potos flavus | reverse complement strand
TATTTTGAAACATCACTTTTTTTTTTTAAATAAATATGCCTTTTTTCTATTCTTTTTTTTTTTTTTAAGATTTTATTTATTTATTTGTCAGAGAGAGAGAGCACAAGCAGGGGGAGCAGCAGACAGAGAAGGCAGAGGGAGAAGCAGGCTCCCTGCTGAGCAAGGAGCCCGATGCGGGACTCGATCCCAGGTCCTTGGGATCATGACCTGAGCCGAAGGCAGTGGCTTAACCGACTGAGCCACCCAGGTGTCCCGAAACATCACATTTTTTAATGCAAATTCTTATTTTGCTTACTTTTATTGCCATAGACTTGTCACGACACTCTCTTACCCAAGAGAAGCGGGGGAATTTAGCAGCAGAAAGCTTCTTCTGCTCTTGGAACCTCTAAGAATTACTTGTCCCCACAAGCCTGCTTCTGTCCTGTTCCACAATGCAGAATAGATGTCCTGAGGGAAAATCGATTTAGCCACAGCCTTCCATAAAGAAAACAAATTTCTCCTCACCCCCAGGACAACCCACTTTACCAAACGATGCTGGGAAGGACAAACATTGGTGATCAAAGTCGAGCATGTGGGCTTAATGCAGGATCTGAGGCCACCCATGTAGAGCTCCGAGTAACGAACAAAGTCACTTACAGAAGCCAGATTCAGAATGGTATCCACGTCCCTGTAGCCAAAGGGCATCATTCTCTATGTTTGGTCTAGAAAAGAGCCTGAGCTTCTCCTTCATGCTGTAGGTCTCCTCGCTGGCCTCCGTGCCCGTTAGGCACCATTAGATTGAAGAGGTCTGAAACTAGAGCTCGCCTGGGCAGAGCGCAAAGACTGAAACCCGGGCGACACAAAGAGCATTAGCACGGTCCTGCGCAAGGACAACAGGTCTAAACCGGAGCTCCTTGTGCGAATGTTCGGCTGGGTTTTCTTCTGGGACTCCTCTCTCCTTTCCTCCTCCACCACCACAGACACCTCTTTCCTGTGACCTCACCTAAGTCCACATCTAACTAGTCTGTTTACGAAGTGTCCTTTCAGCCTGCCCTCTCTTCTTTCCAGGTCACTGTTTTCAGAGACGCGGCAGAAGCCAGATGGTCTCGCTACCTCTGGTCTCACTACTCTCTAGTAAATAACCTTCCACATCTCTGCTGTAGTTATTGTCACAAAGTATGACCTGATGACACGTCCAGTGCTTATAATGGGTTCCTGTTGCCCGACGCCTTGGTATCAGTCCTGGGTTGTCCTTGCTTCTTGGGGTTTGGCTCCTCTCTGTCTTCTTCATAGGTTCCTATGCTTATGCCCTTCCCAGTGTTGGTTCCCATTGCTGTGGAGACACTGTTTTGTTGGCATTCTCTACTTCCGTCTACCTCTTCATCTTCCACCTCCTTCACTCCACACCAACACATAAACTTTGGTCCTTTAGTCAAGGACAGCCTTGACTAAATAGGTTAGTTAGTCTACTAAAGTATTACAACAACAAAACCCACCTTACCCTAGTGGGATGAAGCAGCATATCCTTGAACCTTCATAATTTGGCCTTTGACTTCCTTTTTGGCCTCTTTGTCCACAGTGCCCCGTATTTGCATCATATTCTGGTCATACCAAACTACTTATTTTCAAGTGTCCCGTGCTGATTCATCCCCTTGGCCTGAAATAGACCACCTCCCCACTTAAGCACCTGGTAAACTCGCAGGCTTAGCTTTAACTTTGGCTTCTCCATGAACCCTCTCTTGATCTCTCAAGCAAGCTCTCAAGCAAGAGATGATCACGCCTTAGACAACTGTATTCTTTATCCACCTTGAATTCTGATATTTTCACTTTTTATCAAGCATAAATCTTTGTAGAGTGATTTAATGGTATCATATCTGTTCATCCCTAAGGAAGAGCATCTTCTAATGTCTGTCCATGACTCCAGTCTTGTATATTGTCTCTCTCACTTTCATGAGGTGTTACTTGGTTTTGCCTGACTTTCTAATATTTTGCCAATGTGCTTGGTTTAAAAATTGAATTTCATTCCAGTGTGTTTTTATGGGTGGGTAGATGGGTGTTAAAAAAATAAAACAGTAAATGTCAGATGTAGTAAGTATGTGACAAAAGGGGGGAAAAAAGAGGCAATCCCATGGAGTAGATAAGTATAGGGAAATTGTTTTAATGATGGACCAAGAAATCTCACCTGTATAAAATTGTGTGTATTTTCATTTGTGTATTAGTTATCTGAGTTTCCCCTTCTGTGAAATGCCTTTTTAATTTTTATTCTTGCCTGAAGTTTTAAAGTTTTGTTTTAAACATTAAGCCTATAATCTGTCTAGAATTTTTATATATGGTGCATGATGGGAATCCAATTTCCTTATTTTCCACATGGATAACCAATTATTAAGTAGTCTATTCCTACCCCAGTGATTGCTGTCCAAGCCCTGTCATATATTGTTTCCATACAAGAGTGGGTCTGTTTCTTGGCTATTGTTTTTGGCTACTCCATTGGTTCACTTGTCTAATCCTATGCCTTAGTATGTCATACTGCCTTAATTATGGTAGCTTTAAAAACAATAATAACAAAAAACCTTATCCACTGTCTCTTATCTTTTTTTTCTTTGGGAGAGACCATGGTCTGTTGGTATGATGATGAGTATGATCCAGTAGGACTAGGAAGTTCTTGGCTATTCTTGGACTTTTCCTTTTCTGTATAAAATTTAGGATGATCAGGGTTCTAACAAAGAGCCCTGTTGAATTTTTATTAGCACTTCATTGAATTAATATGTAAATATGGCAAGAACTGACAGTGTTACAGTAATTCTATCTGTATTTCCCTATTCATGAACATGGTATATTTTTCTATTTATTTAGGTCTTCTATAATGTCTTTCAGTATAGTTTTGAAATTGCTCCATAAATATATGGTACCTTTGTGGTTAGATTTATTCCTAGATATCTTTGCTTTGTGGCAAATGTATATGGTATTTTTAATTATATTTCTGTTTGCTGGCATTTAGAAATACGGTTGATTTTGTATTTTGATTTTTATAACTAACTATCTTGTCAAACTTACTATTAGTCTGTGTGTGGATTCTTTGGAGTTTTCTGTGTAGACGGTCATCTATAAATAATGAAAGATCTATTGCATTCCAATTTTGTATCTCTCATCTCTTTATAGCTTTATTGTAGGTCCATTTTAGTACAAATGTTTAACAAGGTGCAGTGTTTAATAGGTACCTTTATCATATAATGAGGATAGTCAGCTGTTTGAGTAACTTAAAAATTATCTCCTCTTTTATGTTTTTTTGGGCTAACAGTGCATTTTTTGACCATTTAACCTAGGAATGAATTTATTGTTAGTCTCTGGGTTATATTAGCTGGTTTATAAAAGGTTCTTCATGGTATTAATCACTAGTGAGCCTTAGGAGGAGCAAACATGTAAAAATAGCAGATACCCTCAAAAGAAGCCATGTTGGCGAACATAAAGTTGCCCAAGAATCATCAGGTGAGTTTCTGCAGGTTATCAGATACTCCCCCAGCAAGTCTGACTCAAATCCCTGCCCCTACCCCTGGATCTTGCCCTTGCTACTGCCTTTTCTGATTTCTTAAAAATATCTCTGTGTATGTGTGTGCTTTATAGTTCTTTTAGGAATCTCTCTCTCATATTTATAGTTGTTTTTGAAGTTTTCTTTTCCCCATAGAGTAATCATCATCTTTATCCTAGCTGCTTTTTTCTATCTATTCTGCATCAGTTTTTCTTATTAGATGCTTTCTTCTGACTTCTGGTGATCCTCAGCTGTCTGCTGATTTATGAGTGGAGCCATTAAAAAGCTGATGGAAGCGTTGTACACTTAAATAGGGCTCATTGTGGGTTAATGCAGGTAAACCTGGGGACTGCCATTTGTCCTTGTAATTAGCTCTGTTCTCTTGGGCTGGTCAGCTTTCCCAGAGGAGTCTCCTGGAGGGGATAGGGCTGATCGCCAGGGTTCCGATAGCCAGAGAGGGCAAGCACACAAACTTCCACTGAAGTCCCTCGGTTTCAGCGGAGTCCGCTGCCCTCAGACCCTCTACTAGGAGGGGGTCAGAGGGCTGAATGCTTCACCAGCAGACGTACCCACTCTTACCTCCCCTCCAGAGTTACCTAGTGCCCACATTTCTGAGTCTCTTGATGGGTTCCGCAGGTAAATCAGGTTGCCCCATAGCTTTTCATAACTGGCTTAGATTTGAGCTTTCTGAGGACTGAGAAGCCAGTTACTACTTGTTTCCCTGCTTTCCAGCTGCCAACATTTTGTTGCCGTTTTCTCCTCTTCTCTTTGGCTGTGTTTTAGAAAAATCTCATTAATACTGTTTTAGTAGAGTTTCAGAAGAGACTGGAGCCACACACTTTTATTCAGTTTGTCATCTTTAACTAGATTGTACCCAACTATCTGTAAATAGAAGGTTCACACCCTGTTCTTATTGACATTTTCTGTCTAGTGCATAGATTGGATGTTCTAAAGCTGTGGTGTAATCAACCAGAGAGCTTTCTCATTACTTTGCTCTCTGAATATTAGATACATAAGTCACTTTGGCTTTCTTGTTTATTTTAGGCCTTGTTTCCAAGAAAATAAGAGCTGAGTCACTGAGTTAACAAAGTTAAGTCTCTCAAGGTAACAGTTTAAAAGTCAGCAGGCAGCAAACCCGACTGTTCAGCAGGTGGCGGGGAAATTGCTCGGGGTGGCGGGCGGTGCCCCCCAGGGTGGAACACAGCAGTAGTCAGTGCTTCCCGCCACGGAGAACACAGGGTCTCTCAGACGTCTTAAGGTGGAGATGTCTAATAGGCTGTTGAGTAGGTAGTTCTGGAGGGAACACGGAAGAACTTTCTGTGGAGGTAGATTTTCATCAAACCAATTTTGCTCTTTCTAATTTAGCTGTGGTTTTCAGTAAGCTCCTTTTATCTCCATCACAACGTCCTTAGCCCAAGCCCCCCCGGGTTTCAGCTGGACTTTCTAATCGCTTCCTCCCAGGTTCACCGTCTCCCCAGGCAGACAGGGAGCTCATTCCTCCATCTGGGAGTGATGGGGAGAAGGAAGAGTTGGCCCAGTGGGCAGGGGTGGCAGGACATTCTAGGAAGGGGCATCGTGTGGAAAACAGAGAGGCGTGACAGAATGTGGCACATTAAGAAAATAGCAAGTGGGTTGACCTGCAGCCTTGGTTGTCATTGGGCCTTTGTAGGAAAGAGATGTACAGACATGGCAGGGTGTCCCGCCTTGTGGATCCAGCTTACGAGTTCATCCCAGGTGCTGTCGGCTCAGGGGTTAGTGGATTGCAGTGATGACATCTTTATTGAGGATAAATATACACATGCAGACATTTTTCAGATAAAAGATTTTTTGAGGTGCTGACAAATGACCCCCCTATGATTTTGAGGGTAGTCTGCCCTCTAGGCAGAAGGTAGGCCTGTCTTACATAATAGTTATCATCTGTAGCCATATTTTTTAATCTATTTTTTACATTTTTAAGTTTTTTTTTATGTAATCTCTGTGCCCATCCTGGGGCTCATACTCAGGACCATGAGATCAATAGTCGCATGCTCTACCAACATGAGCCAGCCAGGCGACCCTGCTCCCCCTCCGCCCATGTAGTCATATTTGAAATGAAATTTGTACAAGTTGATTACTGCTTCAATTTCAGAAGAACGTTATTATAGAAACTTTCTTGGTTTTTCTTTTACTCTAACCTGATAAAATGCAGTGATTGAGACACAAAATATATGGCCTGTGGATTAGGAAATATCAATGACTTTGTGAACACATGGAGTTGATGGCACCTAGAGGGTTGGTTTTTTTCTGTTTTCGTCTAAGTCAATGGCCTTTAACCTGTTCGAAGCTTGGAATCCTTAGCAAATCTGAAGAAAGCTTTGGTCCCTCCCCCCATAAGAACTCCAATGTACATGCCTCCTAATGTTGCACAGTATGTACTTCAGAGAATTCACAGCCACTTATGAACCCCTGCTCTAAGTTAAGAATGAAAACCTAGCCACAGCCATCTGGTAAGGTACTTATCAAGGCCTCACATCTGTCATCCTCGACCAAGTTAGTCCTGCCCCATGAGCACCTGTTTTGCCGATTAGACATACACTGAGCCCCAATTCATCTGCCACACTCGCTCAGATACAATACCTACCAAATTTGACAATGCATATGCATAATAAGAAATAACTACCTAGAGGTTCTGAGAAACATCTTTATCTTGATGTTTCTGGATAGTTTTTTTGTTGATGCTGGAAACTTGCTACCAAAGTCCTTCAAAGAACTGATACTAAGAGAAGCATCCTCTCCAGGGGGCTCCTAGAGCCAAATAAGCAATGAACTTCACCCACCCTGCACCATGATTGGCTGTTTCATATTTTGTGAGTATAAGAAGAAAAAAGAAACTTGATAGAGGCCCTTTTAAAACTGGTTTTTAACACATTTATACAAAAACATTCCCAAGTTACGGGAGTATGAGACACGGAAATGTTTTGGAGCAGAACTTTCTTATCCACGAGGAATGGTGATGAATGGAGTCGAAAAAATCTTAGAGTACCCATGTTGGAAGATTAAAAATGGAAATTCAGTTTCCTCTCAGAAACGGGCCTTGCATTGTGTCACTGGGCACAATGGAAATAGAAGCCAGAAGTCATAGTTTATTTTGAGAATGTTGTAGAACATTTGTCGTTCCCCATTAGCTGATTGTGTTATGCAGCACTGGGGACATCCTAGAACTACACTTGTGCTCTGACCTCTACCATCGTATACCACCCGCTCTCAGGGCACACAGTCTCTCCTAGCTGTTGCCATATATATATGTTCTTATTCCTATCTGATCCTCACTCATCCCCAAAATAATCAGCATGAACAGAATGAAGCAGATGGCACAAGCCTTCTTTGGCGAACTGGCAGATCTGTATCACTCACTCAGTATTTTTAGAATCAAGGGGATTGAAAATCATGTCCTGAGATGTTTTGGGGGAAGACTTACTATCTTTCCAGGGTGACAGGTGTTGAAATATTACCGTATTTAAGACTCAAGTGCAATCTGTATGTCAAGTCACAGAATAGACTGATTATCATCAGGACCATCCCTTTGTCAGTTCTCCGTTAGGATTGTTGGTGGTTTGCCAGATAATAGAAAGTTAATCATGAGTCTGTTTTAAGGATGTGGCCAGAAAGCGCATCAGGTTTCAACCAAAGATTGGAATCGGCGGCAGCCAGCCAGTACTGGTCATGTACGTGGTGTTGGGGGATGTTGTATTATCCACACAGTTTATTTTTTTAAAAATAGCTGAGCTTTGATCCTCAGCCACAACGAATTTATAGTCTGTTGAGAAAGACTATTTTTATAGGAGTTTGTGATAATATCATGAAAACAGTGTAAATATTTATATTTGAAGGTCCACATTAATGAAATACACAGTTTTGGTGAGTGGAACCTTAAAACCATTTGTGAATTTGAATTCATCATTAAAAAAGACTTCCTGAAGAAATTAAAGAATGTCCATTATCAGATGATTAATTCAGTTCAACATCTGAGGACCAACTTTGCACTTAGTGTTGGGCTAGGTGTATTTAACACACAGACCTAAAACACACACAG
This sequence comes from Potos flavus, assembly GCA_028534135.1. NCBI lineage: Eukaryota > Metazoa > Chordata > Mammalia > Carnivora > Procyonidae > Potos > Potos flavus. The sequence continues at coordinate 5,856 of JAPYYM010001477.1, read as the reverse complement.
TCTTGGGAAAAAACATTCATAAAATAAGTTAAATATGTATAAAAATTTTTAAATGACATTTGTTCTTAGAAAGTTCCATGGGGAACACAGGGAAGAAATTTGTGTCATGTTTAAATAAAATATGCCATGTCTAAAAATCCCTGATTATATACCCACCATCTTTGAAGGGCCAAGCCAAGGAAAATGTAGGTAATGATGTCCATGACTGTTGGACTTTGGAATCTAGGGAGTGGCTGGAAAGTGGATCTGGGACAATTTTATTTAGTGGTGAAGAGTAGGTACTTTTTTTTTTTTTTTTAAAGTCTAAATCGGGTAGATCTTACTTTCCCGTTGTATTCTTGGTGTGTTGGTAAGCCATCAGCTAAAGTTGGTATCTGTTGAGAAAGAATACTAATTTTCACCTGTAGTGTCATGGGTCTTTTCTGCATGTGTGAGCATGTGTGTTCCTCCCACTGTGAATAATGGATGGTGGGCTGTGTAGAGGGAGAGAATGTGTGTTTTTCTCTCGTATCCATAGCTGAGTGGCTAGAACCCTATGCCAGTTGTGCAGCTGATGGCTTCTTTTAATCCCAGTGTTTCATAAACAACCTATATTTGTGTGGTGTGTTTTTAGATTCCCGCGTATTTCAGATCCCTGTTGTTCCAGTTGGTGGTCCCCAACAGCCCACTATATGCATCAGGTGGTGTCACAAATGAGGAAACACACTCAAGATGTAGCAAACAAATGGGCAAGCTAGACTTTGAACTGGGGAATCTCTCCCCCGTATTCATAGAGCCAGGGACTCGGTCTGCATAAACCCTCCCATGCTTCAGGGAAACGCCGGAGGGTGAATCAGCAGCACAGCTGGGCCAGAAGGCAAGCAGACCCTTGCCTTCCTCTCCCTCAGAGCGGGAAGCTGAGCCGCACTACCTGGTACAGCGGCCACTAGCCACGTGGGGCTCTTTTAACACAAAGTTCAGTTTCTCAGCGTCACATTTTGAGTGTTTAGTAGCCATCATGTATGTGACATTTCCGTCATCGCAGTAAGTTCTCTTGGACATACTGGTCATCTCTCAGAAAGCAAGAGTGGGGAGAATGAACTTAGTGAGCGAAGTTGGAAGAAGTGTCTATGCCGGGGATTGGTGGAAGGGAGAGAAAATCCACCCCCCTGCCACCCCGCCAAGCCAGCTCTTCTCCTGAGGGACTGGTGCTATTTTGAGTTCAGCTATAATGAGAACAAGGAAAAGAAGAATTTCAAACTTCATTCTGTGTGTTTATTTTCATCTTTTTTGATAGACCTGGAAAGAACACAGCAATTTCAAGTGAATGAGTATATTCAATGATGATGAAAATTCTATGGCTTTTATAGCTGGGCCAGTATAACAGCCAGACATGGGCCGGATGAGAAGTAGGACACATCATAAGACCTGGCAGCAAAAACTCGGCCACACGGGATAGCGTTCCTAGAAGGAGTCATTTTGTCTGTGGCCACAGTCGTTGGGGAGGCCTCAGAGGAGGGCCTCGGGCATGAACGGCAATACTGTGAGGGCACAAGGAGGTGGAGGAGAGGGGCTCAGCTTGAGTCACACTTGGTGACAGAGGAACAAGGTAGGTTCGTGCTGCTGTCAGAAGGAAGGTTTGGTGCCAAGATGCTGGCTGAGAACGCCCATGTGCCCAGCTCTGGATCAGTGCTAAAGGTTCACGTCCAAGTGCGCACGTCGGCTCTGAGGGTTCCAGGCAGGTGGGGCACCTCGGGGAGGGGTCTCTGCCTGGTTCTGGCTCCTGGGAACTCTGAGCAGACACTGAAAACATCTGAGTTAGTCGATGTGGAACAAAAGAAGTTTGCTGCAGTTTTTGGCCATTAGGAAAGGAATGTCTGTTTCTCTGTGTACATGTGCTCTGAGCCGGTATGTTTAAAGATGCTTCAACTGTTAGTACAATAAAATTTCACCTAGCTAGACTCCAGTTTTCCAATCTGGAAGTAACTGTGGAAAGGTAAGTAAAAATTAACTTTTAACAATAAAGAGCCACTCTAAAGACTGGGCGGTCAATGAATGCCTGCTGGAAACAGGCACTTGAAGACCTGCTGTGATTGGTCCCTTTACCGGGAGGGCTCTGCTCCCTTGGCAAAGCGCAGAAAAGGCTGGCCTGCATACAAAAGCTACTCCAGGGTGTTTAATGTAAACATATAGTACTCTCTTTTTTAAGCATTGGCACTTGAAAGGTTAGCATCCACTTGCCTGAGAATTACTCTCTCTAGAAAAGCACAGGATTCTAGGTAGCCAGGCTTTTACTGCCTCGTTCAGGACTGCCTGCGCATGCCCGCCTCCTCACAGGATGGTCTGCAGGTAGAAGCAGAAGGGCCTGGCTCTGGGGGACTTGCCTGGGTTCGAAGGGTGGTGAGACAGGTTGAGAGTGAGGCGGCAGCAGGCCCACCTCCTAGAAGTGGCCTGCAAACAAGAAGTTGGCCCTCCAGGGTGGGGCTGGGGAATGAGGAAATGTCCCCACAAAGCGAAGGGGAAGAGATTAGGAGAACAATTCACTGGAGGATGCTACCTACACCTCTGACCGCCGCCTGAGCCACCACTGTTTCTGTGGGAATACTGGGTCTCCCCTCCGCAGGCCCCGCGTCGGTGAACTAAACTAGCTTTGTTCACATTTTGTTGGCAGCCTAGAGTTGAGACCTTCAGCCTGGTAACCTTGCAAACAAATTAACTTGGATGTATACAAATTATTTCATCTCATCCCATGGAAGTTTAAACAGGTGTGACAAACAGTGTATGTTATGCTAACAACGAGCGAAGAGGAATAGCCCGTGGTTTGAATAAGCAGGGATGAGTTTTGTTTCTGTACCAGGAAAACACTGGAACGCACAGGGGAGTTTTTCTTTCTTCTTTGAACTGGTCAGCTGAGTCTCCCACTGACCTGAAGTCAGGATCTGAAGTAGCTACTGCCGTGTCTATGGAAATAGCAGCCTCTGTGGAAGGGAACGCGCGCTCCTCGTACTGTGCGAACGCCGTGCTGGCCTCCCCGCCGCTCAGGACTTCCGTGCAGGACGACCTGTGGAAGCGCACGGGGAGGAGGGCGACCCAGGGGCCGCACTGGAGCCCCTGAAAGGAACATGCTGGTTCTGGGTCGTTGATGCTGACTCGGTAGGGGAGGAGGAGCCCTGATTTCCAATGGCTAATGCAAGAAAACTGTCCCTCTGTTCCTCTTCTCTCCACAGACGGCCTGGTGATCCGGAGCACGCGCCCACACTAGTGATGCAGATTTCCTTTCTGCTCCTGGACCCTCCTCTGCGCCTCCGACATTCTCCTCCCAGCCCGAGACTGCATATATAAGTTGGGATGTGGGAAAGCAGGAAGCAAAGCTCATGGTAACTGAGAGGCCCATATCTGGGTAGAACCAGGCCCAGGACCACGACGCGGCCTCTCCCCTGGTCTGGAGTTCTGGCTGTCGTGGCTCCGCTCATGTGCTCAGCACCATCCTTCCATTTGTGCTTAAATGGCACAGCCTTTGGTCAGCGCATCTGAAAAGGAAGGTGTGAGAAGTAAAGCCCATGGCCACCTATCCCTGCCAATTATGTGGCAAGACGTTCCTCACCCTGGAGAAGTTCACTATCCACAATTATTCCCACTCCAGGGAGCGACCTTACAAGTGCTTGCAGCCAGACTGTGGCAAAGCCTTCATTTCCAGATATAAATTAATGAGGTGAGAGGCTCTAGAAAAGGTATGCACTTTTACACATACCTTGAAATGGCTTAGCTAGCCCTCCGAGCAGACACTGCGAGGGAATGCAGCTTGCGGATGCACGGTAGCCCTTAACGCCACTGCTGACTGTGGTTTTCGGTAACAGTTTTGCATGTAGCATCGGTTTGTTCTTTCAACCAGTATTTCCTGTGGTCCTATGATATGCCAGGCATAAAAACAGAAAGACCCATGCTGGACAGCGAGCCATGCAAACACAATGAAAATGCGACGTAAGTTCCCTGACAGAGCTACGCAGGTGATAAGTGCTGGCAGGGCTTCTTGGACACATAGTCTTAGGCTGTGACCTAAAGAGTGACCAGGAGATGGACAGAGAAGAGGTTCTGGGGAAGCCCGAAGCCTTGACCTGAAAGCACACAAGTACAGAGGGTAGCGGCGGAACAGGAACGGGAGAGGCTCAAACTGGAGGCACTAAAGGAAGTCGGTCCTAACAGGCCTTATCTGCTCTTCTAAAGGGTTTATTTATTCTATTGAGTCTAAGTAGTGCAATACAGGATTTTGACTGGGCTGTTAGAAAGGTGGTTCATAGTAATTTGGAGAAGAGAGAGGAGGCAAGTAGATGGATGTGAAGTAGGAGGTAACAGTCCAGGTCCTGATAGTGAGGCTGGAGAGGAGAGAACATTTCGCAAGCATCAGCCTTGAGAAAAGACGGAGCCTTTTCTTAGGAGCAGTCTGGCTGAACAAGTAGAATTCTGTTGGGTATACAGGTGTTGAGGATATGCATTTAATTGGATTTTCAAAGGCATCCATGATACACAGAAGGATAAAAACCACTGTTTTAGCAGACCAGTCCTAGTACATTTAGTCCGAATTATTTCTTGAATGACTGTTAGGTGCTCACTTCCATGAGGGAAATGAATATATGAGCTATAGCTTCTGCCTCCAAAGGTTTTTATATCCTAGAAAAGACAAAACCTACATAACATCCCTCATTTGCACACTAGTCTTGAGAACGGTCATTGAGCATGAATGTTGTGTGCTGTGTATGAGGTCCACACGCAGAATCCACACGCACAATCCCCACTACTTGTGCTGCTTTGGACACCTGGTTAAGGGAAATCTGTCATTTGCCTTTCATCTTCATGATGTGAACTTCAGAGCTGCAACTTCAGACTACCACAGGTGAAAGTCAAAATCTGGCCAGAGAGGATTTCCCTGTGAGTGGTATTAACATGGAGCACATTATTATTAAATCTTGGGAGTGCCCTTGGAGGAAGGCACCTGAAAGTTTTTAAAAAGATCTAAATTATGCTCCTGGCCCTTTAGAATACGACTGTCATAGATAATTGTAATAAGACCTAGGTTTTAAAATGAGCCTATAAACACATAGGTATTTTAAAATTCAAATGGGTTCTGTACATAGGCCAACATTTAGTTGCCATAAATATATAAGTATTGCGTGCCTACTGTGTGCACCGATTTTGTTGCAAAGCCTTCTTGTGTTGTAACAAGCTGCTTCTGTGGACGCGGGAACTCTGACCTGCGTGCTGAAAGCCGCATTAGCTGAGGTTAGCCCGCGGCGAGGATGTGACGGCGGGGAATGAGGACCGAGACACGGACAGGAGGTAGCTATTTGGAGAAGACAGTGGAGCTAGCAGATGATCGGAGTGACAGCAATTAGGCGGGATTACTGGGTAGAGTGCACTGAAGATGTCTTAAGCCATTTGTTTCAGAGGTGGTAGTTCTGAGGAAGGGAAACAACTTGCTCAGGGAAGGATGTGAAGTGAGGCTGGCACAGGAAGCAGCGCGCTTTGGGCAAGAACCGACTGCCCGCCGCGGCCGCCAGCCTGGCGAGCCTCGGCCTGAAGCGGAGGGTCCAAAACAGAATGGAAGAGGGGCGAGATGGTGGGGATGCTCTCGGCTTTGGGTTTGTAGTTTTTACAATGGGCAGCATTTCCTCCCAATTCCCCTCAGTTGCAACATAAGCTCCATTTTATAAGCGGAGGTGGGAGGAAAAAAACTTGCTTAACTAGAGAAGAGAACTGGGTCCCAGTACAGCAAATGGGGAAAGCAGGTGGAAACGGGAAAAGTCAAGAAAGCAAGCTGATTTGGCATGGCCAGTTGGAAGTCTTCCTGTCAGCAGGGACCCCTGAGGAATTCTGAGATCA
>JAPYYM010001476.1:0-13434 GCA_028534135.1 Potos flavus | reverse complement strand
GAAATGTGTAAGCCTGAGGATCCACAGACATGTACCCTGGGGCAAATAATACATTATGCATTAATTAAAAAATTTTAAAAAGAATAAAAAAAAAAAGAATCACATTTTGAAGTAATTGTTTTAAAATTTTCCTATAAAAATATAAACCAAAACAGATTTTCTAGAGTACAAATTAAATTCTGTAGACTAAAGTACATGATGTGTGGGAAAAACTGTACTTCTTATCGAAAAGGAGGGAAGGAGGGAGGCAGAGAGAGAGATTAACTTGCCCAATAATCTTTGACCTCAACATTTTGTGGAAAATAGAAAAATCTTGGGTCTTAGATTCCAATACCTCTGCAACAAATGTAATCTTAAGAAATACCCTACATCCATCAATATTTGCTACATGCAAATTGTGTGTTAAGGGCGCCTGGGTGGCTCAGTTGGTTAAGCGACTGCCTTTGGCTCAGGTCATGATCCCAAAGTCTCTCGATCGAGTCCCACATTGGGCTCCCAGCTCCATGGGGAGTCTGCTTCTCCCTCTGATCTTCTCCCCTCTCATGTTCTCTCTCACTCTCTCTCAAATAAATAAAAATAAAATCTTAAAAAAAAATTTGTGTGCTAAGCAATGAGGAATATGCTAAGCAACTGAAGAAGCTTCTTAATAAACTATTTATAATTCTTCTTGGCATCAATTCGTAGTGTCACATCTAGCTTTCCCAGTTCGTCAGGATCAAGCACAGTGTGGTGCTTAGGGGCATGCTTTTTGTCCCTACCTTCCTTTCCTTGGACAGCCTTGGAGATATATTGACACACAGGAATGAACACAAGCACAGTCCACTCCAGGGGAAAGGACAAGTCAACACAAGCCACTACTGCACAGGACCTCTTCAATGACCTTGGAGTTAGGTATAAAGACAGTCCAAAGGACAGATAAACTGCATGGAGGAAGAGGCCGAGGAAGGCCGCACAGGCTTAACATCAGAGAAAAGTTTACCCTTTAAACAATTTCCCAGACAGATAAAGAACATCCTAAGCGAAGGGAACTCGATGTCAAAGAACAGTCTAGTTTGTAAAATGGCGTGTTTGGAGAACGATAAACACAGTGCGTGTTTCTAGCCTATAAAAGGAAGCAGGAAGATCAGGAGACAAAGTTCCAAGGGGTCCCGAACATTACAAAATAGTTTGTCTTGCTCCCTCCTTGGGCACTTATCACCTTCTCCCTCTATACTGGAACAGTTATTTAAATCATGCCTCCATTTGTAAACTTGGAGCCACTTGGGCACAGAGATTGTATCTGTATTCTTCACAGCATTTACCACAATTGTTCCACTCAAGAAACCTCTATCCGTACGCTATGTGCAAAGCACTGCAGGGCACAAAGATAAATAAGACACAGTCCTTGTCCTTGGCTTAACCTCCCCAGGCTTCAGCTCTCCCACCTGAGAAATGAAGGGGCTGAGCCAAATGATAGATGAACCTCTTTTCCAGCTCTGACAGTCTAAGAGTGTAAAACTCAAAACAGAAACACAGGGACCAGACAACAAAAATAAACTGTGACTGACGGAGCCAAAAACACAAGAAGGGGTGAATTCAATGAGCAGGCGTAAAGGCAGAGGCCAGAGCAGAACAAGGGGCAGTGATACGGGATGGTCAAGGCCGTCCGAAGAAAGGGAGGTAGGGACAGAATGTGTGTCCCTAAGCATCACACCACATGTGATCCTGATGAACTGGGAAAGCTAAATGAGACACTACAAATTATTTCCAAGAAGGATTATAAATGGCTTATTAAGAAGATCTTTCAATCTAATAATTGTTGGAAGACTCTGCCATCTAGTGGCTCAGAACTTCGTAAAGCTGAGGAGAGAAGGAAGTCTGAAATACAAGGAGACACCTGTGTCCGCTCTGTCCAATGACCACCGGGCTTGCAGCATACAACCCGCAGAAGGGGAAGAAAGAAAAGAAACTACAGGTCTCAAACTTAAGAAATGCCTAAGACTTGTGCCTGTCAAAACAAGGGCTCGAAAATTGTTACCTACTGTTTCACAGCTAGAAGTCAGTCCTCTCTTGGGATAATGGGAACTGTCTCCCCATTTTAATTCACTTTTAGTATATCTTACACACTCTTTATTTCAAAAATCTTACCACTTCAAAATGTAAGATTTTGCTTATGTCTATTTATTAGATAAAGAGCTTCTAGGAAGAAAACATACATAATTGTGACTCTTTACATCAGTGGTTCTCAGACACACATATGCATTAGAATCAGCTACAGTGCTTGTAAAAGCGGAAAGCTGAGCCACTCCTTCAGAGGTCTAAATTCGGTGGGCCTAGGAGGGAGTCCAAGAGTCCACATTTCTAACAATCTTTCCCAGTGATTCTGATGCTGCTGGTACGGACCACATGAGAGCACAGCTTTACATCATGCATTCTTGAATCTATGATCTGAGCTCTGGAGGACGCAGTTCACTAGAAATCAAATTATGAAGCATGACACGATTCAGTCAACACAACTTAAGAATGATCACACAAAACTCATTTTAATGGATGGTTAGTTGTTAAAGGCAAAACAATGAGGATTTTTCTTGGACGGGAAAAGACTGCTTAGTTTAGTAATAAAAGTCATCACATTTTTCTAGCAATTTAATAATTATACATTTAATGTATTTAAAACTGAGTGGTACCTGGTTATAAACTCCTTAAAATACAATTTAGAATTTAGAACCAAGGGGTGCAAGGAAATCTATATATAAAGTTCAACACTCCTTATTTTATATCTTCTAAGCAGAATTGAACCCATACTCAGATAGAGGGTTGGCTGGCACAGAATAGAGGTCAGCAAACATTTTCTATAAAAAAACAGAGAATAGGGGCACCTGGGTGGCTCAGTCACTTAAGCGTCTGCCTTCGGCTCAGGTCATGATCCCAGGGTCCTGGGATCGAGCCCCCCATTGGACTCCCTGCTGAGTGGGAGCCTGCTTCTTCCTCTCCCTCTGCCGCTCCCCCCTGCTCCCCCTGCTTGTGCTCGCTCCCTCTCTCTGTCAAATAGTCTTTAAAAAAAAAAAAATAGAGAACACATATTTTAAGGTCTGTGGGCTACAATGGTCTCTTTCACAACTACTCTGTCATAGTACAAAAAAGCATAGATAATATATATATATATTTTTAAGTGTGACCAAGTTCTAATAAAATTATATTTGTGGACACTGAAATTTGAATTTCATATAGTTTTCATGGGCCATAAAATATTCTTTTTTTTTTCCAAACATTTTAAAGAATGTTAAAATCCATCCTTGGCTCACAGGCTACACAGAGACAGGTCAGATTTGGCTCACGGGCCACAGTTTTCCAATCCCGGGTACAGAGAAAAGCCTACTGAGCGTGATGATCAGAAGACATGAGCTCACCACGTAACAGTCATATCATCTTTGGAAAGTCTCTTAACCTCTCAGAGCTCAGTTTCTCCATCTACACAAGAGCAGTCAGGATGCCATCTCCTTGAATTGTGAAGACTGAGATTCAATAAGTATCTGGTAATCAATAAAGACTCTAAAATGTCTCAATTATAACCTTATTAATAACTTCAGGTTAAGTCAATTCAATGTCCATTTAAGAAGTACCCAAATTTTGCGAGGTACTGTGCCGGCAGTGTAAGAAATGCTGTGTAAGGAAACCAAATGTTCCCTGCCCTGAAGGTATTTATAGTCCCATAGATAGGTTAATGAGATTGTAATTTTGTCTAAGAAAGGTTTCAAAAAAAACTGTTTCAGGCCTTCCATTCATACAGTTCTTCAACCTGAGCTTTTACATTTTATTTCTTCCAAACTCGGGCTTTCACTCATTTACTCAATGTTTATTGAGCAGCCTATGCGCCAGCCTGCACTCTAAACACTGAAAATAGAGCTACAAATATAACAGGTAAAGTTCCTGCCCTCATGAAGTTTAAATTCCAGTGCGTCAGTACTGCTTTTTCCCATTTTCATGTTTGGACAAAGCCAAGTAAATGTTAACAACTGAACCAGAATGTACTGATATTGCACCCAAAGCGCTGCAGTCAGCACCGAGGATACAAGGCTAAGACAAGGTACAGATAAATGAGAGGGGAGAAAAAGGAAAAACAAAAAGCACAAATATCTTGAGGAACAAAAGCATTTTGATCTGTATTTTGGTATAAAAATAGTAATTATTGTTTAAAAGCTTGATGAAACTTACCAAGAAAACCATCTAAGCCTTTACCGTTGAAAAAAAAAAAAAAGGCATTTTGAGAACTGTAAGAATTTATATAGATCTAGAGTTATCCAGAACAGGAGTCAGTACCACAGACCCGGGCTCACAGCGCTTCTCATCCAGTATCCTAGGAAAGGTGACACCTCAAATGAAATTTATTCCTTCATTAGGGCAACTTCAAAAGCAAGAATATCATTTTATTCATTTTATTATTCATTCAAAGTCTTAGCACAGGGTTCTCAAGAGTGGTGGGGGAATCAGAATCCCCTAAACTCCCCTATGCTACCATCCATCCTATACCTTACCTGATCAAGACTTTAACAGTACAGACTAGGTATATGCATATTTAAAAATTTTTTCCCAATAGGTGATTCTGTTGTCCAGACCTTGTTAAGAACTGCTACCCTGGAAAGCAGAATGTCCACAGAAATAATAATTAACAAGTTAATTTAGATTTCCCAAAGGTCTTTGACCCTGTTTCCTTCCCTCAACCCACAGCTGATGCCAATGATCATCTGAAGACTTAATTCCTTCCCAATCCTCAGGATGGATTTAAGCAACACCACTGCGAAAGTCCAGAATGTTCAGCATCCACCCATCTGGTCCATTCCATGTCTACCTTGGATCCTGATTTCAGAACTACCCAGGTTCTGAAAACAAATTCACCTTCTACTCCAGTATTAGTAGTTCAATTATTAAAATCTTTCTCAAACTTTTCTCCCAGGAAAAGAAGTTTGGTCTTTGAACCCTTACTGTGGCCTGCCAAGTATCCCTGACAATGGGTCTGTCTCTAATGCCTACTACTAAATTCCCTACCACAATCCTCCTCTGTTAAATGCTGTCTGCAGTCTAACCAGACCTCAGAGGTACTTGAGCAGCTTACTAAAACCATGTACTGTCTGTGCCCAGCACAATGCCAGCAAATGGTTCAGAAAGAACGATTTACCTTGAAATTTCACAGCTAATAAGTAGAATCAAGAACAGAATTCAGATCTCCTGTCCCCTAACCCAGTTACACATTCCATTAGGTCAGAAATATATTTTTTTTTATTTCCTATTTGTCCATAAAACATAATTAAACATCACTCCTTCATTCCTATAAAATAAGCTAAAGATAACTCAAGAGTCTTCTTTCAGCAATCTACTTCCAAAGGGAATGCACGACAGCCAATGTCGCCCCAGGTAGAAGAAGAAATTCAGTCTGGCCCAAGTTACTTCCTAAAATTGTATTTCCGTAAAGCTTTGCAGAGGAATTGTAGAGTAGTCCTTATAACCGGAAGGGGCGGGTAATAAACAAAATACAAAATATCTTGCCTAAAAAGTTATATCAGCTGGGTAATAGGTAGATTTGTTATACTGGTCACTGAATCTCTGTGTATGATTGAACATTTCCATAATAAAAAATTTTTAAAGAAAAAATAAAGTTTCATCAAATTAAACTATAACCAAAACACTCTGAAAGAAAAAGATGAGGGGAGACAAGGAGAGGGAATCAGATGATTGATTTACCAGCTGAACAGACTAAAAAATTTATAAAGGTCTTCAAAGTCCTATTTATATGTAACTGTAACATAAAGGGAATGAGTCCGTCCTATCAAAGAATCTTCAAACACAGAAGTCTTCGACTTGAAAGACAGCCAGGTGGAGGCTGCTGAGGCCCAAGATACTGCTGAGTCACACATGACCACCTATCTGTAACATCTTCTGGAAGAAAACAGACCACAGGATACTGCCAAGACTCCCCACTTACCCGTCTCCCCAAAAGAAATGCCTGTAAAACCAAAAAATGTAGTCTGTGAAGCTCCAAAGTCCCTTATTCACATCCAAGAGCTTTCACCTCCACAAGACCATGAGCTCTCTCCACAGACAACAGCAACCCTTCACTTTTCCTCAAAAAACTGACCTGTACTTAGAAAAAGGAGAATTTTCTCATGCTGGAGAAATGAGAAATTGAGAGGCAAAATGAAAAACTCCTTAATAGAAGGTCAACTCAATTACTGACATTCACACTTCTCAGGTACAAGGCTGCACATTCATCTCTCTAATGCCAATAGCCCCCACATTATCAAAGGCCAAATGCACTCTCTCACTGCACTGGGAGACAATCAGCAATGACCATAACTACAGGACTCTCTTTCCTTTTCCAGAAGTAATCCTTCATAAAATTATTAATCTTATCTAGTTAGGATTTATGAAAAATATCTTGATGCAATTTATACTTAACTGGTCCTCCAGCTGTCAATAGAGCACATCTTTTCACTTAGCAATGCCATGATTCTCACAGAATACATATGACCTTAGGAACCAGAAAGATGGGCAATGTTACAGCAATGTAATGGCTGTGAAAATCCACTGATTGGCTTCCAAGTGCATCTCATAGATCTTAATAGAAGTTATACCTCAATAGTAGGAGAATAAAATATGCTGAGCCCTTGGATAAACCTTTAAGGTAGGGAACACTCAACACTACCCTCTTCACAAGATCAAATTTAAACATTTGTGGCACCCATGTACAACTTCCCTAGACAAAAGTGATGTATTAAGAAGAGACTGTGGCCCTTTAGCGTACTCTACTGCACCCTTTCTATCCCCAAGACTGTTTCCTTCCATTCTGTCACAGCAGAAGTTATCATCCTGTCACTTGAGAGCTCATTCACACAACAAACATTTGTTTTTAAAGATTTTATTTATGTATTTGACAGAGAGAAGATCACAAGTAGGCAGAGAGGCAGGCAGAGAGAGAGGGGGAAGCAGACTCCCCGCCGAGTGGAGAGCCTGATGCGGGGCTCGATCCCAGGACCCCGAGATCATAACCTGAGCTGAAGGCAGAGGCTTTAACCCACTGAGCCACCCAGGCGCCCCACAACAAACATTTTTTATTTCCCACTAAGTGCTAGCAGTAGTGCACAATTGCACAATTACGAACATTTATGAAAAAAAAATCACTGAATTACACACTTACGATCAGTACCAAAAAACTCATTAAGGATTCTGGGCATGGGTGGCTTCTCAAAGGGGTCAGAGAAAGAAGGCATATTCTCTATTGTTTGTCACTGCTGAGATTTAAATTAATTTACCTTCAAACACTCTTTGTGTAGTTATCAAGGAACTGTTGGACATTGAAAGTTGAGTATGTCTGATTTTGCTTATAGAAATTCCCAATGAAATTAAAAACAAAAAAGTTATATACTGTTGGAAGCAATGTCATTTAAAAATACAGACACAGATAAAGTCTTCTACTTGAACTTAACTCACACTGCGTGCCCTTCTCCGTAACTAGGACTCCCAAAATCGATTGCAGACTGCGAGAGGGACGCACTACATGGGAATCTCCACCACGGAGCACACAGTACTACAGGCTGACTACAGTCTCCTCTAAGAATACAGAGGAGGTAAGAAATTCCTCTTAGTTGTAATCGAGGAGCAATCTAAGCCAAAATTAACAGAGAATACTAAGAACAGAAAAGAGAAGGCAGGGAGGTTCTGGGGTGGGTCTCAAAGGGGAGCAGGAAGAGGAGAGAGTCTGGGGGAGAGGGGAATAAAATACATTCATTAGGCAGTGAGGACACATAAAGAAGGAAATGGTCGAAATCAGCAAATCCACACAGTTAACCCGAAGCAGCTCAATTAATTTTTGTTTCCTTTTACCCAATTTACTACCTCAATTTCTCCCTTCCACAGTGCTCGCAGCATCAGGCAAAACAATGAATTTCATAAAACCTTGAGTTTGTACATTACCAATTTATTCCAACTCCACTCTGGCTGATTTATTTCACATTTATAAGATCCTTGTAGATGATAAATATCACAGGCTCACATTACTAGAGTAACCAAAAATAAATAAAAATGTGATGAATATTTCAGCTTCTTTCATTTAAAAAAGACTACATAATGGAAAAAATAAACAACCCAGCAATATGTTGTCAGATACAACAGGGCATTTACACATACCCCTTGCCTTATAACAATTTTCATTCAGAAACCTTAATGCTGTCATCCATCTTCAAGTTGACTGCTATCAAGAATTGTATATGATTGCAGAACCCAGAACAGGCCTTCCTTCTGTGGTTTGATACACAATTAAAATTCCGAAACTTTTATGGAGACCACGCCCCTCCATAAAAACACCTACAATTGGGGCGCCTGGGTGGCTCAGTGGGTTAAGCCCTCTGCCTTCGGCTCAGGTCATGATCTCGGGGTCCTGGAATTGAGCCCCACATCGGGCTCTCTGCTCAGCAGGGAGCCTGCTTCCCCCTCTCTCTCTGCCTGCCCCTCTGCCTACTTGTGATCTCTCTCCTCTCTGTCAAATAAATAAATAAAATCTTTAATAAAAAAAAAAAAACACCTACAATTTGCTTAGATCCTGGGCCATAAAGTGAAAGCCTTAAGAGTAATAAATAAATAATAAAGAATCCGACTTATGACAAATTGTTATCATGTAATAAGTATTTAGCGAATGATAATTTCAAACCTATGGTGCCAAGTGAACCCCGCTTACCCTCCTGAAATACTGCCAGGAAAAAAGAAATCAAATATTGACCTTTGTAATAAATCAAGACAATGGAGTAGTCCATATGAAATAAACTAAGCAAAACAAACAAAACAGGAAAAGATTAAGATATAAAATACTTCTCTTAAAAGGGACAAGAAAAATAAAACAGAAATGGGACGAATAAGGGCACCTGGGTGACTCAGTTGGTTATGTGACTGCCTTCAACTCAGGGTTGATCCCAGGGTCCTGGGATCAAGTCTCACATCAGGTTCCCCCTGCTCTGCGGGGAGCCTGCTTCTCCTCCCTCTGCCTGCCACTCCCCTTGCTCCTGCTCTCGCTCCCTCTTGCTCTCAAAAATAAATAAATAAAATCTTTAGGGAAAAAAAAAAGAATATAAGGCCTTGAGGTCAGGACTGCCCTTCATCCTCACATCTTCCACACCACTTACCAAGGGTGTGTGGCACAATGCAAGCCACAATAAATACGGGGGTAATGGAAAGCAGGACAAAGATAAAACAGACTTTCTACCTCATCAATCTTTGTAATACAGACAATCCCTCTAACAGAATGCACTTTTTAATGGACAATAGATTAAATTTTTATAAATGTATAAATGTGCTAAGAAAGTAAAGTAAAATATAAATTTTTAAAAAGTATCTATGTACCAAGAAAGATATTAATACCTAAGCTTTTTTTTTTTTACCTAATTAATACCTAAGCTTTTTTTTTTTTTTTTTTAATTATTTATTTATTTATTTGTCAGAGAGAGAGAGAGAGCACAAGAAGGCAGAGTGTCAGGCAGAGGCAGAGGGAGAAGCAGGCTCCCTGCCGAGCAAGGAGCCCGATTGTGGGACTCAATCCCACGACCCTGGGATCATGACCTGAGCCGAAGGCAGCCGCTTAACCAACTGAGCCACCCAGGCGTCCCAATACCTAGGCTTTAAAACAACAAAATCAAGTTGAATAAAACAAACAAAAACAAAAAAGGCCTTAAAAGAACAAAGAGCAAAACCTGGCTTGAACATAATAAAACACAGTATCAAAGAAGATGCGAACAAAGAAACAGGCCAACCTCACAAATCAAAAGCAGCAAGCGAAAGAAATGTCATGGGTACAATACATACACTGTCTAGGCTTGACAAAACTTGACCCAGAAAATGGAGCAGGGCAGAGCAAAATGCACGCTACCCTCTTTCTAACAGCAAAATTTAAGTTCAAGACTTAATACGAATCTATGCCAGGAAAATACAGTATCTGAGCTATAAAAATGAACATTAAGAGGCCACACTTCATATAAGAAGTTGAAAGAATAAAAACACAATTTTCTAATACTTGTAACGTGTTTATTTTATAATGAAATGTTTTAAGAAAATGGCAGTAATTTGCAGCAAATACAATTACATTCAATTTAATGAAATGTAAAGACCTCTAACTGTGCATGTGATCACTCAACTGTATCCAAAATAAAACAAAGGTCTATTATTTCAGATTGGAAAATAATATGCAAAACAAAATAAACAATTTTTTAAATTTTTTAATTAACTAGACTTGCAACTGTTTTTCAAAAAATTTTTTAAAAAGATTTATTTGTTTATTTGAGAGATAATAAGCAGTAAGGAGAGGCAGAGGGAGAGAGAGAGAGAAAGCAGACTCCCCGATGAGCAGAAAGCCCAATGCAGGACTCGATCCCAGGACCTGGAGATCTTGACCCAAGCCAAAGGCAGACACTTAACCAACTGAGCCATCCAAGCACCCCGATTTCCAAATTTCTTAAGGATGATATAGCAAACTGACTCTTTAAGGCAGGAGTGCAAACAAATCAAAAGGAAGAAATTAATAGTATTACGTTTATCCACTACTATCATATCCCGAGTACCTACTATGTACCTCAAAACAGGAACGCCTAGGTGGCTCAGTCAGTTAAGTGGCTGCCTTCAGCTCAGGTCATGATTCTAGGGTCCTGGGATCAAGTCCCACATTGGGATCCTTGTTCAGTGGGGAGCCTGCTTCTCCCTCTGCCTGCTCTGCCTACCGCTCCTGGCTTGTGCTCTCTCTCTGACAAATAAATAAATAAAATCTTTAAAAAAAAAAAAACAACTAGTAGCTCACTGAATACTCATTTCAATTCCTTTCCTCCCTCAAGAGAGATTCATAAAATAACTATAGAGAACTTCTAGAAATGAGAAATAGAAAAACTGAAACAAAAATCACAATGCCTGGTTCAAAAAAGATGAGCCACAGAAAAATCAGTTAAAAAAAAAGATATATCAGGGGCACCTGGGTGGCTCAGTGGGTTAAAGCCTCTGCCTTCAGCTCAGGTCATGATCTCAGGGTCCTGGGATCGAGCCCCACATCAGGCTCTCTGCGCCGCAGGGAGCCTGCTTCCCCCTCTCTCTCTGCCTGCCTCTCTGCCTACTTGTGATCTCTCTCTCTGTCAAATAAATAAATAAAATCTTTAAAAAAAAAAAAAGATACTTCAGAAAAAAATTAACCAGAACATAGATTTTTCTTTCTAAATTGGATATCTTCTGTATCATTAATTTATTATTTTATAATGGATCTCAAAAGTGCTTCAAACTACTTTCTTCGTTAAGTATATACATTTATATAGAAAGAATTAAAATAATCTTTTACTTCTCTTTTTCAACAAAAATAAAGGGGGAAAAAAAGAGAATAAGAATAAAGGTGAGTTCAATGAAACTAACATCTAGAAAATAAACATACCAGAGAGAAAAAAGAAAACCGAGAAGAAGAAACAAAGAAATAATTCAGTGAATTTTCCCAAAAGTGAGTATTCAAACTGAAGGGCCAACAGTGTGGAAATAAACTACTCCAAGACATAACACAATCAAGTTTCAGAACACTGTGGGAAAATAAAAAAGAATCTGAGTTTCCAGAAAAAAGGAGGACAAAAAAATAGAGGGGAAAAAACGTGCATGAGAATTCTCAAGGGCAGCACTAGAAGCTAGACAACAATGGAGCAATATCCTCAAAATTCTAAAAGAAAAATTATTTCCAGCCTACAATTCTATCCAGCCAAATTATTATTTAAGCATGAAGATAGAATAAATGCCATTTTCAGACAGGCAAGGCCTCAAAAACTATATATTTCCCATGTACTCTTCCTCAGGGAATTACAGAAGTTCACCAAAACAGCAAAATATACCAAAAAAAAAAAAAAAAAAAAAAAGGACCCAGGAAACAGGTGATGCAACAATAAATATGAAAGCAATCCTCAGAATGATGAAGTGAAATTCTTACAGAAGTTCTTAAGGAAATAGCTATGTGGCAGAGGCAAACCCACATCAGAGCAGGTCAGAAAGTTCTGAAAAAGACTTCAAGAAGACGAAACTTACAGAATATCTAATGTATATGGTGTACTAAAGAGGGATCTACACTAACGGGAGTGAGTTTACCATTAAATCTATAATAAGCGTATTTAAAAACTTCGCAAACAAAAAAAAAAAAAAGGAAAGAAAGAATTTAACTACAAGAATATATACAGGCAAGAAGTTACCAGATAGGCTTTACTCTAGCCAAAAAGCTCCTCCATGACTTAGCCTGGTTTTATTGCTTTGACATCAATATATTACTCTACTCAGTCAGCTTCAGTCAAACTGGCTTCCTTGTGGTTTCTAGAAAATGGCCAGTATGCTCTCAACTCGTTTTGCTTTGACTATACCTTCTGCACAGAACACTCTTCCCCCAGATATCTAAATAACGGATACCCTCACCCCTTGCGAGTCTTTGCACAAATGTTACTTTCTCAGTGAGGGTAACCTATCTACCCTAGTTAAAATTACAATCCATACCCTACTCCCCACCCTGCCACTGTCTTCCATCCTCTGTTCATTTTTTTTCCCCACAGCACTTATCAGTTCCTCAAATACTCTATGTTCATTGTTTGTTTTCTGTCACCCCCTCTAGAAGTTAAGTTCCATAACGTATCTACCAAGCATCTGGAACAGCACATGGATGGCACAGAGCAGGAAATGAATAAATGTTTATTGAATGAATGAATGAATGACTAAGAATGAAAAGGCAATCACGCAATACTACAGAAGGTTCTTGTCTCATCTGTGAAGAGCATCTACATAACCATAATAATATTTACCCTATAAAATCACAATTGAACGGGAGAACAAGAGAAGGCTGGGTTTGTGTATGTGAGAAGGACAGAGTGAGGAAACTAGATCCTCATCTTCCATGAAGAGATATTAATAGATAATGTGTAAAACAGAGAAATCAAGAAGTAACAACATAAGCATTTTATTTTTATGTATGAAAACAACAGACAGTATCAAATAAAATAGCCAAACAAAATAGTTCAAAGTAGTTATCTTTGGAAAGAAATTAGGTGAAAAGGTCAGTTTTTAAGATTATTTAATAGCTGAAACTAAACACAGATCTAACTCAAAAAAGGTAAATTTTTTAAAAAGTCACATGTTGGAAGAAAATAACGCACACATAATCCAGAATTAACATCCAGATCACATAAAGAATGTCAAGACCATATACCCAGTAAAAATTAAGAAATTATATTTTAAAAAAAGCATTTCATAGATGATAAAACATGTATGCCCAATAACATAAGAAGCTGTCCAACCTCATCAGTAATCAGGGAAATGAAAATTAAAACCACAATGAGATCTTCTTTTATATCTAACCAGATCAGCAAATATTTAAAAGTCTGATATCGGGGGGAGGAGCAAGATGGCGGAGAAGTAGGAGGC
>JAPYYM010001475.1:0-13435 GCA_028534135.1 Potos flavus | reverse complement strand
AGCTGTACTATGCAGGGCCCCAGGATACAGTGTCACTCTTAGGAAGAAAGGTAAAATATCTGAAATGGGTTTTCCACTTATGTATACCCTGAATATGCTAAAGAAAAGAATATATTTGAAATGTAGAATTAAGGGAAAAAGAGAATCATCTAAAAATGTGTTTCACTTTTTCCTATTTCTTATCTAAGGCAGTTTCCTAAAACTTGTTAATCACACAACAGAAGAGGTAAGTGAAGCAAATGCTAAGTGCATTCATTACTATTTAGCTGAAGTCTAAAAAGCATTATTATGAATATATTTACTTCTGGTGGTGGGTATTGAGGAGGGCACGTATTGCATGGAGCACTGGGTGTGGTACATAAACAATGAATCTTGTAACACTGAAAAAATAAAATAAAAGTATTTGGGGAAAAATAAATAAATAAATAAAACTAGAAAAAAAATGAATATATTTACTGTGCTTTTCAAAGCAAGGTGGCTTTTAAATGCCATCTTTCTTTTTTGTTGCTTTATCATAAAATCTTTCGACAGCATCATCTCAAGAAAGAACTTGGGACAAAGATTCAGAAGACTTGAATTCTAAGCACAATTCTGCCTTTAAATAGCTATGTGATTTGGTTTACGTCTCTTTACTAGGGGTTTCGGTTTCTTAGCTTTAAAATGAAGGCATGTTCTGAGATAATTCCTGAGTTTCTTCCAGGGACTAAATTCCATGATGGCCGTTCTAGAGGTCCACAATTTACAACTGTAAAGCAAGTCACAAATAGAATTCTTTAAGAGTCAAACTCCAGGTGAAAGACCTCTTGATTCACTATGTCTTTAAGGATTCTGTTCCTTCTCCATGTAATCAAAAGTGAAGGCAGCCTGAGGGATATACAAGAACAATGCATCGTCATCACTATGATTAAACAGAAAAAGCCCCAGAGCTGACTGGCTGCTGTATAAATCACAAATTAAAACTTTGTTGTGGATGACATTCATATTCCAAAAATAGTCTTCTCCCATAGGATGTTCCTGGTGATTACTGGTCACCTCACACAGAAAAAGAGACATGTCTATTCTAGTTCACATTGGTTGTATCTGTCAGTTCCTGGCTCCAAGCAAGAGAAGGAAATTCAGCTATCTAAGCAAAGAGGTTGGAAGGATATTGGGGGCTCCCGAGCCCAGGCTTGGAGAGCAGGCAGAAACCCAAAGAGATCTTGAGGTTCTGTAGCTTGAGCCACAAAGGACTCATGTCCTACCACAGAAAAAAATCTGGTCCTTGGGCCCCACCGATGACCCATCTGACTTCAAACTTGTCTTCCTACCTTGAATCACTCACATAAACACCCCAAGAGCGAGGGCCTCCTTACTCCGGGCTGAACCAAGGATTTGGTGCCTCAGATTAGAGGCCAGAGCGGGATTCTGAAGTCAGGCAACACCTTCCCTTCCCAGACCAGGCGCAGTAGAAAAGTCCATGAAACGGACATGTGGGCCTAATAAGTGTGTGTTGGGGGCAGGGGGGAAAGAGGTAAGTGCTCAACGGTGAAGAAAGAAAAAGAAAAAAAACAAAAAAAGAAAATTTCTATATATTGTTCAAAATATTAATAAAAGAAAGCAAATTATATATGCATATTTGTTGTTTAGTGGATTAAGTGGAAAGTAATAATTACAAGTAAAAGCCATTATAAATATTTTAACATGACTTGTGAATTTTTTAGCTTTTAATTCCATAGGTAAACATGAATAAATTCTTTCAGCAAAAATTCAAATGTTACTTAAATATAGAGAGTAAAAATTTTAAACATCCCTTTTACACCCCCCAATCTAGCTTTTTCCTAAAGGTAACTACCACCCTCCATTTGTCGTTAAATTTTGGGGGATTTTTTCTATTCATTTACAGATCTATATAAAAGAAAATATAAAATATGCATACATACATTTATACACATGCACAAATGTGAAATAATATATTGCATATGTAGGTATGCAACGTGTTTTTTTCTACTTAAAATATGTAGTGAAGACCTTTTCAGATAAATCCCCTCAGATCTACCTTATTCGTAACTGTTATCTAGCATTACATTGTCTGTTATACAGCATATTCAACTACTTCTGTATTGGTAGATACTTAAATTCATTTCAAACTGTTAATTCAAATGTGAGCAAAGCAATAAACAGTTGTTTTAAAGCACTTAGCAGGGTGTGTGTGTGTGTGTGTGTGTGTGTGTGTGTGTATGTTGCTTCTCTTTAAAATGAAGCATTATATGGGGCACAGGTTGAAACAATACTGTATTTATCCAAGTAAAGTCAACATTTTTCTGAGTTATTTATCTCCTACAAGAAGGAAGGAAAAAAGACTCGTTTTGAAATCTGGTCATAGCTTGAACCAGTTGGATGATTTTAGCTGTAAGTAACAGATCCAACAATAACAAAAAAGTGGATAAAGCAATTAGGAAGCTTATGCCTCACAATAAGAAATTCGAGGTAGAAGGTTTTAGGAGGAGAGCAATATCAACAGGGACCCAAGCTGCTTCCCTCTTTCTCACCTCCTTCCTCAGCATGTTGACTCTGTCTTGGTTCTGCCGTGGGAACAATATGTGTGCAGTAGTTCTGAGGTTTTCATCCTCGTGCAACAACATTTAAATCAATTTAAAAAGGCACTGTTTTATATTCCTTTTTTAAGATGAAGGAAACATTTCCAGAAAGCCTCCAATAAACTGTCATTTGTAGTTAATTGGCCAAGATTGTGTCACACTTTCACACTTGCACCCAACACTGGCAAAGGGAATAGAATGACCACAATTGACTTGGACTAGAAAACATGGGCCACACCACCTCTTCGCAGCTGAACAACAGCTTGTGAAACATGGCCACCCGATACCTAAAAGAACTCTGGGTCCATTAGCAAGGAAAGAGTTGAGGTAGAGAAGATGACTGTGCTGTAAGCAAACAGTGATGCCCCCACCACGCCAACAGATCACAAACTGCCCTAGAAAAATTCATGACGCACACAAGTGAAGGTTGAAAGCCTAAGTCATTAGTATGCCAGGTAAGTAACGTCTCCTGTCCTGAACATCAGACTTGCGGAGTTAATAGGACAGTGAGGAGATGGGAGCTCAGAGACCCACTTCAAACAACAACTCCAGACAAGAGAGCAGAAGTTCCAGCTTTGCCAGTCCCACCCTTCCTCATTCCCTCCTTATCTCTCCCACTGCAAAACAATTGTGAGATAGAATCCTGGAGGGTGAAAACAGATGTTTTCTTTGAAATAGCAGCTTAGCAGTTCAGCCTAAGGGAAACATATGTCTGTATATATGCAATGTGTACACATACATGTATGTTCACGTATGTGAGTGTGATTTTTTTATAGCCATATAGCTCAAAATTTTATTTATTTATTTAGAGAGAGCATGCACATGCATTAGCGGGGGGGAGGGGGGTGGTGGGGAGAGAGGGAGAGAGATAATCTCCAGCAGACAATGCGAGGGAGGGAGCCCAACCAGAGCTCGATCTCCTAACCTTGAGATCATATCCTGCGCCAAAATCAAGAGTCCAACGCTTAACCAACTGAGCCACTCAAGTGCCCCTGTGAGTGTGCTTTTTTTTAATAGTTAAATGAGTGATAGGAATTAAGGAGGACACTTGGGATGAGCACTGGGTGTTGTATATAAGTGATGAATCACTAAATCCTACACCTGACACTAGTAGTATGTTAACTGTATGTTAACTAACGAGAATTTAAATAAAAACTTGGAAGAAAAAAAAGAAAAAGAGGAAAAAGAAAAATAATAAAACATTCAGAAAATAGAGGCAAACAAGAAGGAAGAATTTTAAATTATCTAAAATCTTTCAGCCAGAAATAACTACTGTTTATATAGGATTCTACCATTTTATAGTTAAAAACTCTTTCTCACATCAATGTTTGTTTATCCCATCAAGGAAAATTAATTCAAAACACAGATTTTTCTATTGCCACGACTCACTTTTCAGTAGCATTCCTAAAATTCACCAATAAAAATGTTAAAGTGTCTGCTTTTGCAAAACTTGTGCGCAAGTTTCATCACAATGCAATGGAAGCAACCAAGTAAAATAAAACGAAACACAAATGATTCTCCGTAAATAGCAGTTCTGGCAACACTACTCTAACACTGTGCTAGAAAGTTATTATGAAACGCATGATAATATAAGTTCTGACTCACCAAATTTTATCACCCAATCTATAAGGATCTGAGCCTTTCCCAAAGCAGCTGTATCTCTAACCCAGATGTTCCATTGGCATTCTTTCTTCCTGGACCTTCTAGTATTGACTGGCACCTTCTCTCTACCCCATTTTTGTGCCAGCCCACTACCAACCCACCAGCAATGCAACATTAAACAGGAACGATACCCAACAGCACTGTTGGAAAATGGAAATGAGAGTCTTCATTAATTTAGAAAATCCAGGACTGCATATGAACATTTTCTGCAATAATTTCTCTCCCTGATTAAGTCAATAACTAAACCAGTACTCACAGCCATATTATCCAGACCATTTGCTTTGATCATTTCCTCTGGTTAAAAGCAAGCATTTGTTCTTTCACTCTCGGGCTTTCGAAAGTAAAGAGACAGGTCTAGATCAAAACGAGTAATGCTCAGTCCTCATGGAAATCCAGAAGACAGTTCCCCATGTTTCAGCTGAGTGGCCCTGAGCTGGCACATATATGCTAACAGCGTTTTGGAAAGACAACGGACAATGCTGCAGAAAGAGGCTTTGGCCAAGTTACAACATAGATGTAGTGCCACTGTATACGCTCTGCTGACGGCCGACATCTGGTTATGGACTGTGTCCTTGCCATAGCTATACCGTGAGAGTATTTATAATAAGGACATATAAACATGGTGCCCTGAAGTCAACATATTTTATCTCCTATTAAACACAACCTCACAGATCATTTTGGCAATTAAAAAAAGAGAGAGATTTAGGGGTAGAGTTAGGAAAACTCACTTTACTGAAGTGTCAAATAGCAAAGTACTTTTTAAAATTCTCTATACCAGGGCACCTGGGTGGCTCAGTCAGTTAAGTGTCTGCCTTCAGCTCAGGTCATGATCTCAGGGTCCTGGGATCAAGTCCCGCATCGGGCTCCCTGCTCTGCGGGGAGTCTGCTTCTCCCTCTCCCTCCGCCTCTCTCTCCTGCTCATGCTCTCGCTCGCTTTCTCTCTCTCTCATAAATAAATAAAATCTTTAAAAATAAAAATTAAAAAAATTCTCTATACTGCAATCTATTGCCACAGTATTAAAACTAATGAATAGCAATAAAGTCTAGTGTTGTTGACCATAAAAGAGATTCTAAAATATAGTTTGAATAATAATTACACACATGTGTTTATATATATTCAGCTGCCCTTAGTGTCAGATTTGATATCTAATATTATGGGGTTGCCTGTAATTCATGCTTCACAGCAAGACAGGTATTTTTATGTCAGAAACCAAACACAAGATGGCCTCTTCTTAAACGTCCACATGCCCCTCGGCACCTGAATTTAAATTGTGTGTTATTCTTGTGTGCTCAACAATCTGATTATTTTTTGATAGAAATTTAACGTAAATGGCACCTGGGTATATTTAGAGTGGCCTGTAGCTGGAGTCCAACTATCATAGACAGTATTCTGGCATTTGCTTGGAGAAGATATAATTTTCAAAAGGCAGGGTTCAGCCATTGCAGGTCACTAAGAACTGCTCAGAAAGTCACTGATTCCTGGAAGATATAACTGGTGTCTTAACACCCTGGAAGTTTTCCCAGACTACTTGGCTAAAGCAGATAAAGCCCAGTTTATGCCCTTGCTCAGATGCATTTACTTGCTGATCATGGAAAATGGGAGCAAGGGAGGATAGTACTTTGGATTTGATTTTGCAGGGGACAGAGCAACTGTCCATTCATTCGGTCGGTCATCCGACAAATATTCATTGGGCATTGTACCCAGCATTGTGTTAGAAGCTAGAGATAATGACGGTGAGGCAAAACAAATATTCTCATGTGTTCATGAAGCATAAGGTTTAATGGGTAAGGTTAACGTTAAGCAAATAATCATACAAATAAATATGAAACTGTCACTATGATAAATGCTGCCCATGACAAGTCTATAGTATTATCAGGGCACAGAAGAAGGATATTTGGCACAGCTAAGGAAGTAAGGGAAAGCTTCTCTGGAGAAGAAACAATTGAGATAAAGTCTGAAAAGTAAATAAAAATTATTAAGTGAAGAAGGAGGGAGATCATTCCACACACGAGGAACAAATGTGAGGACGCCCCAGAGCAGAAGGAACACACGTGCTTGGAGGGCTGGCAGACCAGGGTGGCTGAAGCAGAGAGAAGGAAGACAGGCTCTTGTAAGATGAACCTCAAGAGGTAGAAAGAGGTAGGAAGGTACAAGACCTTGTTTACCAGATTAAGGGCTCATATTGCTAGCCATGTAGACAAAATTAGGGCAAACATAATTTTAGAAAGAGGTAATGGATGCTTATCAAAGGGATTAAAGTTAACACATTGACTTCCTAGTATTATGCGCAAGGAACAACACTGGAGTCTGAAGAAGACACCAAAGGAATACGACAATCCATACCCAGAACACAGAAGCAGCCCAACTAAGATTAGGGAATATGTCCCATGTGGTAAGAGAACATCTTCACGCGATACAAAGATTTACTGGAGGAAGAGATCATGCAAGATGACAAGAGGAATGGAATCTGGGAAAAACTTCATGAGAAAAGGCTGACAAAGAGTCAACAGAATTTCTGCAAGTAGAAATGAAGCGTTGTGAGATTGGTACTCTTGATGAAAGCATCAGTGTGAACAAAAACCAAACTCCCAAAGTGGTTGATGCTGGCTGGCTTCAGGGGAAACAGTAGAAACTTCAGTTAAGTTGTGATATAGGTCATGCATGGAGACGGTGCAACACGGTGATGTCTTACATTTAAATAATGTTCTACACTTTTCTTAAATTCTCTAACTTACAACCTCTATAAATCTTCAAAACAAAATACTATGAGAGGGATAGGGAAGCTTTAACAATTATTCCCATTTTATTTAAATCTAGAGAGGGTAAATAATTTGCACAAGAACATACAATTAGCAAATGATTGACCCAGGATTAAAACACAGATCACGAGTTTCTACTCATTCAGGATTCACAAATTTCAGTCCTTCAGCATCCACCTTTATTTTTTGCCACATCTGCATATCGCTTTACTGTTATATACTTAATTGTTTCTCTTTCAACTAACTTCATTTTTTCCTTAAAAAAAATTTTTAAAGGAAACCTTATATCATTCCCCAAAATGGAAAACCATTATCATTTGGCACAAATGTAACGGTAACCATAAACATAAACCTTTTAAGAACAGAACAATTCTAGATACTATAGTCTTTAAAAGAGCCTGAGAGGGGCGCCTGGGAGGCTCAGTCGGTTAAGGGTCTGCCTTTGGCTCAGGCCATGATCTCAGGGTCTTGGGATCAAACCCCATGTCAGGCTCCCTGCTCAGCGGGAGTCTGCTTCTCCCTCTGCCCCTCTCCCCTGCTTGTGCTCTCTCTCTCTCAAATAAATAGACAAAATCTTTAAAAATAAAAGAGTCTGAAACATGAACACTTCTTTGTTAAAAAGAGAGGTTAGCAAGTATTATAAAGGTGTTAAGAAAACATGCTGGTAAGGATATGGAGAAATGGAAACATTTCAAATGCTCCTGGTGGGTGGGAGTATAAATTGGGACAACCACTTCAGATAGCAATTAGGCAATGTTTATATACTATATAAATATATATGTGTGTATACGTGTGTGTGTATATATATGTGTGTATATATAGTAAACATATATACTGCAAACAGTATTTATTTATATTTACTTATTTATATGCATTATTTGGAGTATAGAAATTCTACTTCTAGATATATGCCCTAGAGCAGGGATCAGTGAACTTTTTCTGTAAAGGTCCCGATGGTAAATATTTTAAACGTTGCAGGCCATACGTTCTCTGGAGGAACAACTCATCTCTGCTGTGGTAATGCAAAAAACAGTAACTGATAATATATAAACAAATGAGTGTGGCTGAACTCCAACAAAACCTTATTTATAGACACTAAAATTTGATTTTCTTATAGTTTAAAGAATTGAATCATTTTTAAAGCTTTTCTAAAATTATGAAATGTCAAACACCTGAAGAAAAATGTAAAAATATTAAAATGAATACACATACCCACAATCAGATTTTTCATACTTACTGGGTTGGTTTTGCCAAAGGAGTAAAATCTCTAGAAGAAGGTGGTGAACCTGTGGTACAAAAAAAATAAATAAATAAAACATTGAGAGTACTTTGTGTGGACGTTTTCAATATTCAGTGTTTTTAGAAATGTCATTGACTTTTGGTACGCATATGAAATACGTAAATAACTTTTATAATAAAATATCTGGGAGGATTAAAGAAAATAGCCAACAAAGTTCCTCGAAAAGTTAGTGCTATACAATAAATGAGTATAAGTATTACTAAAAGGCAGTGACATTTTGAAATGTTCAAATACTCAGTGTTAGTTGTTGCATATTTATGGAAATTACTGCCTTGTCTTTTGTCAAAACAAAATAGAATTTCCTTTTTCTCCTTTTATCTCCTCTATCACAATAGCAGGACTTCAGTTTTTGATGAAATTTCATTCATATTTTAATCATTTGGAAGTATCAACAGCTGAAACTTTTTAAAATATTGAATGTTGTTTGTACTTGATACATAATTATCTATGGCAAAGATGACAGTAAAAATATGTCTAACAAATATCGAGGGCTTACAATATGCCAACGGTACGTTAAGTGTTTTAAAAATATAATCTCATATAATCCTTATTTAACCCTGTTACGTAGGTTTATTACTGTCTCTCTTTTGCACGTGGGAAAAGTGGAAACAGCTCAATGTGACTTGCCCAAAAATGTCAAATTAGGACAGGGGGTGGCTAGGCGTTTGAAATGAGTCCTGTTAGTCCAGCAGGAGTCCTTGTCCTTAGTCACTCTGCAAGTACACTGTCTCAAAAAATGAAAAACATCTATAAGTCAAATTCTGTCATACGAAGGAAACATCAAATTTTATTTTAACATTTCCTAAAATAAATCGGCCGAGATTTTCGAAACCTTTTGGGTCATAAACACTCCATTATAATATGTTTTACTGTAATAAGATCTAAGTATCTGCCACAATTCAATTTCACAGCTTCGACTGCACACTTGGAATGTTCGCATGTTAAATTATACTATGCAGGGGGGCTAAGACAATTTAGTATACTCCTGACTGCCATGCACTTGCTAGAACTTAAGGAGATTCACTTTAAGAAAACACTTTCTCTGAATGTGCATGCCAGCAGACCTAGGATACCCCCGGTAAGGAGGGTGCTGTTTCCGGTCTTCACAGAACGCCTCAGCAACTAACCAGTGTCTGACCATGTGCTATTGCTTGCCCAGCACAGAAAGTGCTAGCAGTTTCTGTGAGAAGTCCGGCTGTCACTCTTATGTTACTAACAGGTAAATAGGTGTCAGGCTGACTCAGCACAATTCCATAGGTTTTAGACCAGCTAGTCCTAACCTTTGATTGCTATCCTTGCTTCTCACCTGAGAGACCCTGCAAGCTCTCCGGTCAATGATCTAGTAAGAACAAATGGTCTACTGTTTGGTCAACTATTTTGTGGTATTGCGACCCTAAAATTGCAGTGGCTTACAACATTTACTCTTTTACATAAAGGATGCGGGTCAGCTGCGGAAGTGTTGATGACATAGGTAACCAGGTAGGATTACCTAGGTGGAGCTGGGTCCGCCAGGCCAGCTCTGTGGGTCCACTCCTCTTGGAATCCAGACTGAAGAAGCAGCCAGACATAGGGCCCAGTGGTGTTCTCACAGTGAAGGGCAGACGGTCAAGGGCAGATGGAGACATCACACAAGCTCATTTAAAGCCTCTGCTCAGACATGACTTAACTAATATCCACATGTATTCCACCAACTGAAGCACGTCACAAGACCATGGCCAAAGGGGGAAGGGAAGTATACTTCACCTATAGGGAAAATACTGAGGAAATTGTGGCAACAAGAAAGCATGCAAAAATTCTTTAGTGGGAGGAAGGTAACAATTGGGAACAGTAGTTCAATCTACCATAGTAGGAAAAACATCAAAGAAGAAGGAGTGGGTCTGAGATATATATATACATATATATATACATATATATATATATATATATGGTGTCTACATGGCACACTTGGAATGTTCACATATACATATTTATATATATATATGCCATATGGACACAATATAGACACACACATATATTTACATTCACCTATTTTATAAGTATTATAGTATCCAATTTTTACTAGTAGAAAAATCTATTTTTCTAATATTATATCCATAGCCTTTATAATATTTTGGGAGAACTCTCAATGCCCCTTCATCTTACGATTCCACATGGAGGGACTTCCAGCGTCTCTAACCCCTCATTCACTCCTTCCAGGACCGGCAATGACAGGAGCATTTACAAGTGTCTGGGAATTCATGACGTAGGTCGTCTGGGCTCTCTCGGTAGCTGCCCTGCTTGATAGGAGAGTATGCTCTGGTGCATCCTCCTTCATGAGGAAAGAGGTCTGACCTGCCCAGCTGTGCCAGTGACTAGATGGGTAGATTTTATCCAGAAGGAATCTGGCAAGCCTATTGTGACCCCATACCTCGTTATATCTTCAGCCCAACTGTTATTAGCAATTCAACGTCCATCTGTCTGACTTCTATGTTCGTTTCTCAGTTGGCTCCACCTTGGGCAGGGAAGGAGAGTGTTCTTTATTGATTCCCCCTCCAAACTCTAATAATAATAAGAGCAATAATAATAATATAAATATTTATTAAATATCTACAGCTTAAATATAGGATCTCATTTAATTATCACAATAAGCCTAAAATTGTGAAGTTTACTTTATAGTTGAAGAAACCCAGCCTCAAAAGAGCTGCGTGATCCTCCCAAGGTCACATAGCTAATAACTTGGTAGACTGAGTTGCCATGCCAGCTTTATTGGAAGCCAACACCGACGAGCTCTATCCCAGCCCAGACTGCTTCTGTGCATGGTGACGGGGAGGGAGGAGAGCAGGAAAGGCATGAGAAGGCAGAACATCTGGGATGTCAGGTATTTTTATCTTCTTGGTTTCTTTATCTTTCAGCAAATTGTACTCTTAATAATGTAGACATGTTTTACTGTAGAGTTTCATCATCTTTTGAATTTCGGTAAGTTACCAAAATAGCTTGGATTTTGTTCGAAGACAACAGTAAGATAGGGTTTAATTCAAAGAAATTTTCATTAGTGCAAATTTTTACAAATATATCTCTATTTTGATATGAAGATATTACTAGTACAGAGAGGAGTAATGACCTCCCTGCAGACTTTTGTTCAAGACCTGAACCTTACAAAGTTTTCTACCATGCTTAAGTCCTTCCATGACTGACTGTTTTCAAATTGTGATAATTGGAGGTGTGACTTCTATCTGTGTAATTATAGAACTCGTGGATTTAGCCAGCGTTAAGGTAAGAAAATTTTCACCAGTGACAGATAGTGGGATTTTTGTTATTTATCTGATATTTTGATATTTATCTGATATTTTGATATTTACCTGATCCTTTAGAAAGGATATTTATGTAACTTTTTAGGCTTTCTGGTTTTAATTTTGATGACAATATGATATCATGTCTCTTTTTCTTTAAACCCTGAGATTAATAAAATATATTCCTAGAGACTTCCCATTCACATAAGTGCTATTATCTCAAAATCTTGATATAGGGAAACACCACAGACCTCAATTCCTTCTGCCCTTTTCTCTGTGTTACTTGTCAAACCGTTATTGGAAATGAGCCTCTGACCTTTTTTTCTCCCACACAATTTCTAATAAAGATGCTGCCACACGGCCGTATCCTAGTAACTAGGTTTTACACTGAGAAAGACGATTAAGAAAGAGTCCAAGATAGGGCTGGTTTCAAACATCAGCAAAGGTAATTTGCTAGTCTTGCTCTCTTTTTCAATTTCCTTAATTTAGATGAGTAACTCATCTAAGCTTAATGTTCTTTCTGATAAAAATACTGTCCTGTGGACCCAAATTAGCATATTTGCTTTTGATTACCTTACAGAACTATTTGCTCTCTTTTCTAAAAAGCTCAATAATTCATATAAGGCTCAGAGGAATAAAATCACTGTGTGTGGCTGAAAAATTCCTACTCCCCTGCTGGGGTTAAATGGCAGGTTTCAAAGAATTTTTTAAATAAATAATCAAGAGAGATTCTCCATCTTGCCTCTGAACTGCTGCATAAGCAGTTCCTTAGTCGTCTGACTTTGCAGAGACACAGAACAACAGTAGTTTCACCGGCAGGTAGTACCGAGCAAATGCGCCCCGTCTTCCACCGAGGGCAGACCAGAAGTGCTCTCCAGCAGGACTTGTGGGACCGGAGTCCTCAACTTACAATGCGGGAGCTTGCTTTTATACTCCTCAAGTCCGAGAGTACAAAATGTACCCTTCCCAAGCAGATGTGAGGAGAAGAGGGGCAAGAACGTGCAGGCACCCTAGAGAAGAGCCCTCTGCTCTTTGAACTGTCTGCGGGCACGAGAGGAGAAGCGTGGGAGGAGAGACCTGGATGGGCTGGTTGCTGTGTTCTGAGACGGCGCTCTTTGCTTCCCAGGTCACAGAGGAAGCCAGGCACCTCAACCCAACCCTTGGTTCCTCCCAGCCTGAGCCTGGTATGCCTCTCTCACCTGGGGTCAGGAAAGCCACATTCAGGCAGAATGCCGGTAGCTTTCGCTTGTGAACACAAAAGTAAGTTTCCTAACACCACTCTTCTCTCCTCTCTGCTGCGCTTACCTAACCTCGGAGCGTCCGTGATGGCGACTCACTGGGCTGGCAGGTCTGTGGGTCAGCTCCCACGTGCAGTTCGATTCACTTATGAGAATCACACTTCTCCAGGAGATTCTTCACTGTAACGTGCCTAAAGAAATTTCTCAGAAATGTTAAGTCCTACCTAGGTATACTTTTCAATACTTTGGTGGTGCTTGTTCTTCGTCTCTCAGTGAAATCAGCCCAAGCCACACCAAGGGGACCATGGACCCTGCGTTGGCCAGTATTTAAGCTACAGTGAGGTTCCTTACCTAAATGGTTCAGACATCTGCTTCTTTTCTTTCTTCCTTTACTGCAAAAGGGCTCCATATGTCTTGTTTTAGCACAGTATGCTTGCAGCCACAGCAGATTAAACAATGCCAATTAAGAACCATATGGCAAAATATGAAAATCCAAATCAAATTTATATCCCTGTAATGCAAGATTTCTTGAATTTTAGTTTTTCACACCCCATCATTATGTCATATCTGCATTCCACCTGTAGTGTGAGTCGTTTCATATTTTTCACTAAGTTGACCCACATTTGTACT
>JAPYYM010001474.1:0-13435 GCA_028534135.1 Potos flavus | reverse complement strand
GGTTCTTGGTGCTATAGTAAATGGAATCAATTCTCTAATTTCCCTTTCCATATTTTCATTGTTAGTGTATAAGAAAGCAACTGATTTCTGTGCATTGATTTTGTATCCTGCCACATTACTGAATTGCTGTATGAGTTTTAGTAGTTTGGGGGTGGAGTCTTTTGGGTTTTCCATATAAAGTGTCATGTCATCTGCAAAGAGAGAGAGTTTGACTTCTTCTTTGCCAATTTGAAACATTTTATTTCTTTTTGTTGTCTGATTGCTGTCGCTAGGACTTCTAGTACTATGTTGAACAAGAGTGGCGAGAGTGGGCATCCTTGTCGTGTTCCTGATCTCAAAGGGAAAGTTGTCATCTTTTCCCTATTGAGAATGATACTTGCTGTGGGCTTTTCATAGATAGATTTTATGAAGTTGAGGAATGTTCCCTCTATCCCTACACTTTCAAGAGTTTTAATCAGGAACGGATGCTGTATTTTGTCAAATGCTTTTTCTGAATCAATTGAGAGGACCATGTGGTTCTTCTTTCTTCTCTTATTGATTTGTTCTATCACACTGATTGATTTGCAAATGTTGAACTGCCCTTGCATCCCAGGGATAAATTCCACCTGGTCATGGTGCATAAACTTTTAAATGTACTGTTGGATCCTATGAGCGAGGATCTTGTTGAGAATCTTGGCATCCATATTCATCAGGGATATTGGTCTGAAATTCTCCTTTTGGATGGGGCCTTTGCCTGGTTTGGGGATCAGGGTGATGCTGGCTTCATAGAAAGAGTCCGGAAGTTTTCCTTCTTTTTCCATTTTTTGAAACAGCTTTTGGAGACTAGGTATTATTTCTTCTTTGAATGGTTGGTAGAATTCTCCGGGGAATCTGTCAGGTCCTGAGCTCTTTTTTGGGGGGACGTTTTTGATCACTGCTTCAATCTTGTTATTAAATATTGGTCTATTCAGGTTGTCGATTTCTTCCTGTTTCAGTCTTGGAAGTTTATGGGTTTCCAAGAATGCATCCATTTCTTCTAGGTTGTTTAACTTATTGGCATATAGCTGTTGATCATAATTTCTGATGATTGTTTCTATTTCCTTGGTGTTAGTCGTGATCTCTCCCCTTTCATTCATAATTTGGTTAATTTGGGTCCTCTCTCTTTTCTTGTGGATGAGTTTGGCCAGTGGTTTATCGATCTTATTGATTCTTTCAAAAAACCAACTACTGGATTCGTTGATGTGTTCTACTGTTTCTCTAGTTTCTAACTCATTGATCTCTGCTCTAATCTTGACTATTTCCCTTCTTGTGCGTGGGGTTGGCTTAATCTGTTGTTGATTTTCCAGTTCTTTAAGGTGTAAAGAGAGCTGGTGTATTCGGGATTTTTCAGTTTTTTTGAGTGAGGCTTGGATGGCTATGTATGTATGTATGTATGTATGATTATTGAAAGATAAGTTCTTATTGACATCATGTTGCCTGTGAAGTCCTTGTTTCTATAGATTGTAAGTTTCTGTTTTATGTCATTCATGGGTGCTCTCTTCTTTTATAGAATCCCCCTTAATATTTCTTGTAGTGCCGGCTTGGTGATCACATCCTCTTTTAATCCTTGTCGGTCTTGGAAGCTCTTTATCCAATTTTGAATGTGAGTCTTGCTGGATAAAGTATTCTTGGCTGCATGTTCCTCTCATTGAGTGCCCTGAATATATCATGCCAGCCGTTGCTGGCTTGCCAGGTTTCTGTGGACAGGTCTGACGTTATTCTGATGGACCTTCCTCTGTACATAAGGAATCTCTTCTCCCTAGTTGCCCTCAGGACCTCTTGTCTAAAAGTATAATTCGAGAATTTCACAATGATGTGTCTGGATGTTTTTCTAGACTTGTTGATCTTGGGGGGTGTCTTTTCTGCCTCTAGGACATGAACACTTGTTCCATTCCCCAGATTGGGGAAATTTTCATCCAGAATTCATTCAGCTATATCTTCTAGTCTTCTGTCTTTCTCTACCCCCTCAGGGATTCCAATAATTCTGACACTGGAACGTTTCATGGCATCATTTATTTCCCTAAGTCTGTGCTCATGGTTCCTAAGCAGTTTGTTCCAACCCTCCTCCTGACCTTTCTTCTCGACCATCCTGTCCTCTAGATCACTAACTCTATCCTCTGTCTCTATAACTCTAGCTGTTAGACTATTTAGATTAGATTGGATCTCACTGATAGCTTTTTTAACATCTGCCATACTGGTTTTCAGTTCTGCCCTTAGAGATTCTATGTTGTCATTAATGTTTTTCTCCATCCTAGCCATTGCCTGGATAATTGTTACCCTGAATTCCCTTTCCAACATACTGTTTATGTCCATGTCCAATAGTTCCGAGGGAGAGGGTGCAGTCTCTGGGTTTTTCCTCTGTTGGGTGTTCCTCCTCCTAGCCATTCTGATGAGAAGTGGTTCAGGGGATGTATAGCTGAATATATCAACCACGATGCAGGCAAGGTGCACCCTGGAAAGTTTCAGAGCAATCGGAATTCATCACCAAAAAGAAAGAAGTAAGAAAAAGAGAGAGAGAAAAAGAAAAAAAGAAATCTCAGCCAAAATGACCCCCAAAAATAAGATTTATAAGGTATATAAACAAACACGAACAAACATAAAGACCAACAAAAGTAAATGACAAGAAATAAAAGATCCCAGCCAGAATGAGCGCCAAGAATAAGATTTCTATAATACCAGAACAAAAACAAATACACAGAAACACTGACAGAAGAATAAGATTGGGGGGGTTATAAATCCTTGATATGGGCGAGAAAGGTTATTTCGGATCTTCCTGGGTGTATCATTGTATTAAGCCTCTAGTTGTAATGTTAAGTAGTTTAAAAAAATTAAAAGATCAAGAATCGTGAGAACGAATCAAAAAAACAAAGAAACAAAAAAAAAAGATTGAAAAGAAAAAAACTTGTATCTATGAAATATACAGGTTTTGGGGCAATATTGGGAGTTTAATATATTGTTTTTCCCTGATGTTGGGGTTTTACAGCTTGATGTGTACCCTGTGGTTATTGTCCTCTTGTTTTTGGCTTGTCTTCTGGGGGAGGGGCCTGCCATGTTGTTTTCCAGTCATTCTTGCTTGGGTTGAGTCTCCCTGCAGGCTGTCAAGGGGCTGGGTTGTGTGGAAACCGGTTTTTCAGGTTTTTGCTCTCCGGAGGTTTTTGTTCTTTTGTGGCTTTTTGTGGCTTTTCGGCTTTTCGGAGGGTCCGAGCAAAGAATCCTCCTGTACCCAGACCTCCACCTCAGAGAGAAGCCTCAGTCTCTCCCCTCTAAGTGGTCCAGAACACACAGACTCCTGCTCTGCAAACTCCGCTCACACCGCAGCCTCCCACAGGCAGTGTGCACCCACAGCCACCGTTCCAGCGGTCCCCCGAGGCCCTCGCTAGCCTCTGCACCCCCACACCACCAAAATCACGAGCGATATTGGTCTTTGAAACTCGCTTCCAGTGGTTGCCATTGCCGGGACTGCTCTCCGGGCTCCTGGCCCACACCGGGTGCACTCAGATTCCCGCCTGTGATCGCACTGTGTTCTCTCAGGCGAAGGCTGGGAGTGCTCAGACCCCAGGGTGGGACACGGAGGGCACAAGGTCCTAGAGACCGCAGGCTGCCAGCTGCCGCTCACACCAGTCTCTCTTAGGCACTTGTGGGAGTACGCCCAGCCCAAGCAGTGGTGCAATCAGCAGAAAGCCACAGGCTCATGGATCATGGACTGGACCCCCACAGGTCTCTCTCTGACATGGGTGGTCGGCCATGGTGGTATCCTTCCTGGGAATGTGGGTTTAGGCCCATGCCTGTGACCGCCCGATTTCACTAGTTGCTCTTTAAGATCTTTTGCTCTTTTTGAGTGTTTTTAACCACACTCTAAGTTAATGCTGGTCCCCAACCACAGGGCACTTTCTTTTGGGGTATTACTTTCCTTGGGTCGCTTCTGGTGGCTCCCTCCCCCTTCTGTTTATCCTCCGATAGAGTGTTCCCACTCTTCTTTACCTCTCCACTGCTGCCTTCTGCTTCCATATAGAGATCCAGAAGTGAATAATCTTACATCTCAAGCTGATTTCATGGGTGTTCAGAGTGTTCTGGTAGATATTTAGTTCACTTTAGGGGACTGGTTGAAACAGGGTCTCCTACTTCTCCGCCATCTTGCCCCTCCTCCTCTGTGCTATTCTTTACATGAGAGAGAAGGAATTCGCCACTCTCATGTGTTCCCTACAGTACTGTTATTAAGAATTTTATAAAAACACCCCTCTGTTAAAATTCTTTCAATCATCACCACAGGATACAGTTAAAACCTTTAGGCATGTGATATTTAATGACTTTTCATGTTTGTATCAAACTGCCTTAGCAGGCCCATCTTTCACCCTATTCCTCTGCAATTTACCCTGGCCCCTTACCTGGCACCCCCAGCATCAAAGAATTCCCTGTCCTTTCCCAAGTCACTAATGCATTCTACTCAAAAGATACTGGACTGTGCCTTATTTTTGGTGACAGTACTCTGTCTTCCTTGCAGCCCTTACAGTTTCATGATTCCTCATCCTGACTTGTCAGTATTCTCTGATTTTTCATCCTGGAACTTGTAAAGAAAAATGGTTCTGTCCTTGAGTAAGAAAGGAAAGAAAGCCCTTTGACTCAGTGGTGTGGCTATGAGCAGGGTTAGGGATTGAGCACTAGATCTATCCTTGCTTCTCTGTTTTCAGAAGCATTATATCTCTGGCTTCTAAATAGTATACCTTGAGAAAACTGGATGCACTTCGATCATGGGAGAATTATCAGGAACTTTCCGAACAGAATGCTTCTTTGGTTTGCTCATGTTCTTTTTTGTTTGTTTGTTTGTTTTTAATTTTGCTCATGTTCTAATGAGAATTTCCCCTGGTTCTGTGGGGTTGATGCTGTGTTTCAAATCTTTCATGTTTTCTTTGGGGTTACTCAATCCTCTGTCAAAGGTGTTGGGATATAAAGACTGTGTCAAAGGTGCCAGACAGACAATGGCAGTTCCCTGTAGGGCAATGTGTATAATGCAAATGAGATGAGTCCACTTTCCCATTCCTTTCCTGCTCCATGCCTACTGCCTTCTGGATAATCTAAGTTACATTCTTATCTCTTAGAATAGGATTTTTTTACAGCATTCCCCAATGATACTGCTGCCTTAGTTTTCTTTTTGTACTATTTCCAGAAGAGAGGATTGACTTGTATTTTAGTTAGTTTCTGAGGTCATCGTGAATAATTTGACACCCCCCCCAATAAACAAAGGGAAGCTATAACAATTCTGCAGTGTTCATGTGGGGTGCAGGTGGACAACCTGATCCAGGTTGGTGATCAGCTCATGGATGAAACTTCTACACAGCCTCCTTAAACTCCAACCTATCCCATTCTGGAAGCGAAGCCTGTTTTCGCCATTACCAAGGTCAGTGGACTTTGATGCAACCAGATTCATATTAACATTTAGTAGGCTCTTTAAGGTGCTTAATTTTTCGTGGTCAGTACTTACTAAGCCACCCATGGTCAGGCAGAGGGTTACATGCTTAGTTCCAGTTCATGGACCATGCAAAGTACACAGGGAAATTCACAACTTGAGCAGGGCAACATTTTGCAATATTAGCTGACTTTTCCTTCCATGTATTTTGTATTTCTCTGCATTTGCACCATAAAATCAGTTGGTCAGTCAACCATTCACTGCCTCAAGGGAAGCAGAAAAGATGGGTACTCCTCCCCTTCCTCACATTAGAAGGTTGACTATGAACCAATGAAGACTCAATATAGCTTCTTCTTTAGCATAATCACACTCTATGGACTCGAAGATTGCTTCCCTTACATCAGAAATTAAATAACCTTTTCCTGAGAGAGAATGCCACAGAATTTTTAGATATCATACTGTTTCTAAATCTATCTGTCTTTTGCAAAAAGCAACAAAAAATGTCTCACTGGGTGTGGTGCATAAACAATGAATCTTGGAACACTGAAAAAATAAAATAAAATTTAAATTAAAAAATAATTAAAATGTCTCAAGTCCACTTGGACATTTAATTCTCGCCTCCAAATAGAATGATGACTGAGATTTGGGAAACTATTGATACTAGCTCATCTATCACATAGTAACTGGCCCCTGACATACACTTATAGTATAAATAACTGTAAAACTGTACAAAATTCATTTTGGGACTCTTTGGGGGCATTGGGTAGTGGAAGGTGCAGAATCGTAATCCTTGAGAGAAGGAAATCTGTGGGATGAAACACTGTATGCCACAGCATGCTGCCTGGGTCCAGATGGTAGCACAAGGAGGTGGAACCTAAACAAATACAGATGCTTTGATGAGTTGAGGAGATTGTGGTTTGCAGCTGGTAAAGAACTTCAAATTTGTGGGTTTTATCTGGAGGCAGAGGAAATATTTGATGGAAAGACTCCATGAAACTTGTGATGGAGCAAGTGCTGTGGGGCAGAATCCAGAGACCTTGCTGAACTTTTGTGGGTATTTAGTTAAGATGACAGATAGGCCAGGGGCACCTGGGTGGCTCAGTTGTTTAAGCATGCAACTCTTTTTATTTTTTAAACTTATTTATTTATTTATTTTAAATTCAATTAGCCAACATATAGTACATCATTAGCTTTTGGTATAATGTTCAATGATTCATTTGTTGCATATAACATCCAGTGCTCATCACATCACATGCCCTCCTTAATGCCCATCACCCAGTTACCCCCTCCCCCCACCCACTTCCCCTTCCACAACCCTCAGTTTGCATCCCAGAGTCAAGAGAAATGGACCCTCAACTCCATGGCCAACTAATCTTTGACAAATCAGGAAAGAATATCAGATGGAAAAGACAGGCTTTTCAACAAATGGTGCTGGGAAAGTTGGATAGCCACATGCAGAAGAATGAAACTGGACCACTCTCTTACACCATATACAAAGATAAACTTAAAATGGATGAAAGACCTAAATGTGAGACAAGAAACCATCAAAATCCTAGAGGAGAACACAGCAGCAACCTCTTTGACCTTGGACACAGCACCTCTTGCAAGACACGTCTCTAAAGGCAAGGGAAAGAAAAGCAAAAATGAACTATTGGGACTTCATAAAGATAAAAAGCTTCTGTGCAGCAAAGGAAAAAATCAACAAAACCAAAAGGCAACCTACAGAATGGGAGAAGATATTTGTAAATGGCATTACAGATAAAAGACTGGTATCCAAGATCTATAAGGAACTTCTCAAACTCAACTCCTAAAAACCAAATATAAACACCCAACTCTTGATTTGGGCTCAGGTCATGATCTCAGGGTCCTGGGATTGAGTTTCCCATGTCAGGCTCTGTGCTCAGGAGGGAGTCTAATTGAAGAATCTCTCTTCCTCTCCCTCTGCCCTTCCCCCCCCTCCATCTCTCTGAAATAAATAAATAAATATTTTTTTAAAAAGATGACAGATAGGCCAGGCATTTTTAAAAAATTTTTTATTGTGTTATGTTAGTCACCATACAATACATCATTAGTTTTTGATGTACTGTTCCAAGATTCATTGTTTACGTCTAACAGATAGGCCAGGCATTAAGCTTAAAATACTCTGCCCTAGAACTAAGTTCAAAACTGATACTTACCCACCCACACAGAAAATGAAAGCAAACCTGACAGGCCCAAAGCAGCCAATAGTAACAACTAGCTTCCAGAACAAAACCTAACAAACTTTATGGCATATGACAAAGTCCAAATTTTAAGCAACGTATTATTGACACAGAAAAAATTCTTCTAGTCATACCAAGAAGGAAACAGTGAACACAAAATCATGAAAAAGAGTAATTAATAGAAACTGATCTCAAGATGTGTAAACTCTTGGAAATAGCAGAAAAACTGAAAAAAAAAAAAAAAGCCCAAGTCTCTCTCTTCTGCTCTAATCACATCTATCCCAACTGATCTGTGTGAATCTATGAGATTTGTTTAATAAATTGCTCAAAATCACACAGCCAGTGCTGGAGCCAGGATTCAAACTGAGAGATTTTTTTTTTCCCCACTGTACTGTGAGGTTAGTTTACTGATTATTAGTATTATTATTAGTGATTATTTGGTATTAGTGATCGTTTTTAATTTTTTTAAAGATTTTATTTATTTATTTGAGAGAGAGAGAGAAAGTGAGAGAGAGCATGAGAGGGAAGAAGGTCAGAGGGAGAAGCAGACTCCCCGTGGAGCTGGGAGCCCCATGCAGGACTCAATCCCAGGACTCCAGGATAATGATCTGAGCCGGAGGCAGTTGCTTAACCAACTGGGCCACCCAGGTGTCCCATTTTTAATTTTTTTAATTCCAGTGTAGTTAACATAAAATGTAATAGTTTCAGGTATACAATATAGTGATTCAACACTTCCATACATCACCTGGTGCTCAGCACAAGAAGTGCACTTTGTAATCCCATCACTTATTTAACCCATCCCCTCACCCATCTCCCCTCTGGTAACCACCTGTTTGTTTTCTACAGTTGAGTCTGTTTCTTGGTTTGTTGTTCTCTCTCTTTTTTAATCTTTTGCTTATTTGTTATGCTTCTTAAATCCCACACTTATAAGTGAAATCATATGGTATTTGTCTTTCTCTGACTTATTTTACTTAGCATTTTACTCTCTAGCTCCATCCATGTCATTGCAAATGGCAAGATGTCATTCTTTTTTATGGCTGAGTAATATTCCATTGTCTATATATACCACCCCTTCTTTATTTTCATCTATTGATGGACACTTGGACTGCTTCCACAATTTGGCTGTTGTAAATAATGCTGTAATTAACCTAGGGGTGCATGTACCCCTCAAATTAATGCTTTTGTATTTTTGGTTAAATACTAGTATGATTGCTGGACTATCGGGCGGTTCTATTTTTAACTTTTTGAGGAACCTCCATACTATTTTCCAGAGTGACTGCACCAGTTTTGCATTCCCACCAGCAGTGCAAGACAGTTTCTTTTATTCCACATCTTTGACAACACTTGTTGTTTTTGAGCTTTTTATTTTAGCCATTCTGAGGGTTGTGAGGTGATATCTCATTGTAGTTTTGATTGGCACTGGCTTGATGATGAATGATGTTGAACATCTTTTCATGTGTCCATTGGCCATTTATTTGTCTTCTTTGGAGAAATGTCTATTCATGACTTCTGACCATTTTTTAAATTGGGTTATTTGTTTTTTGGATGTTGAGTTGTATAAGTTCTTTATATATTTTGGATTCTAACCCTTTATAGGACATATCATTTGCAAATATCTTCTCCCATTCCGAAAGTTGTCTTTTAGTTTTCTTTTTGTTGATTTTTTTAATTCAATTAGCCAACGTATCATGTTTTTTTAATTTTATTTTATTTTTTCAGTGTTCCAAGATTCATTGTTCATGCACCACACCCAGTGCTCCATGCAATACGTGCCCTCCTCAATACCCACCACCAGGCTCACCCAACCCCCTACCCCCCTTACCTCCAAAACCCTCAGTTTGTTTCTCAGAGTCCACAGTCTATCATGTTTCGTTTCCCCCTCCGATTTCATTAGTTTTTGATATAACGTTCAATGATTCATTAGTTGTGTATAACACCCAGTGCTCATCACATCACATGTCTTTTAGTTTTCTTGATTATTTCCCTTGCTGTGCAGAAGCTTGGGTTTTTTTTAATCTAGTCCCAACAGTTTATTTTTGCTTTTGTTTCCTTTGCCTCAGGAGATCCATCTAGAAAGATGTCGCTAGGGCCAATGTCAGAGAAATTACTGCCTGGGCTCTGTCCTAGGATTTTTATGGTTTCAGGGCTCACATTTAGGTCTTTAATCTATTTTGAGTTTATTTTTGTGTATGGTGTAAGAAAGTGATTCAGTTTCATTCTTTATGTGTGGCTGCCCAGTTTTCCCAATGCCATTTGTTGAAGAGACTGTCTTTTCCCCATTGCATATTCTTTCCTACTTTGTTGAAGATTAATTGACCATATAATTGTGGGTTTATTCTAGATTTTCTATTCTGTTCCATTTATTTATGTGTGTATTTTTGTGTCACTACAATACTGTTTTGATTATTACAACTTTGTAGTATAACTTGAAGTCTAGAATGTGATGCCTCCAGCTTTGCCTTTTTTATTTTTTCCCCAAGATTGCTTTGGCTTCTTAGGATCTTTGGTGGTTCCATACAAATTTTAAGATTTTTTGTTCTAGTTCTGTGAAAAATGCTGTTGACATTTTGATAGGGATTGCATTAGATATGTAGATTGCTTTGGGTAGTGTAGACATTTTAAGTATATTTGGTCTTCCAATCCATGAGCATGGAATGTCTTTCCATTTCTTTGTGTCTTCTTCAATTTCTTTCATCAATGTTTTATAGTTTTCAGAGTACAGGTCTCTTATCTCTTTGGTTAAGTTTATTCCTAGGTATTTTATTATTTTGATACAGTTATAAATGGGATTTTTCTCTTTCTTTTTTTATAAAGATTTTATTCATTCATTTGAGAGAGAGAGAGAGACAGAGATAGCAAGAGAGAGCGCAAGCGGGGAGGAGAGGGAGAAGCAGGCTCCCCACTGAGCAGGGAGCCTAATGCAGGGCTTGATCCCAGGACTCTGGGGTCATAACCTGAGCCAAAGGCAGATGCTTAACCAACTGAGCCACTCAGGCACCCCTGGGATTATTTTCTTAATTGCTCTTTCCACCACTTTATTATTAGCATATAGAAGTACAACAGATCTGTACACTGATTTTGTATTCTGTAACTTTACTGAATTCATTTATCATTTGTAGTATGCATGCCTTAAACTTACAATAATGTATGTCATTTAGTTATTAATAAAACTGAAAGAAAATTAAATCATTATGTACAAACATCTTTCTCTTTTTGGTAGTTTCAAGTTTTTATTTAAATTCCAGTTAGGGGGCGCCTGAGTGGCTCAGTGGGTTAAGCCTCTGCCTTCAGCTCAGGTCATGATCTCAGGGTCCTCGGATCAAGCCCTGCATCGGGCTCTCTGCTCAGCAGGAAGCCTGCTTCCCCCTCTCTCTCTGCCTGCCTCTCTGCCTACTTGTGATCTCTCTCTCTGTCGAATAAATAAATAAAATCTTTAAAAAAAAATAAATAAATAAATTCCAGTTAGTTAACATACAGTGTAATAATTAGTTTCAGGAGTAGAATTTAGTGATGCATCACTTACATTCAACACCCAGTGCTCCTCACAAGTGCCCTCCTTAATACCTATCACCCATTTAACTCCTCTCCCTGCCCAATTCCCCTTCAGCATCTCTCAGTTTGTTCTCTACAGTTAAGAGTCTGTTTTATGGTTTGTCTCTCTCTCTCATTTTTTCTCTGTAGATAGGCTAGAAAGCTAACAGCAAAAAAGGGAGATAACATTAAGGAATGTTATCTCATTAACATTAAGGAATGATTCTACAATGATGTTTATACCATACATACTTATTCATATACAAAAGCATTAGATTTTATTTTCTTAGACTATGATAAAATAAAGGGAAAGGAAACAAGAGGTGATTCTTTGCTTAACAATTTCTGTAACTGAAGAGGTTAGTCCTCCCAAAATTCATTCAAGGTTATGGAAAAAGAATTTCCAAACAATACAGATTTGGATCTACAATTATTTTTATTTTATTTACGTTCATTTAATTAACATATAGCGTATTATTAGTTTCAGAGGTAGAGTTCAGTGATTCATCAGTTGTATATAACACCCAGTGTTCATTACATCATGTGCCCTCTTCAATGCCCATTAATGCCCATTATCCATTTAACCCATCCTCCCGCCCCCCTCCCCTCCAGCAACCCTCAGTTTGTTTCCTATGGTTAAGAGTCTCTTTTGGTTTGTCACCCTCTCTGATTTCATTTTGTTTTATTTTTCCCTCCCTTCCTCTATGCTCCTCTGTTTTGTTTCTTAAATTCCATATATATAAGTTAAATCATATGATAATTGTCTTTCTGTGATTGACTTATTTAGCTTAGTATAATACCCTCTAGTTCCATTCACGTTGTTGCAAATGACAAGATTTCATTTTTTTATGGCTGAGTAATATTCCATGGATCTACAATTATTTTTAATGCCATGTTTAAATTTTGGCAGAGGCATCAATTCCTTGCTCTGGAAGATCAGATTTCAGGAGGATAACTCTGTTGT
Source organism: Potos flavus (assembly GCA_028534135.1). Lineage (NCBI taxonomy): Eukaryota > Metazoa > Chordata > Mammalia > Carnivora > Procyonidae > Potos > Potos flavus. The sequence goes on along the minus strand of JAPYYM010001474.1, from coordinate 1,317 downwards.
TCTTTGCTATACCCTCCTGCATCGCCCAATTTTTTTACATACACTTATTCATTGAAGTGTTATAGACACATGGAAAAGTTTAGAAGTCCTAAGTGTACTGTTCCATGAAATTTAACAAAGTTAACATACGTAATCCCCACTCTGAGCCAAATGGTAGTATATTACATAGCTCCCTATAAGGACCCCTTGTGTCACTTCCCAGTCATCCTTACTGCTTTTTTGCTAAAGTAACCACAATTCTCACCTCCAGCAGCATGGTCTAGTTTTGTCTGATTTTAAATTTATGTAAATGGAATCATATAGCACAGAGTCCTTTTTCATTATCTTTTTTTACTCAACATCATTTTCCTGTGTTTTATCCATGCTCCTGGGTCTGGTAGTTATCATTGTGCTGCTACATTGTAGTCCACCTTATGAATAGAACATATTTAATCATTAATTGTATCTATTATGAACTTTTGGGTACTTTTTCATCTGGCATATTACATATTGTGCTGTATAAACAATCTTGTACATATTTTGGTGATAATTATACTCATTTATGTGTATTTCTCTAAGTATTTGTTTAGCAGGGAACTGCTAGATAATACGACATTGCATACATTCAGCTTTATTATATGTTACCAAGGAGATTCCCAAAAGGTCATATCAACGTGCCGTCTCATCAATTGTGTATTCAAGTTCATTTTTCCTCACATTCTTATCAAGATTTGGTATTTATTTTTTCATTTGAGCCATCCAAGTTGACACAGAGGATGTTTCATAAGCATGTCAATATAGGTTTAATTTCTAGATGCCTAATAATATCAAGAATTTTCTTTTTTTTAATTTAATATTATTTTTTCGGTATTCCGAAATTGATTGTTCATGTACCACACCCAGTGCTCCATGCAATACGTGCCCTCCTCAATACCCACCAGCAGGCTCACCCAACCCCCTACCCCCCTTACCTCCAAAACCTTCAGTTTGTTTCTCAGAGTTCACAGTCTCTCATGGTTCGTCTCCCACTCTGATTTCCCCCAACTCACCCTTCCTTTCCTTCTCACAATGTCCTCCATGTTTTTCCTTATGCTTCACATGTAAGTGAAACCATGTGATAATTGACTCTCTCTGCTTGACTTATTTCACTCAGCATAATCTCTTCCAGTCCCACCCATGTTGATACAAAAGTTGGGTATTCATCCTTTCTGATGGAGGCATAATATTCCATTGTACATATGGGCCATATCTTCTTGATCCATTCGTCTGTTGAAGGGCATCTTGGCTCTTTCCACAGTTTGGCGATTGTGGCCATTGCTGCTATGAACATTGGGGTAC
>JAPYYM010001473.1:0-13436 GCA_028534135.1 Potos flavus | reverse complement strand
AAAAAAATTTAAAAAATAAATAAATAAAGGGTGGCACTGTTCTTATATTCTAGCTCCCTCCCGAGGCCCCATCCTCAGGCTCACTGTCCACAGCATTGGTGCCTGGCTCTGCCCCCAGCCTCAGACTAGACAAGGCAGCTGAGAGGCTATTCTTGGGGCTTGGACAGGAGCTAGAAGAAGTAACAGTGCCAGTACCTCATGTGAGAAGGGTGTTATTATCTTTCCCCTTGGAGGGAAAAGGAAATATTTAGCAAGATTGTATCACTTACAAAAGAGCACTAGTATGTTGCAGAAGTAAGGTGTGAACCCAGACAGTCTGATGTCTCAGCAGGGACTTTGAACTGCAAGCTTCCAGAGACCAGGTGGGTCCTAAGAGCAGGACACCACATTCCCATACACTGTTAGTAGGACTGTAAATTGTGGCACACATTTTGGGGGGTAATTTGGCAGGAGGTATCAAAAGTCAAAAATAGAGGCACACTTTTTGATCAGAAATGTATGCTACAGAAACCGTCAAACAAGTGAACAGAGATATATACTAACAGAAGGATTTTCATCAAGGTGTTGTATATACCTTGATGAAAAAATTAAAAATTAAAAAAATTAAAATTAAAAAATTAGAAATTAATTAAAGTTAAAAAATTTTTAAAAATTTAAGAAAAATCCATGCTTCTATCCACAAAGGATGGAAACAAACAAAACCTAGACCTCCGGTCGCAAAATATTATTTCTAAGTAGACTGAAATAGCTGTAGGGGGCTGTAGGTCTTCAACTTAGACCTGGGGCACAAGGCTAGCCTGCCTTCCTTCGTTGGACCTCTCGGGCTTACCCGCACATCCATATTTCTCCTTTCTCCAACAGGAGCAAGCTCAGTAACAAAGTCAGAGACAAAAAAGGCAAGTCCAGAACCTGATCACATTTACTACTGTTGCAGATGGAAGCAAACAATTGGATTTGAAATAGGTAATATTTATATTTTTAAAATTCCTTTTAAACAATGTAAAATTTAGGAATCTTCTTCCAAGTCTATTACTGAGCTGTGATGGGCGCATGTAGAATTTTTTAATTTGGGACACTGGGGAAGCTGCAGGCTTTTAGAAATGAATTGCTTGATTTATACCAACAAGAGAAGGAAAAACTGATCTTCTGACACTGACTGGGACACTATGGGAAGTGTTTGATGAGCTCCTCACCTATAACAGTAGATGGCCCGAAGTCCATTTTGTACAATGTAAAAGTTAAGATGGGTCTTATGTTTAGGAGACATCTGTTTCCACGGGAAGATTCTCTGGTTCACATCATATCATTGCCAATTCATGAACCTGATAACTGTACTGTGGTTATATTCTATAGAAATACATGCTGAAATATTTAGAAGTAGAGGATTGTGAACTTCAGCTGGTTCAGACACCAAATTAGAAGTAGATCATAGATAGAGTGCATTCATATGGGAGTAAATGCTAATAAGTTAATCTGGTAAAGGACACACAGATCTTCTTTGTGCTATTTTTATTTTTGTAATTTTTAAAAAATCTGATATTATGTCTAAATCAAGTGTTAAAAGTAAAAGACTCTAGGCCAGAAACTAAGAATACACTATTGCTTCTCAAATGATAACATCTGATCTTGGGACTATTACTGGCCTACGTCTGATATTATTTTATTTTTTTACAATTATTTTAAATAGATTATATGTTTATATGATTGAAAAATATGAACACTGGGGCGCCTGGGTGGTTCAGTCGATTGGGCATCTGCCTTTGGCTCGGGTAATGGTCTGGGGTCCCGGGATTGAGCCCCACATCAGCACCCTGTCCAGTGGGAAGCCTGCTTCTCCCTCTCTCTCTGCCACTCTTCCCATACTCCTGCTCTCCCTCACAAATAAATAAATAAAATCTTTTAAAAAAAAATCTGAACACTATGAAAAGGTAGATACTGAGAAATGTCACTCCAGCCCCATCCCTATCAACTTAGCTACCTCACATCTGCAGATAACTACATTTATAGCTTCTGATTTATCTTTCCAGCGATTATTTATGCTGAGATATATTATTCCTCCCTTCCTTACAGAAAATGGGCTGTGCTGTACACACCATTCTGTGCTTTGCTTTCGTCACCTAGCAGTATATCATGTAAATCTTGCCATTCTATCGCTTTAGGATATTATCTTTATTTATAAAGAAAGAGCTATAATAGCTGCTTATTTATTTACACAGAATGCGTGCCCAACCCTAGAACTTGGCTAGGGTTAAATCATATGTGCTTTGCATTTACCTTTCAGAGCTGACTAGAAAAGTCAACTTCTAGGCTTGTCAAAGGTCAAATGCAAAATACCGAGACATTTTCTTAAATATTCTGACCAGGTTTGAACATCAAGGAACACTAAAATTTCAAATATGTTTCATGGCAGAACACTCAAAAGATGGGCTGACCATGGAGCATACTTACATTTTCATTGTTCCTTTTTTAAATACCTCGCTCTGGGAATTTTCAGACAATGTTTGTTTTGTGTTCTTGCTTTTTGCTCTATGTGGCTGTAGCCCAGAACTGTCAGAAGAGATTAAGTTTTTATAAAAGAAAACTTTATAAAGTTTTGAAATATTATGAGCAAATGAAATACTTTTTTTTTTTCTGCCTGCAGTGCAATTCAGCTTAGTTCAACAGACATTTACTAGGCCTTGTACAAACTACCAAGCTTTATTGAAAAGACGGATAAGACATTGGTCCTGGGTTCAAGATGCATACAAAGAATGTCCCCTTCATGTGGACACCGCTGTGCTCTAGCAGACATAGACAAAATGCTACAGGAGAACAGAGGAAGGACACTTAGCTCTGCCTCATTGGAGAAAATGAGCTCAGTTGTAAAGACAAGTAAATGCTGAGCAGAGAAAGAGGCCTGGGGCAAAGACACAAAAGTGCCCAGTACAGATGGGGAAATGGCAAACGGCTCAGTGTCACTAGAGTTCAAGGTGTTAAACAGAAGTGGCTAGAAAGGGGAAGGCCATGCATGGTCTGTGCCGGAGCTGGGGCTTGATGCTGGGCAGTTGTTAAATGATGGAGCTTGGGCAGGTTTGCCTTTTAGAAGGCTCATCTTGGCTTTGGCCTGGCAGATGGGTTTGAGGAGAGGATCAGTCCAATCTATAGGGATGGAGAAGAGGGGGCATATTTGAAAAAACACTATGGGACTTGCTGACTAATGGGTGTGGGGGAAAGGAGGCCAGGAAGACCCTTGGGTGCTGACTTATGTTACTCGGGGAACAGTGGTTCCCTTAAATGAAACAGGGAAAGGTAGGTGGAGGAGGGACCTGTTTAGATCGAGTTGAATTTGAAGGTAACAGGCAGATGTAGCTATGACCCTGAGAATCAGAAGAGAGTTCTGGTATTAGAGGTACAGATTTGGGATTTGGGCATTGTGTTCATTTCCTGAGGCCGCTGTTACAAATTACCACAAACTTAGTGTCTTGAAACAATACAAACTTATTCTCAGTTTTACAGTTCTGAAGGTGGAAGGTCTAAACTCCATCTCACTAGGCTAAAAGTCAAGGTGTCAGCAGGGCTGGTTCCTTTTGGAGGCTCGAGGGGAGAACTTTCCCTACCTTTTCCTGCTTCTAGAAGCCAACTACATTCCTTGTCTTGCGGCCCTTCCTTCATCTTCAAAGCCAGCATTGTAGAATCTTGCTTGTTTCTTCTATAGTCAAGTCTCCCTCTGTGTCCCTTTTATAAGGACACTTGTGATTACAGTCGCCCCATCCTAAGACCTTTAACTTTTTCACAACTGCAAAGTCCCTTCTGTCAAATAAGGCAACATTCACAGGCTCCAAAGATCAGGACCTGGATATAGTTAGGGGATATTATTCAGCCTACACGTGTGGTCGGCATTACGTTAATGAGAGTACATACATAGAGTCAATGGGGTAGACATGTGTGTGGAAAGAAGAGCATTGCATCAAGAACAGAACAGTGGGAACACCAAAGTTAAGGGACTGAGCCTTGGTAGAAGGAACCCAAAGGAGATGGAGAAAGAAGGTGAGTACCGAGAGAGCTGATGTCACGGAGGCAGAAATTGGCGAGTAATAGGGAGGAGGGAGTGGTCAATAGATGAAATTGGGAAAACCACCTGGAGGTCCCTAGGTGTTTTTTCCACGGCAGCCTCGGTGGAGTACATGGGATAGAAAACAGATAGCAGTGGACAATACGAACGGACGATGAGGAAGGGTGGACCATCCTGTCAACAAGTTGGCTAAGAAGAAAAGAGATATCATGGCGACTAGGGGAAAAAAATGCAGACTCAAGAGAAGTTATTTCATTTTGCTTTGTTTCTAGGAATGTGTGAGTCCAGAGCATACTTGTAGGTTGGAAGGAAAGAGCTCATAGATTGAGAGATGCTAAAGATTTATGTAAGAGAGGGAATACCTGATAGAACAAGGTCCCCAAATAGTCTGATGGATGTGGATTCCAAGAGCACAGATAAATAAAATTCAAAATAAGCCTAACCTTTGATCCAGCTTATAGAAATTTATCTTACAAAAGGAAATCTTACCAAAAAACTTATAAAAATGCTCACATAGAAGGAAAAAATATACAAGATTACAAGATTCTTCAAAGGCAAAGAGATATGTACAAGGGTGTTCAAGACAATGTTGCTTATAATAGGGAAAATTTGAAACAATTTACATGTCTATCAGCAAAGGATTAGTAAACTCTGGAGTTGAGAATAGCTTTAAAATCCTGGGGTGGAAAGATTTCCCTATATATGTTATGATCCAGGCATCGTAAAGAAAGGTGTTACATAATTGATAACAAAACCAACAGCTTCTATACACCCTATAAACAAGTAGACTAGAAAAAACATTTCAGTCTACCTAATATATTATAAAGAATTCCTTCAAATCCTCTCTCTCTTTTTTTTAGCAAGACAGAGCGAGTGAGCAAGGAAACGGTAGAGAGGGGGAGAGGGAGAGGGAGACAGAGAATCTTACACAGGCTCCATGCCCAGCACAGAGCCCTACACGGGGCTTGATCTCACAATCCTCAAATCATGACATGAGCCAACATCAAGAGTCAGACCTTAACTGATTGAACCACCCAGGCACCCCGTTTCAGTTAGGCATCAGACTATTGGTTTTGACTCAGGTCATGGTCTCAGGGTTGTGAGATGGAGCCCTGTGTTGCACTCCGCACTCAGCAGGGAGTCTGCTTGAGATTCTCTCTCACTCCCTCCCCCCTTTGTTACTCCCCCCACTTGCTCTCTCTCTCTCTAAAAAATAAACAAATCTTTTTAATAAATAAATAAAATAAAAATGAAAACCTATTAGAAAAATAGACAAAAGCAATAAACTGGCATTTCATAGAAGACAAAAGTCAAATAGTTAATAAATATATATTTAATGATCTATCTCATTAGGGATGAGAGAGATGCAGTAATACCAACATTTTGCCAATATGATCAACAAAAATTAGAAGGATTAGTATCTGTTATTGGTGAGGTTATGGGGAAAAAGATACTCACAAACAGGGTTGATGAAATTTAAATATATACAATCATTTGAGGGAGCAGTTTGGAAGTATCTATTAAAATTTTAAATGTACCTGACTTTTGACTTACCAAGTGGAACTGCTAATCTATCTTACAGAAATACCTTTATACATATACAAGAAATTATGAGTAAGTATGTGTTTTACTGGTACCTATTTTTATACTTGCCTGACATGGTAAAAAATTGGAAGTGACCTGAATGTCCTTTGAGAGAAGAACAGTGAAATAGATTATGTAGCAAATATATGATGGAATTCTGGGAAACTATGAGAAAGGAAGAATTAGACCTAGATTTAATAAATTATGTGAAGTTGGGTTATAATATTTAAGCAAAACAAAATATACATATATATATGTTCTATATATATATAAGTTCTATGTATAGCATGATCCGTTTTTGGAAACAAAAACCGTTTCCACGTACTAGACAAAATAAGGGTTCAGTAACACACCAACATGGATGAATCTCAGATGCATTATGCTAAGCCAAAGAAGCCACACTCAAAAGGCTGCATGCAGTATAATTCCATTCATATGACCCTCTTGAAAAAGCAAAACAGTAGGAACAGAACACAGATCAGTGGTTGCCAGGGCTGGAGGTCGGGAAGGAGGTCACCAGAAAGGGACACAAGAGAAATGTTTGTTGTGATGGAAACATTCCATAACTCAATTGTGGTATCAGTTCCACAACCGCACACATTTATACATTACAGAGGGCAAACTTTACTGCGTATGAATTACACTTCAATACATCTGTCTTTTTAAAAAGTTTGTAAAGCTTCCCAGTAAACTGCTAATAATAATTGCCCCTGGGAGAATGGGTGTGGAGGAGTATGGGACGGGAAGATTCTTGCACCTTTTACGCTTCTGTATAATTTGGATTATTTTTAGTAAGCATACACTGCTTCTGTAATTTTTGAGAAGGTCCTAATAAGCATGGCATGCTCCAACAATGGAACATTATGCAGCCACTGGAGGTAGTTTTACATGTACTAACACATAAAGGCATTCACAATCGCTGTTAAGTAGAAAAAAACAAATTGTATGACAATACACAATCACAGGGTTGGAGAAACATAATAGAATTCTGTGTATACATATATGTTTAGGTTTATATGGGGTTGTATCTGTGTGTGTGTATGAGTGTGTGCAAATGGGAAGGATACCTGCCATATATTTAACAGTAATTTAACGGTATTTACTTTTGGGGCATAGTATCGTTGTGGGTTTGTGGAGGGGGATTACTTTTATTTTTAACTTTGGTGAATAGTTACTAGGGTATGTCATTTCTATAATTATAGAAACATTATGGTTTTTATTTGTTTTTTCTCTGCTTTTTTTTTTTTAAGATTTATTTATTTATTTGAGAGAGAAGGAGAGAGAGAACATGAACAGGAGGGGCAGAGGGAGGAGAGAGAATCTTAAGCCAACTCCATGCTGAGTGTGGAGCCCAATGCAGGGCACAATCCCAGTACCCCGAGATCAGGACCTGTGCAGAAACCAAGAGTTGGACACTTAACCCACCATGCCACCCAGGCATCCCTCCTGCTTTTTTGGGGGGAGGAGACCTTTTTAAATTTTAAGCAGGCTCCACTTCCAACATGGGGCTTGAACTCACAACCCCAAGATTAAGAATTGCATGTTCTACCAAGTGAGTCAGCCAGGCACCCCAACATTATAGTTTTTAAAGATTTTATTTATTTATTTTGAGAGCGAGAAAGAGCACATGAGCAGGGAGAGGGGTAGAGGGAGAGAGAGAATCTCAAGCAGACTCCATGCAGAGTGCGAAGCCTGACTCTGGGCTCAATCTCACGACCCTGAGATCATGACCTAAGTGGAAATCAAGAACCAGACACTCAACCAGCTGAGCCACCCAGGCTCCCCGAACATTATGGTTTTTAAATAGCATAACTGAAGAGGTTGCTTTGACCAAGAGGAGGACGGTCCATCCTGAGAGTGGAGGCAAGACCAGTACAGATGTAAAAAACTTTGTAGGTTGGACAGTAGACAGAAATGTCTGTAATATTGGCCTCAATTTTCTCAGTAGAATAAGTCCTCTGGTGAGAGTACAGGCGAATGGGTTTGGGGGAGAGGAAGGAGTTTAAGGAAGGTACAAAGGTCTGGAATAACTTAAGAGGTGCAACAAGAAGGTCTGAGGCTAACTGAAAAGCATTGCTGAGGGCAAGAGGTTACAAATGCCGTCTGGAGCCGGGGCCCTGGGCTCAGCAAACCCTGAACCTCATCAAACTGGGGCAGGCAGGGTTATCCCCTGGGGCAGCCTGGTGACTGTTACAGCCCATTGTTGCCATGATGCCAAGAGAAGGCAGAAATACAGCTTTTTCAAAATTTTAAAGGTTTTTGTTTACTTATTTGACAGAGAGAGCGAGAGAGCACAAGCAGGGGAGTGGCAGGCAGAGAGAGAAGCAGGCTCCCCACTGAGCAGGGAGCCCCATGCGGGACTCGATCCCAGGACCCTGGGATCATGACCTGAGCTGAAGGCAGACACTTAACCGACTGAGCCACCCAGGTGTCCCAAAATACAGCTTTTTAGATGACATCATCCAACTGAAAATAGTGACAGGTAGTTAAATGTTTCAAATGCTGTCCAGGTCAAAACAAAATCTAACAGTCCATGGCTGGGGGGGGGGGGTGCGATGTGTGTATGGTTTATTTTTTCCTAATATTACCCGAAGTATTTTTTTATTCCCCTATGTCTTTACAGCCCAACACCTTTTAACTCACTGAAGCTTGTTTCTGTGGGAGGTGAGATACAGCTCAGAATAACAACAAAATCATTGCTCAGTTGTGATGTTGAGTACATGCCTTTTAAAAGAACCCAGCAGAAACAATAGTTTTGAAATTCAAGCTTTCAGAGCCAAGAGCTGATACCCTTTTGAGAGAGAAAAGTGTTTCTGTATTTTCAGAACTTCCTCTTAGATATCTAGAGCCGGAGCCTGGCTTTCACAGAGCCCATAGGAGAAGGAGTTCTATGAGATGTAGGAGCTGTTTTCCCTCAGAGGAAGAGTTTCATCGTTTGATTGGCAGGAGCAGGGAGGAGAGGAAGAGTATTAGATAGGAGAGTGAGTCCTAAATGCCCAGATAGGTCTGAAGTGGGGGGGGGGGGGGTAGAGAGGGAAAAAACTCATGTCCCACTTCCCTCTTGAACCCCTGGGAGGAGATGTCTTCCGAACTAGCATTGGGCAGCTGTATTCGGGTAGCAACTTTAGTAGGACAAGTCTAGACAGACAGAGGGACTGAGTTAGCCTCTCCTCTGACAAGTCTCCCTGACTCTAAGAGGCTGGGATGGTACCAAAATTTCCCTCAGGCCTCAGAGGACATGGAGAAATGAGCAGAGAGGGCTGGCCGGCAAGCCACAGAGTCACTGTCACGAGGGATGAGCCGACCCTGCACTAAGGGCTTTGGGGTGAACTGTCCCAGTCAGAGCAGACCTCTGGGAGGTCGGCACGGCCAGTGGGAGCTGAGGTGGGCAGCAGGCAACAAGAGTACCCATCACAGGAGAGTCTAAGGCATGCGGAAGTGAGAGCACAGGGAGCTGGCGTTGGCTGTTGCCTAGCTGAGTAGTCGGGGAAGAGTGTGCAGAGGGATGAGAATACACGGAAAATGATTCTAATTACCCAAGGAGCAGATGGAAATCATCCTTGAAAGGCTGACAATGCAGGAACACCCAGAAATGAAAAAAAAAATTTTTTTTCTAAGAATATTCTCCTCTTGGGCCACCTGGGTGGCTCAGTCTGTTGAGCATCCAACTCTTGGTTTCAGCTCAGGTCATGATCTCAGTGTTGTGAGATCGAGCCCTGCTTCAGGCTCCATACTCAGAGCAAAATCTGCTTGAGATTATCTCTCCCTCTGCCCCTCACCCCACTCATGCACTTTCTCTCTCTCTGTCAAATACATATATACATACATACATAAAACCTTTAAAAAAAAAAAGAACATACTCCCCTCACTTCCTTCCTACCTCTCCTCCAAAAACAAACACTAAAGCAATCACTATGAGAAACAAATCAGAAATTGGACTTCCTTCCGCTTTCTGAATTACATCTAGGACAAGGGGACCATAACTTTTTCCGTGCCTAGGGCTCTAACGTGGCCCTGATTTCCAGGGGAGGACCTGAGCCACCTCATCTGGATGAGCTAACTACGAAAGGTGCTCACAAAGGGAAGGACAAGGCGGTCTCAGGTTAAAGAGGTCTTCCCAAGGTCAGAGAGCTGGCGAGGTAGGGGAGAGCCCCTGTGCACAGGCCTTGGGCTGTGGCCGTGAAGGTGGGTGACTAAGTGGAGCTAGAGAAGGGAACAGGTTGCTGACAAGGTCGCCAGGATAAAGAGGTGGTAGGGAGTCACGCACCAGTCTTCAGTGAAAGCAGAGGGCCTCCTAACGATAAACAGACGCCAGATGCCCCCGTTTCCATAATTGGACCCTCATCTAATGTAGCCCATAGGCATGTTAATATTGAGTAGTAAGTTTACATGGAATACTAACAAAATTACACATTGATTAATAACGTTGATTATTTTTCTCACGTTTGTCAGACTTCAGCGAAATTAGGATCTATATGTGCAATATTAACTCTATTGGACTGCTTCCTTTTTTTTTTTTAATTAAACACACATATAAGCTTGTCCTTCCCAACTTTTCAGCTGACATAAGGAAATATATTATCATTAGAAAATTTTGTTTCTAGGCAGTTAAAGGTGGACCTGAGCTCCCCAGGGTGCTGGTTCTGTGCATTTTCATTTGACATCCACAGTGAGATTGCAGAGACAGTTTTCCATTCACATAAATGCCTCTTTTCTTTTTTAAGTCTCCAGAGAAAATTACTACCTAGGAAAAAAAATTTTTTAAGACTTGTTTTCTATTTCCCTGTGCCAGAGTAAGTATTCCTGAGAGAAAACAGACCTTCTCAGGGAATCCCATACTCAGTGCATGATATCCAGTTCTGAATGAATTAACATTTTTCCTACTGAAATAAGTGAAACACAGGCTACAAAGCAATGTGTTGACTCCTGGTTAATCTTTGGTTTTATGACGCATTAGCCTGGTCTTTTCTCCTTAATGATTCAAGTATCTGATGCTAAGCTTTACTTGTCAAATAAACTAGAAGTCTGGCTTTATTCTATCTTCAAATTTATAGCTAAAGATTTGTCTATGATCTGAAGAAAGAGGGAAAAGTCAAATTGGTTAGAGTAGAATGTTGGAAATAGTGACATAGTTGCTGTCATTTTAAAGGCTCCACTCTCCTGAGTAAAGGAGGTTCTTTTTGTTTTTGCAATAATGTCTACCTAATTTTCTCTAATTTTTTTTTAAAGATCTATTTATTTGAGAGAGAGAAAGAGGGTGCATGCACAGTGGGGGTGGGTGGGCAAAGGAAGAGGGAGAGAGTCTTAAGCAGACTCTGCACTGAATTCAGAGCCCCACATAGGGCTTGATCTCACGACTGTGAGAGCATGACCTGAGCCGAAATCTGCTTAACCAGCTGCACCACCCAGGCACCCCTAATTTTCTCTAATTTTTATTTCACCTTGTTAATAGAGACTTTCACAAGCCCTGAGGCTGCACCAGATTCAGTCCAGGAACTGGTAGGGTTAGGGGAGTCCTTGTGAAAATCTGAGCAGTTTGATATCCCCGATGCAATGGGCTACATTTTCAACTATCCACGTAGAGAGGGAGAAATTTTAGTGAGGAAAACCACAGATAACATGGAAATCCTTTTTATTCGCTTTGGACGCTTGTCCCAGCACACACACATTTCTATCGCATAGCAATGGGCCATGACTACAAATGTCCACAGGGTCTGGAGGGGAGATACGGACTGGCTTTTGTATCTCCCTGGAATCTTCGAAAATCATAGGGAGAGGGGTGTCCTGGAGTGGAGACTCTTCAGGAAAAATTCAGATCTCCAGGTCTCCTGAGTAGGAAGGTTTCTGCTACACTTTAAACCAGCTGCACGGTTTTCCTACCGCGGCTGTAACAAATTACCACAAATGTAGTGGCTTTAAAAACAACAACATGGGGCACCTGGGAGGCCCAGTCGGTTGAGTGTCTGACTCTTGGTTTCGGTTCAGGTTGTGGTCTTGGGGTCCTGGGATTGAGCCTCACATTGGGCTCCACACTCAGAGGGGAGTCAGCTTGGGATGCTGTCTCCCTCCCCCTTTGCCCTTCCTGCTCGTGCTCTCTCTCTCTCTCTCTCAAATAAATCTTTAAAACAACAAGAACAAAAACCCCACAGTTCAACAATCTTACAGTCCTGGAGATCAGACGTTCAAAATGGGTCTCGTGGGTCAAGATCAAGGTGTTGTCATGGCTGTGCCCTTTCTGGAGGCTCCAGGTTAAAGTTCATCTCCTTGCCTCTTCCAGTTTCTAGAGGTCACCTGCAACCCTCCATCTTCTTCTTCTGTGGTCACGTCGCCTTTCTCTGATGTTGATCCCCTTGCCTCCCTTTTATAAGAACCCTTGTGAATACGCTGTCCCCATGCAATAATCTGGGTTAATCTCCACATCTCAAGATCTCACAATAACTGCCTTGGCAAAGTCCCCTTTGCCTTGCAAGGCAGTATATTCACAGGTCTCAGGGATTAGGATGTGGAGTTTATTCAGCCTACCACAACCAGGGCTGGCCACGTTTCTTCAAACTTAGAACTGATCCTAGTCTTCAGTTACCACAACAGGTTTAATCTGGGCTGGGGATCCTTCCCCTACTCCGTGACCTGCCGCCCAGCAGCCAGGATACAGCCCAAACAGCCATGGGGAAGAGCTCCCGAGTCATGGCAAAGAGCCCACAAAATCATTTCGACCCACGTGAAATGGATATGGTGAAGAAGCATGAATTATATATTACGATATGATCAAAATACACTTTTTTGTCTTCCACTGTCTTTTTAAAACTTTTCTCAGGAAAGGGGTGCTCCTGTCCTTTCTTCTGTGAGGGTGTCTCAGTGGAGACAGTGTCAGCATTTCAAGCAGGACAATTTTCAGGATTTTTAGCATCCCAGGCTCTAGCCCTCTAAAGGCCAGCAGCACCCTCTTCACTAATTATTGTGACAATCAAAACACGCTCCCACACACATCTTGGTGATCCTTCAGGAGGTGGCACTGCCCAAAACTCAGGCAGGACGGTGGCTGACTGATTCACTCTGAGGTCTTCAGGGACTAATTTTTTTGTGGTTCCTTTAGGTCACATACACAGTTTCTATTCAGTGATTAGGATGCCTGATCAATGTAAAAACCAAAACTCTGATGGACTTCGGGCTGCTAACAGGGAAAGTCTATAGTAGGGGAGGGGATTCTGGTCAACTTCGCTGTATTGCACTCCGGGCCCCAGCTTGCTAATGTGAGTGGGAACTTTCCAAGTTCCTTGACAAAGGTTTAATCACAACTGACTTTTCCTTTTGGGGGGCTTTTGTGTTTTTTTCAAAGATTCCCATCCAGGAATCACTTGTACAACTCTCAGGACGTATGGAATGCACTTCTTTTTTTTTTTTTTTTTTAAGAATTTTTTATTTATTTGACAGAGAGAGATCACAAGTAGGCAGAGAGGCAGGCAGAGAGAGAGGGGAAAGAAGGCTCCCTGCCAAGCAGAGAGCCCGATGCGGGGCTCGATCCCAGGACCCCAAGACCATGACCTGAGCCAAAGGCAGAGGCTTTAACCCACTGAGCCACCCAGGCACCCCTATGGAATGCATTTCATTCTCAAGGCTACCCCCCATCCCTGCCCTGGTAGGAGCCCCTGGGGCTCATCTCCCTCTAGGGTACCAACTGCTTCTTCATTCTACTTATGGTTACGGGGTCTCCCTTGGAGGGTCACATCTATGGCATTTTAGTATCCAGCTGAAATTTCCATCTCAACATGTTATTGTGGTCAGGAATTAAGAGGATACTTTC